>CM074179.1:11646840-12232822 GCA_037179385.1 Holothuria scabra
CCTGAATACATGAAACATTCTAAAATAATGAAAGAACAGTATTAATTTAACATTTAATCACATGACTGACCACATTTTTGGCACTTCCTTACGCCATCTAATACCTTATACCTTCCGTCACAATGTGGTGAAACACATTTTCGTCTCACAACTGATATTAAAGTTTTGTCTACCATTGATCTCTGGCCATGCTGGTTGTAAATGTGAAGCAACCTCTCTCTTTTTTCTCTAATGCAGGCATAAACTCTTTCCTCTGCATTGAAGGTTGTATGAACACTTTCCAGTCCATGCTCTCCGAGCAATCCTATTGTGCCCCATGCCATTGCACATTCTGGTATATGGGCAATTAAAAAATGTAGCTTTGGAGGAATTCTCTCCTCTGGAAATTCAACTGGAAACCACTGTCCTAGGTTCCAGCATAAACAACAAAGTTCTTTTACCTCATCTGCAGAGAGAAACCGTGCTTCAAAAAACAAAAATATTTCCCTGAGACTTTTGAACAACTTCCCCAACTTTTGTTTCATACCTTCATCCTCAATAACTACCAATAATCTGTCAATCTCTTTGAGAATAATTTTGCAATGGTTTCCTACAAAGCATTGGGAATGGTAGGCCTGTTTTACTACTCCAACATCTTTCTCTAAGATTTCATTAAGACGCATTTCTACTGGGCCACGGGTTGCTAAAACTTTCTCATAGATAGAATCAAGACTTGATTTTGCCTTATCATATGACAATTTGGAATGTTTCATCTCAAGTTTTCTTTCAGCAATGTGCTCCTTTTGCCATGTGAGCACACTCTCCTCATCATTCACATCTCCTTTACACATAGGACAAATGGAGAATGAAGCAGCTGTCTGTTCTGTTAATCTTAGACAACTCAAGTGATACCACCCACTGTCACCATCTACTCCACACTGCACACACTGAATCCAATCAACATTACCTGTTATATCACTTGCTGAAACTGCACATAAAGGCAAACTACATCTTACATTTCTAGCTGGCACACTTCCATAACTGTTTGCTTTTTTGAAAGCTTTCAACATTTCCTCTTCTTCTCTAACACAGTCTTTAAGTCTGAGGTAATCAATCTCAGTAATTTTTGTAAGAGTAGAGGCTTCCTCCCACTCCTTAAACAACTCTTCATTTCGTTCTCCCAAAGAACCATGGTCAACGCTGCGGCAGTAAGTCTCTAAATATTTGTAGTATCTCACAACAAGTCCCAATAAAATATGGAGGGATGGAGGAATGATGTGGTCAACATGAGTTAAAATTGGTAATATGGGATCGTGAGCAATGGAATGATGACTAGCCCCATTAGCCCTGGGGTCCCCTCCTCTTCTCGGATCTTCTTTATTTCTAACAAGATCCTGTTGCATATCAGTAACAGTTCGGTTAGGTGGCCAAGAAGGATTATTATGAAAATTTTGTGTCTCTTCACTCCAAAGCATAGGAGTATGTGGCCCATTATTGTTACATAGGTCAGATAATTTTGTGTAACACCACAAACAAGGATAGGTTGCTGAAGCCCCCATATGGCCAACTACTTTACAGAGAAATTCGTAATCACCGAATAATAAAACATTTAAAGGATAATTACTCTCTCCAGCAGTTATTGTGAAACCTTCCCTTTGAAGCGAGATGAAGTCCTCTGTGAAAGAACCAAAGATAGTTTTGAGGTTTTCAATGCTGTCATAGGCTTCGTACAAGGCAATAATGTCAGTCTTGTCCGGTGAATTACAGCTTTCCAAGTTGACAACCTGTAGTCCCAGTTTGGTAGAGTTACCTCCTTTGTCGCCCTGGATAAAAACAGGAATGGCAAATAAACCATATGACCTTTTCTAAGCTTTGGAAAGTGATACCAAGCTATGTAAAAATACTATGTTCAGCATCTCTGGCCACTTGCTTTTTGAAGTGTACTGAAAAGTGTATTAAAAACTGCAAGGCCATCTAAATACTGACTTGAGAACACAAATTTTTTCTACGCTGTTTTGCATATGGGTATTCATTACTTATCACATGCATAACAGCCTCAATTGAAACTGCTCGCTCAAAAAGGCCAACGACCATTACAGCAAAAAAATTTTACCATTAAATTCGCTGTACTATAAAGGTGAATACGGCCATAAAAATGCACAATTACATTAAAACATCACGAATATAAAAATTGACAGACAAAAATGAAAATCTGTGGAAACAAATTTACATTCAAAGATTGCAAATATTGCACCATTCAACATTTTACTGCATTTACTATCTCAAAACTTTATTAAGGAGGGGACAACCCATCCCCTAAGACACCCACTTCCAGGAGAGGGTTCACATACCTTAACTTTCTCTTACATTGGAAAGTCTGGCTAGGCCACACCATCCATATAACTTTTGTAAGCCAATATATTCTACCAAAAGTCTGCATTCTACCAAAAGTAGGTGAACAATGCCTATGTCTTCCATATCTATGCTTGAATTGGGTATTTGGGCCAATATTTTGCCATATTGGATGGGTTTACTTAAGGAAGAAACATGTGCTAAAGGACCTGCATCGGCATCTCTTGTCATTGGGTCCTTGAAAAAACTTGTTTTAAGACAAACTTACGCCAATTTTAATCCACAGCTTGCCTTTGTAGCTGCCATTTGTTGAGAAAGAGGGAGTAGAATGATGGCGTTGAATGGTTCTATGCAAGTGATCAACTAGCGATTTGACACGAACAAAAGCAACTTCGGATTCATCTGCAGATCCAGCCCTTTGCTTCATAGATGCAGCACCAACCTCCAAACTTCCTCCATCATAAGCTTTCCGTCTTTCTAAATAAAAAAAAAGGTCGGGAGTATATATTATTTGGAAGTCCGATGCTCTAGTCTTCACTTGAAAAGTACTTGCTTCAGAGTGACAATACTCACCATATTCCATGCAATACACAAAAAAATGTAAAACATAAAATAACCATGAAAACATGACAATCAATTGCTCAAACGAGTCTGAATATGTCGCCATAAGCACAATTTGACTTCCTAATTCTTGGGCAATGTACAAGGATGTTTTTGCTGAAATTTTGTTTTTTTCTGCTCCAGCGCAGCAATTTTTGGGGCCAATTTTAGCATTTCGGCGGTGAATTTACACTCTGCCCCTGTTTTTCAAGCATTGGGTATGACCATACCTTGGACTTGGACAGAGTGGAGTGGACTGCAGCACTTCTGTAAACAGCAGATTAAGGGAAAAGAGGCACAAAAAAGTATATACATACCCAGTAGTTCTTGGTAGATTGACTTTTCACTTGGAATGATGTTGACACCTGCATTTTTCAATAGTGTCCTGAGCATTCTTAGCTTGTGCATTGGCAAACGCAATAGAATTTTGAGGTCTGCAGCATTCGCTGGGGATAGTTCTGTGCAAGGAAAAAATTTATAAATACTATAAATTTAAATAGTTGTAAATCAGTCCAGTCATTTCAATACTCTACATAAAAGAGTGAAATTGATTTTCAGGCTGGGTATCCTCATTTTCAATTAAAGGTAGAAATTAATAAACTTCCTACTGCAAACTACTTACTAAAACAAGCTTCATGGAACAATTTCAACAGTACCTCATGAATGATATCAAACATAGGCTATTACAGTATGCTTGTTTTGTGGTTTTTCCACATTGATATTTCTGCACTTGTCTTGCTTCTGGGTGGGTGTTGCAACATCCTTTTTGTACCTTAAATGACCACCCAGGGCTACAAAACACTACCAGCAGGAGGGGTACAAAAAGCAAATGAGTAGGAATGGTAAGAGATAAAAAAAAGAGCTACGGTGAATAAACTTTGCTGAATCAGAAGTCATCTTACCTTTCATTGTCAGTAATGACTTAGTTCTTTCAGCTGTAAGACTCAGAATTTTGGGATTTCGCTTAAAGTATTCAGCAAGCACAGCAACAATGTCTTCATCTGATGTACTTTGGTCCTGGCAAGCGATGACTTCAAGGATCTTTACACACACGAAAAGAAAAAAATTACGATCAGAAGTTTGTGAACATTCAATACAATATGCTTGTGCTACTATTCACTGCTGAGAGACACCTACATGATTCTTCCTAAAACAAACTGTGTTAAATTCCTGCCTATCTTACTTACCGAGCTTACATGAAAATACATTAATACTGTATATGCACTTACTTCAATTCATACTGGAATATACTAATTCAGAGCATGTGCAATACAGGATAGATCATAGTACACATACCTGTACACATCCACAGAAGACTTCAGGCTGGCGAGACGGGCCCAAGCAAGCATGTGTAATTTATGAATTATTCAAAACATCCAGTAGAGAGAATTTATTCATTTTCATGATAGTATTTAGGTTGGAATTGACATATAAATATTAGGTATGAAATGAAGTTAAATCCCATTCTTGTCAGGAAGCCATCTGGAATTCCTGCACAAATTCCAAATGATTTGAATTTATTTCAATTGATTTGCAGATTTGTTTCACAAATCATTATTGTGCGTTAATTGCATCGCAAGTTGTGATGCAGTACTGGCTATTGCAGACCCAGGTTACTGGTAAACTCACCTGTCCAATCTGTTTGGCTCTTCTTTCTAGCGACTTGGCGCTAGCTATGCAAGCAGACACATCTGGGCGTACCACTGGAATACATGCTGATGGCCGCTTGCTACTTCCAGCTTTCCTCGACATCAAAAGCATTCCAGAAGCACTGGTAGAGGGAGTGGGCCGTATTTCCATTAGTGATGATGCCATTGCATTTTGTTTCTGCTTTTCAATTTCTACAGTTTTAGATAAGGTTGCAACTTGACCTTTTAAACTTTCATTTTCTAACTCTACTTTTTTTAGCTTTCTTCGATCAGCCATCCATTTTTGTGTAATTTCTTTCAGTTTATTTTCTTGTTCTTGATAGGCAGTTCGGAGTGAGATCATGTAACTGTTGAAGGCAAGGAGTTCTTTTTCATACCTATCAAGGGTTTCTTTCTGTTTTGAAATGATTTGAACAAGTGTTTGGACCCTCTAAGCATTCTCTGTCTGAACACTCAGAAGTTTATTTCTGAGTTCCAACACAATGCCTGATGCCCTTTCAAAAGTTGCCTGTAGTTTGTGAAACTTCTCATCCAAGTCAGACTTTTCTCTTTCAGTACTGTGTATCGCCATTAATGATTCTCTGTATGATCTCTCTAGTTTGTCAACTTCTTTTTGAGTAATAGTTAGAATACTTGAAATAAAACACATATCTCCTACGTTAACCTGATCATTCCATTTTTCTAGAGTAAATTTTAACTCTTGATATGGATTCAGACATAAGTCATTTAAGTTAACATGCACAGCATGTTTGCAAAATTCCTGGGAGGGTTTCATCCATATGCTATTTTGTTTTACTTGAACCACTTTTCCTGGCACTAAGGCCAAAAATTCTCCACTGAAGTCCCAAATGGTAAGTACATCTAACTTGGGCTGTAACCTTTCCTTTGGTATGCTTAGTGATTCTATAGGCTTTGGGGCATTGTGTTTAGTTACAACATGCTTTTCTGTGCAGGAATTATTTTGACAAGATGCTAATTCATACACTCCATCCTTTGCTTTTCTAGATACTACCCCTAACAGAATTTTGGATTCCTGACAGAAAACTACATATTCTCCAACTGACAATTCTAGAGCAGTTTTTCTCTTCTTTGAAGAAGATGATTTGCCCTTGTAGTATCGTTTGTGCTGGCCAGATTTTCCTTTGGCCTCGAAACTCTTACCCTTGTAGCTAGACATTTTCTTGAATGAACTTGGAATGCTTTATTTGCAAATACAGGAGACAGTACCCAACTCACTATTGGTAGTAGCATTACATACCATACTTTATATCTTTATAAACTATTCAGCATGGACCTGCACTGTGCAGTCCATGTTACAATTAAGCACCCTCTATGCTATCACGGGCAAAAAAACAGTTGGTCTTCTGTGCTAATGAAATAAAATTTTTGGTTTCTACTGTACATTTCATGTTATTTGCCAATGAAACCCAATTTTATTTTATCTAAATTGCAACCTTTAATTGTATGAATGTTATTATTATACAGTACATAACCCAACACCCACTACCAGGCAAGCTGGAGTGGTGCTTTTAAATATCTCAGATCATCCTTCACCTACATTTCGATGACAGCAGTCAAAATGAGATGAACATCTGTGAAAGAACAACATTTTGCAAACAGTTTAAAATTTCTGTGAACCTTTAGTGCATTATAGATGGGCCAAGCTCTACACTAATGCTACCTAGCCTAGGCTCATACTGTATACTTTGTATGCCTCACACCCTGCACCACAGAATTAAATGCCAAATTATGTTGTGCAACGAGGGGAGATGCCCCACCAATTTATTCAATCTACAGTACACCCCAGTCTCAGAAAGAAGAAGTCTTAGGGTTCACAACTGTTTGTTCTATGGGAGTACTGTGTATTTGGCTTAGGCCTAGGGGAGTTAGTGCGTACAGAGTGTACGCTAATATTAAATTATTGTCAGGGTTATGCAACAATAATAAATGACATTGTCACACAGTATGTGTGCCATACCTGAACAACAAATTTATCAAATTTGACGATCACCAAATATTGTGCACGGTTGCAAGCACAGATCTGTTGGAAACTGCCTTAAAATCTCCCTTCCCCAGTACTGTCTACCTCAAGATACCCCTACCCCTTTCCAGTATGAATTCTGTGCATTCACAACCAAAGATCTTTAGTGTGGAGTTGGCATTTCCCTTACTGTACCACCATGTTTTCTTTTGTTTTTCTTTGCGTAAATTCGGTGTGGGCCTGACATGGAATACAAGTTTGGCCCCATTCCTGAGAAAAACTTGAATGCATGTAAAAACTTCATTATGAACTGCCATGTGGAGGCACAGTCGCATCAGCGTTTGATGAGTTGGTGTTATTTTGCAACACAATAACTAGCAGGCTATGTGTAATTTATACAAGTATTTTAGAAAAAAGATCTAGACCTAGGCCTAGCCTAGGCGTAAGTCCACTGAGCCTCCAGCTAGTTTTCAGTGGAGGGGCAAACGCAGTCCCATGCACTGGCCATTCTTTAAAATAATGCAAATTAGGCCAAGGCATAGCCCAAGTTAGGCTAACATGATTAGGCTAGGCCCTAACTTAAGCCTAGTATTTTGTCACTTTGTGGTTCACTGTGACTGCACCTCCGGAGGCGAGGTGAGGTTTATTATTGACGGGGTATGCTACAGTTGTACGGCCAATACTTAGAATACTAACGTTAGTTCTGTCATTTTCCTCACGTAATACAAAGTACTAACGTTAACTCTGTTCGTAATAGTAAACGGAACATATACATGTATGATGTACCGTGTAGGCTACGCAGAACATATGGTTAACGAAAAAATTCGCCCAACGGGACCGTATAACAGCATATGCTGACCCAGGTAAACACTCGGGATAACAAAAATAGTAGTCTAAAAGGATGAAACAATATCAGAAAAACTACATCAGAACACTAAAAGAGCTTCATACCAAACGAAAGAAGAGAAAATTCTCTTCTGCGCTAATTAACTATTATATATCTGTTACATAGAGAATTTTGGACATATTCAGCTTTGTTTTCTTACCTTAAAACTTACACAACATTAACCAGAGTAAACGTCATCGCTGTGGTGATTTTTTTTATCCAGCGCAGATGAATATTCATTTCTAAAGGTCTTCGTAAAATTTCAACTCTCTGTGATTTGTTAGTTTTCTAAAATACGTTCATCCCCAACCAATGGCAAACTGTACCGTGCATATGGTTATGCATACGCAACAGACGGTGTTGATAGACGGTTTTTTTTCAATGAGTGACGTCACTAACCGTTTTCAGCAGCCAATCAGAGAAGAGAACTCAAAATAGATGGCGGGCTATTTGCTGTCTGTTGTGTCTATTGCACTGTAAAAGCCGTGTACAGCTCTCTTGATAACGCATGATTAAGACGGGTATTTGTTTTTCTATAAGAAATGTGACAGGCACTTAAGTTTGTTTTGTACGTATAAATCCTTATCGTTCGCAAGAGCCATGAGAGTTGTTGAACCAGGGCAGTGTTATTATTTAGGCTATAATTACGAATCAGCTCTTTTTTCTTTTTGGTATGAGTCTTTTCTTTTACAGAACCCTCTCCGTCCGACTTCTGATTTGACTGGTTTTATACCGACAGATTTGTAGCCGATTTTCTTCATGTAATACTGAAGACAAAGGAATATCTGGTATAGGGCTTTCACTTGTACTATGTTGGTCATTAGGACCAAACTTTATCAAAATATTCTCACCCAACAACTTTAAAAGCTATTCAATTTTTCGCCTAAAATCACTGGATAAAGAATTTGGGCTTTCTAAAGAAATGTGTATAGTTTACCGATTGAGTGAAACATCCAGTGGCGGATCCAGGAATTTGCAGTGGAGGGGGGGGGGGGGTCTGCATGTGGATGGGACATCAAATGTACACTGACCGAAGCGCCATCTTATGTGTGGCTGTTATTAGTTTTTGATGCCTAGAAGAATTCAGGAAATGGGAAATGGGGGTGGTATATTGGAGAAAGTATGGAAGTTTATGAAACAAAATTTATGAAAATAGCATTGTATATGGTGAACGGTGTCACTTGGTGATCTGGTGTCAGAAGAGTAGCAAATTTTCGATTTTGTCACATCAAGAGTTCGGAAAAGTTTACCAAAGTGACGGTATGAGCGAGCACTTCTGCTAAGGATGTGCAATTTGCGGCGCTCGAAGAGCGCGAAAAATTTTGCTTTTTTGAACCAAATAATGACGGATATGGAGCTTTTATTAGAAGAAATTGATTGGGAATTTTCGTAATTTCATGAGTTTTCAAAACCACACAGTATAGACTGGTCTCACAATTGGCAAATTTGACCTTTAACAGGAACGCCATCTTGCTGTTTAGGAGCAACTTTCCCTTCCGTTTGCCTTAGATTCCCAGGGCCCTTCCTGTTTCCCGTCACGTGTTACCAGTGAAAGTGACAAACGACCTCGCCCTAGTTCCACTTGTATGCTGTATCCCATATTTTCAAGGTGTGGCCAATTTCACCCTCTACAGCCTTCTAATTGGTCGCTTTTTAGATCAGCACATTCCTTTACATTTATTTAATTTGGTGCGTCACAACTTTTAACCAATCAGGGGACTGGATGTGTTCCGATCTCCCGGAGACACGAAAGCTCCGAGCTTGCAAGTTTTGGTCACACTCACACACTGGTGCAGCAGGCCTCAGGCGACGAGCACCTGAGTCAATCTGCATAAAGTTAAATTTTAATAATATTTTTTTTTTTTTTTGGTGGCTGTTGATCGAACGGAATAAAACCTCCTATCACCTTGCATCAGAACTAAATCTTCTTCTCATCTACTTATTCATATCTCAACTCGTATCGCCCAGACACTCTGCAACATCTGCGTACAAGCCTTCGTATCAACGATTGACCCATTATCCGGCAATAGTCGTAGCCCCACGTATTCACTTAGACACACATGCGATGTCACAGACAGCGTTACCAACGGCCGTTGGCGGAAAAAGCTAGATTTAGCATTCGTCTTTGCGCAATGTCTTAACAAAACGGGAATTAACCAAATGATACGGAAGATAGCTACCTTATAATTTACATTTTTCATTTTATTGAACAATATGACACAAAAAAGGTAACCAAATAATGTAACAGCTATCACTGAACTTTTAAAAAGTAATTAGGCCTAGGCTACAATTAGCCTGGCTATCTACCCCTATACAACTTTAACCATCCCCCAGCCCCCCCCCCCCCCCCCCTCTGGATCCGGTACTGGAAACATCACGGCGGCACCACTTTACCCTTCTCACACTTTCAATATAGCAAATTGGAGTAAAAGATAAAATAATAACATAAGAAAAACATTGTAAATACATTTCGCATAAGAAGGATTCATCAGAGTATTGTGTTCCTGAAAAATTTCATTTCGTCCATGTTTAAAATGGCGATTCAGTATAATGACCAACGCAGATGAGACGTCTGGTCATTTTTTAAAAAAGTCATTCCAGGAAAGATTATTAGTGGAAATTTGTCAGTATTGACTCAAAATAACACAAAACCGTCATTTTGGATGTATAAAGAAACAAACGATACCAAACTATATCAAGCTCACTACGGTGGATTGGGCACATAAAAATAACAGGAAGGAACACTTTGTTAAACACTCCAGTACATTTAGTGCTGTCTACATAACATTTCAATATTTTCAAGATGGCGGTGGGCCGACAAATGCCATCTTCGATTTGGGGAAAATAATGCTTACACTATGTCAAACTCACTCAAGTGGATTAGTCACTTTTAGAGATAGTCGAAATAAACACCTGATTTATCACTATGGTACATTTGACGGCCGACGGCTATTTTGATATTTTAATTGAAAATCACTTTTTCCCTGATGTGATTTAAATATTTGTTCCTGTTTATTCCCTGTTTTTTAAGGGATAGAAAAACACTGTCGGATCGTTTCCTGCATTTGTTTATTCTTTTTTGGGGGTGGGAGGTGGGGATGGATGTAAAACGTAAATCGACAGTTCGAATTGTTTGAAAATGGGGGAAGCAAAAGAACTTTTTTATTTTGTCCCATACAAAAAAAATTTCAATCGGTTTTTCACCTTTATGTTTAAAAATTTGTGGAACATTAACTTTTGAGCAACAAAAATATTCTACCTTTTTTGACGTCTGTTTAATCGTAAATCTAGTATTGGTTAGGCAAAGGGTATACAGAGTTTTAAAGCAGATTTAGATGGAAGAAGGATGGTTAGTAGTAGTAGCCATTCCGACTCAAAAGTTGTGTAGCGTCACACTAATAAACAGGAGAAACACTCGCAATTTCATGTTACTCTCTTTATTAATTTTCGATCTGACCTCAATCATCTTCAGACACAGACTACAATATGAGTACAGTATACACACGGTTATGATACTACACAGTACAGATGAAGAGAAAAGAAAGCTGGTATACAATGGCCTGGTCAAGGGTGAATAAACATGTAGACAGTCAGTGAGAGCAAGAAGTAAGGAGAAAGGACCACTGGAGGAAACTACGGTTGAATAGTTCTATTCTTGAGAAGTCTACCAGTGGCCCACTCTTCCTTTCGATTTAACTTAGGGGCGAATTCATTAATGCAAACAGCTTCAGAAACTTGCCTACCCATAGGGTCGCCGATATGAGTATTAAGGACGCTAACCGTGTAATTAAAATTCAGCCCTCTGTGACATTGAGTTTTATGGTTAAAGAATACTGACTGGTTGTCATTCATACTAGCCAAATGCTCATCAAACCTTTCTTTTAGACTTCTTGAAGCTTCTCCTATATATTTAAACTCTTCTTCACAATCTTTACACTCAATGCAGTAAACCACTTCCCTTTTCTTACATAGCCCCGCCTTTATTTTACACAAATTACACACGGTGGAATCTAAACACACATCTCTGTCAAATGGATTGGATTTACAGAGTAAATCTTTCAATCGAGTACCAGACCTTTCTACAACTTTTATTTTTTTAAGTTCGGTATCATTAATAATTCTCTCAATATTTTTGTGTAGGGCACTGTTAGGGGTGGCTTCAACAAAAAGAACTGCTTCAGGATTACTTTTGTGATCTTTAAACCAGGTATGCCTTTTGGTAGATTTTTCCAAGGCACGTTCGTCCTGTTTCCAAAACTTGGGTCTGAACAATTGTACTACTTCATTTCTGTCATCTTCAATCATTTTACTGAACCGTTTCTTTGCCCGGGAATAAACCTCGTAACGCTGGTCCCTAGAGTAGTCACTATATTGCATTCGGTCAACAAAGCTTTGCACAGCCGTAGTTCTTTCATGCTCCGGCAAACTGAGGGATACATTTCTCATAATTCTGACGAGGTCGTTAGTTAGAATGCACATCTTAGTTTTCATACTTAAGGCACCATCTCTATGCAAAACGTGTTTACTGCTCATAGGTTTAGCATAATATGTATGTTGAATTATGGTGAAGTGGGCATTATCATGTACAATATCTACAGGCCCAACTTTTAGATCTAAAACTGGCATCCTTCCGTCAGCATTGAGATTTGGGCAATCATACGTAACTTGTATGCTAGGGTAAATAGCGTTAGCTAACATGCAGAACAAAACAGATTTAGAACTTACGGAAACCGAAAACGACTTACATTTTCGAGGGGAAACGTACACATATGAGCACTTTATGTCTTTAGATTCTATTAACAGTTACCACTAACATCGAAAACTATATGTCGACTTCTTCTTTAAAATATTGGGCCCATTATTTATAGTTGAACAAGTAAAACGATTTGATGAAGTTTTACCTATTTAATATTAACAGCATCTGATTTTACGTGATATTTTCAAATTTGCGAAATGATAACTTATGGCTAGAAAAACATTTCACCAAGTTTTTAAATTTTACTGAGGGAGCCTTGATTTACGCTAAAGGCGTCCATTGAATTTCAACGGAGAGTTAGTACGCTGACGGAAATGTGGGAAAAGCTTCCAGGAAAACGTCGAAATAGTAGTTGAAGATTTTCTTAGCAGTTATGAAATCAGTCCCCTTGGAAACATGATATAATTCAGTTTTGAATTGGTAGATATTGGTGGCTGGTTATTCATGAGTCACATTTAATGCGATTGGAAGGGACATGTACGTTTGAAGATACATTCTGCCAGGGAGGGCATTGCTCTCATATCAATTGGTCCCTCGTTTGTGACGTATGGTAAATGACGCATGGATATCATAAGTCTCAAACGTTTTGGGTTATTTAGCAATGTTGCCACAAGAAAATAAATTTTTGATACAATATGAGAGTCAATATTCTGAAACTCTAAATTTGGATTTAAGGCTACTTTTCATAAGCGTTTTGAGAAACATCAATTAAACGAAGTAATTCAATGCAAAATTCGATATATTGTGCAGAAGGACCGATTTTTGTCCATCAAGTTCGGTGCAGAAGCACACTTCAGCCGTCCTCCAATTTGACTTGGGACCACGTTCCCCTAATCCCCGCCCGCAACCCCGCGACCTCCCTATCGAGTATGATAGTACTAATTTAATGATTAATTCGGAAGAGGTCGTCAATTATCACAAAATATCAAATATAATATTGTATTTTTCTAGATGTTACGAAAACATCGTTCAAGAATCTCATCTGGGGTGGCGCCAAGTTTTTTCCTGACGGTTAGTTATATTTGATAGTTAGACAGAGTTTGACGGCCCAGTTTCTAACCAATCATTGGTTCAAGTCGAGCCGGTCACGGCCTTTTACCAGTTGTGGATCCCTGGCTTGTTTTCCTACTCCATTGCTTATGCTGAACACCTGCACAATGGCAGTGCTGTAGGTTCCATTTTTAAAGTCTTAGGTATGACCCGGCCAGGACCGTAACTCCCAATCTCCCGGCTGCAAGTCTGATGCTATAACCAGTTGACCATGCAGTCTGTTGATTTTCACGACGGAGGAGGGAGGGAGGGAGGGGGACATTCCTAAGTCCTGGTCAAGGTGATGAGTTCCGGAAGGGACGTAACTGGCAGATTTGAGGGGCACCAAGCGCAAATATTTAAAAATCCAGGGCTTGTTTTAAAGAAACTTTGATTTTTTTTAAAGAAATTTACATTACATTTATATTAAAGACCTTTAAAATAATCGGGATACTTGTAGAAGAATCTGCCCTTTATATGATAAAAAATAAAATAAAAAAGAGCACGGGTGACTGAAATTCGTTATGGTGACGCACTTTATTGTAGGCTTGCGTACTATCCCCTCATAACAAACTGTAACTTTAATTCGCACGAAAAGCCTGACCTTGAACAAAGATTTGATTATTAAAACGTTTATTGGAGAGATCTTGGTATGTGGCTTTTTGGTGAGGTGAAACTGAAAATGTTGGCGCCGTTAAATGTAACGCCTGTTAAGGGCAAAACTAAGTGGAATGTTGGGGTGTTTGAAATTGGCTTGAGTTTTTTTATTGTAAGGAGTATTAGCCGAAACAGGAAAATTTATCGGTTTAAAACATTTTGCCTTTTTTAAGATGAAGGAACTTGAAAACCTGAAGCTCATTGAAGAGGGAATTGGAACGTCATGATAGATTTGGGGGCCTTTATTGAAGAATCTTATCATCTTATCAGAAAGATCAAGCAGCCGGAGCGCAATAACGTAGCAAGGATTGTGTAACCCTCCCCCCCCCCCTTACGCCACTGCTGCATGGATCGACTTGTAGTTTGTTAAGGTTACTGAATATCATCATGTATGTAAAGACTCTCGGACGATACCAATTCCCCCCAAAATTTGGCTTTCACTGACCATGTTTTTGAAAATCTGAAGCTTAGATATTAAAGGAATTTTATGGCAGAAAGCAGTTGCGTAAAGAAGCATTTTAAGTTTGGGGGTCTGAAATATTTTTGCCCCAAAATGCAATCCTGCTGGATATATCCAAGCGGAGCGCCACCAGTTGTTGATGCGGAGTGTCCAGAAAATTTTAAAAGATAGCTGCCCCTCAGACTGTCAGATAACCAGAAATGGCATTTCCCAATCTTTTAAGTGGGATTATAAGGAGTCACTCTTTGCGCTTTCGTTTGCAAAAAAATGTTTCACTTGCAAAGTGATAAAAGGGATAAAAAAAAAATGATTCTTAATAACGATACAAAAAGGAATACAATGTGCAAGCCTGCGATGTTCTGTTCAGTAAACTGTTCGATTGAAAAACTTAGCGGTGCGCCACGGTTGGTTTGAGCAGAGCGTAGAGTAAGTTTTGAAAAATTGAACCCTTCAGACGGCCGGAAATGGTATATCCAGAGGCTTGTAACTTGGGGCAAAGCAGTCGTTATTTTTTAGCTTTACTTTGCAAAATCAGCAACTTGCTATTTGATCAGAAAATTATGAGATATACCACAACCATTAGATGGAATGGGTTTGTATCGTATCGGGAAAAAGTGGTACAACGTTATTGAGAACATGTTTTTGCTCTATTGAGACTCTTGACTGCATTCAAGATCTACTGAATTGATAAAATTGTCTAAAGTATGTGACTGCCCGAGCTTTTCAAATATAGCTCCAAATTGCATTTAACGTCCCTCCCTCACTCAACTTTTTTGACAACCTTGGATAATTTTATGGTAATGGTGAATTTGTCACCTGAGTCTCATTTCATAAGGAGAGAAAAAAAGAACGAGCAACTGTAATTGTAGTCCTATACTACATTTTTTTTTTATTTGGTAGGACAGTAATAAATGAAGTAACATTCTATTGAAATGATTTTACGAGAAAAAAAGACGGTAGTTTTGGTTTATTTTAGCCTTGCTTAGTCTCCCAATATTTCAAGGTGATAATTTTTGTTGGTAACATTCTCGACAGTGTTTTGAAACACTGCCATCTATTTCCCGAAGCCGCGAAATGTACACAAAATGAACTGAACATTTATTGGCAGACGTACCTGTATTCATAAAACAGTTGCACAGCTGTACAGGTGGTTTACAGGTTATGCCAGGTGAGTACGACGTTTATTGTGGTAGTAATAATTGTGGAATAGTAATTTGTTATTTGAATGGTCTATTTTAATCAAAGATTGCATTCAGTAATGCACATATGTAGCAGTTAGACCAGACGGACAACAACTCCCTGTGCAGTATGAACTGCTCACTCTCAATAACTGTACCCACACAAGGAATATATGGCCGGTGTCACTGATTTAACAAATTATCTGTCGTTGGATGGTAACTCGGATATAATCTTTCATTCAGTTTTAAGCAACTGATCAGATGTTGGTGGGTATTCAGTCAGGTAACGTTTTCTTCAGTAGTTCTATTCACAAACATTTTCTCTAGTAGGCTATATTTTCTTCTTTGATGAAATCTGCGAAAACAACTATTTCATGGTAGATGAATTTTGCGGCCACCAAGGGGCCCAAGTAGGCCTTGCAAATGAAATTCTGTATTACCCTTACTTCAGTTTGAATCCATAGCCTTGACCAAACGTGCATGTAACATGGTTAGGATTACTGGTAAAAACGGAAGATAGCTATCAGGTTTCCTCTCAAAACTATTTGTGTATAGTTCATAAATTCAATCCTATAGGGTAGCTGTCTAGGGACATATGACTTTACTTGGCCGAATGTTGTTAAACCTCAGACGCTCTCAGTTGAAAGTGGTCAAAAATGAATATTTCCGAATATGACTGAGCCCCGAAAATTTGCATCCACTGAAATATTATTTCAGTTATTTTAGCAGCTGTGAGGCAGAACAAAAATACGGACCATCGCTGGTTCAAAATTTGCCAATTCAAACAAACATTTGTATGTTAATGCATATCAGCGTAGTTTTTCTCGTATATTCGATGGAACAGTTAAATAGCCGACTATCTATCAATGTTTTACAACGATAGTGAGGGCGGTGATAAAAATCCGTTTGTCCCTGGTTTCGAAATGCCGCCTGCAAGTATTCAACGATCAAAATAAGATCATTGCACATTGCGTAGCAATGAAAAACACGCACTTTCATTTACGGAGAGAAGTTGGGACCGGAGGGGGGGATTTCCCGTGAGCAAGTAGCCTAAAATGTATAATTTCACTTGAAAATTCTGGAGATAATTTTACCAATTTGTTACTATTCCATACAACGACATGCCAAAAATTCCGGCCTAATAGCAATCTCATTGCATTAAACTACTTGTTTTTTTTTAGTGCGAATATATAGGTATTAATACCCACAATACTCTTTTCTGTTGAAAAAAACGGTTTTGTTCAAAATGGATTGGGCTATTTAAAATATTAAAACAAAAGATAGCCTTATAGTCTTTACCATATCTTTTAGTTCAAGTGAAACACAGGCTTAAAAAATTTGTTTCAATAAAAATATTTGTTTACCCCTCTTTCGAGCGAAGGGTGGTGTAACTTACCTTTTGTGTCAAAGTATTAAGCCCCAAAAAATATTTCCTTGTGGAGACATCAGTTTATGATTCTTATATTTACTGTTTGTAAATACAACACTATCAAAACCTTTTACTGTTTTCTGGGCAGTAAATGCCCTCTCTAATTTCAGCTCAAGAATTAATTAAGTAGAAAAAACAAAACATTGAGATGACCTCTGCCTGAGTCCAGCTTGTACAATAATTGATTTAAAAAGCTTTCAAATTATTTAGTTCAGTATAGCCAACTAAAGTTTCTCTTAATATTTAGAACTTAATCATCCAAAACCGGGGTGTTTGTTTAATAAAAAAACACAATTTCTCGTGCTAGTATTTTATTTACTTTAGAACAAATGCCCTAAGGCCTGATAATTATTCAGTTTTTTTTTTTTTTGGGGGGGGGGGGGGAGGTATCTTTAAGATTGTGTTAACATGGTGGATTTGGAACAAATTCAATTCTAAAAGTTAAAAGAAAATAAGAGAGCTCTTTTTAAGTCTGGTGGCGGTGTCCATTAAACCGTTTTTTACATATAAAAATGTTTGTCCCTGGGTATGAAAAATGTTATCATCTCAACTCATCATACTAGTCTTAAACAATAAATTAACTCTAAAAGGGGTACACCAATTAAACATTTATTATGCCCCCACTTTTTAAAAAAAATTAAATTCCAAGCTTGTTTAGCGATTAAACACTAAATGTTTCATATTTAAACATGTTTAAAAGCGAAATTTTTAGTCACTGAACGTGCGTATTTAGCACGTATTTACACAGGGGAGACAACGTTTAATTTGTAAACTACTTTTTACCAAAAAAAATAAATAAAATGCAGTGGAAAACGTTTGTTTTTTTTTTTCGCTTTTTTTCTGCGAAACTTTTCATCTTAAAAATATGACAATATTCGCTTCAAATATCATATCAAAAGTTATATTTTTCAAACTTCTCAATGTTTGCAAGTTCACCTAGTTGTGTTATACTTATTGTATCACACTGTACATTCCCCGGAAAAATCTAAATTTATGTTATTACTAAATTTTATCATTTCCTGACGTTAATATTTGAAAATAATTATCGTTCTAAATGTCTCTCAAATCTACACGCCTAACACGATATCTTATTTCATCATTTTCTCTAAATTCTTTTCTCACATTTACTAAAGATGTCTGGTATATTTCTCCATTCAATCCAATCCCCTGTTTTATTTTACTTTACAGTTTTCCATTTCATATGTGTATCTGTATAACTGCTACAGTACAGTGGACCTGCGTGGCGGGAATCATCTGCAGTTAAAATCCAATCTCTCTATACCAGTTCTCACTACACTCAACAAGCTAGTGATATACACTGGAGGTGAAGGCAGAGAAATAACATCAGAAGAATTTACAGGCATCTTACAGTATTCATCAAAGTGTCTGGCGTTGAAGGAACTGGTGTAAGTATTGTAATTAAAATGTTAGTAATATAAATGAGACTGTAAGAAATAAATTGGTGTAATGTTTAAATACGTCATTAACACGTTATTTTAGCGGGACTAACGGTTCGGCAGGAAAGTTTTAGACAGTGTACAAAAATGATATTTTATGCTAGGAAATCCTAAAATAAAACCTATATAGGTAGTTTGTTTCAGTCAGGCCTGTACAAATAATAAAACATTAAAATTTGGGGTGTAGGTTTATGTAAAACGTAAACATGATTAAAAATATGAACATCGAGACGTTTAATTTGTAAATGTTATCAATTTAGTTTAAAAGTAGGGTAGGAGAAAGATGATTTATTAAACACTTTTGTAAAAAAGTGTAAATTTGTATCTGGAATTTGAATTAAATGTAATTTACTCAATCTGAGATTCTTCTTAGGCAAAAAACAAAGCCTGTATAGGGTTTAAAACATTGACAAAGTCGATGAAATTATTACATGAATGCTTAAATCAGTTTATCAGGATGGCTTGTACAAAAAATAATATAATTAAGGGACAACTTACAATTTAAATAAATGCAATTTGAAAGAACAGCATTACTGAAACAAATAAACAATTACATCAAAATGGTACATCACTGAAATAAATCATTACATTGGATAAAAACTCTTTTCAGGCTGAATGTTACAAAATAAATAAATGTCAAATAAATAAAGATAAACAGAAACCAAAGTTTTAACATTGTTTTTTACTTTCCTTAGACAGTTAACAAAAATAATATTTACTGCTAAAACATCCAGTACCACAGTTTATACATGTAGTTTGCTTGGGCTTGATGTATGCCGTATAAATAATCATTATTAAACATTAAACTAGAATGTAGTTTTTGTGAAACAGATATTAAATTTTAAAAGAGCAACGTTTAATTTTCTATTTTTCGAATTAATAAAAAACTAGGAAAGGGGTAGTATTATGAATTCCACACTTTTGTAAAAGGGTAAAAGAATATTTGAGATTTTTCATTCAATATAGTGTTCGTTACCTAACTTAAATAGACACTTAAAGAGCAAACAGAACGGCTAGTATAGAGTATCAATATTTGATGCATTTTCAGCTTTTACATAAGTGTCTTTTACAACTAACTACTCTATTTTACAATTGTCAACATCAGGGATAAAGAACAAGGGAAACCTTGCAAAAATGAAAAAAAAAAAATATCCCCTCTAAATTTACAACACATTTATTTGGGAATTTTACAACAACATCCACCGGGCAAATCTAACTAAAACATACACCAAGCTAGTAGCTAAGTGAGGTAAATAATTAAATTTAAAAACAGTTTGTTGGCTCCATTTGGCTTCATTTTTAAGTTTATAAAGGTACATGAAGAATGGGAAAAGAATGGGAAAAAGAAATCTTTAACTTTAATTTGTGCTTTCTGCTGCTTAACTATATAATTTATAATTTTATAAAATTACACGGTTCTAGTAGTTTTACACCACTCTCATGACAAAAAAGAGACGAATATCAAACAAGCAATCAATCTTTCCAGTGTACAGACAAAAAAGGTCAAACTTTATCATTACATATCAAAATATTGCAAAGAAATAATCCTTGATAACTGTAATTGTAATATATCTCATTCATTTTATATTGAAATCATAGTTTTACTTAAGCTCACTGTAATATACAATTGTGCTGATATTAATTTATTGAAATAGTTTATTTTTTTTCATAATTTTTCTAGTATTATTATAATATTCTTGTAACTAATAAGTCAAGGGAATTATACTATAATATACAGGTCGAACTATCATTGCTATAAATGTTAAGGACTTAAGTGTGTTAATACGGTAAGTCTTCTGAGTTCTGAAAACTTAGCCTTAATTTCAATTATCATATTTGTCGAAGCTATTTAAAAACATCCCCCATACTTTCACACATTTTCCTAGCAATAAAATTGTCTTTCTTCCAAGTTTACCAACAAAGCAGGTCAAATTATTCCTACTTTTCAAAATACTGCACAGAAAAAGTTTAGTACTTCTAATTATGCCCGTCAGAGGCTAGATTACTGCAGTACATAGTAACACATGTACTTTAGTATACACACACACTGTTTACAGAACAAGACACTGAACTTTAAATGACCTTTATAAAAGAAACACCTGTCAATATATACAACTAATAAGAAAGAGAAAGTATTTACATAACAATAAATCAACAGCCAGGTGTATAAACAACATCTATGACATGACAACAATATAAAAGTTTGATAATAAGGAACACGTCGTTGGTCTTTCAATTGATAGGTTATGATATACAACAGTGTGAATTCGTCAATATTCTCACTTACTGTAAAATAAAGCGAAATCATGTTGTATATAACTATATACAATACTCGTAAAGGGAAAGAATTATACAATTGAATTAGTCTTTTTACTAAGATGATAAAAATTTTATACGGAAACGACAAGATTAATTTATTAACCAGCAATGCTTACGTTAATTACCATGTAAGCTAGCATTAAGTTAAACGCAAAACTACATTTTCTTTTATGTTATAAATATTCCTATATAAATGAATAATCTACTGGATCTTTCACTGTGTCATCTTTCTTCTTTCAGGTTCCTTTTCTGTCTGCTGCCACCATCCGTCCAGGCTGAGTCTGTTTCTGTTCTTAGATCAAGAAACGTTAAAGGTAACATATAGTCTATTATACTGTGTAATGAAAATAAATGAAATGTACGTTAAATTATCACAGGAATTGTCACTGCTGTGTCGTGAATAACAAATAAATTCTACACACTATAAATAAAAGTATTTTAGATGAAAGTAAAGATATTATATATTTGAAGTGATTTTCGTTTCAGGTTTGATATTTGATTAAATTTTACTAGATGAGAAAATGTAAGCAGCTAAAACAAATAAAATCTATACGATTAAGTTAGACTGAGTTGATTGGCGTAATTGAATTGAATATTTTAATCTGATATCCAACACTGGATATTAAAACAATCGTATCTAGGGAGATGTCATTATCTTTGTATCTTTGTATCTCAACTAAGTATCAAAGAGTAGAATAGATAATAAGATAGGTCATTACAATTCAAAAGGATATTGAAGGCATTTTCAGTTTAGGGTGAATAACTTTAGCAAAATTAAAAAGAAATTTTATTTATGTGATTAAAATAAGACATTTAGATGTAATACATATATTTTATATAACCTGACTTCAGTGTTGAAAATCTATTCAGAATAATTTAGTATTACTTACTGTATTGATAAGTAATGAATTAATGCTCATAATAAATATTTATTAAACAGTGTATATTTGTTTGTTCATAACAGGGGTGACGGGTTTACAGTATTATTAAATGACATTACAGTCATCACAAACAATCTGTCTCAAATGTTACAATACAACGCATAAAATACTGTGTCAAACGAGGGTTGGAATTGAATAGAACGTAGATTTAAGTAAATGCTGTGTGGGTTATATATACATGACACTGCGTGTGTCTTAAGATTTATAATAGTTGACCCGCATTTTTATTTTCCATACATTACAACCCAACATATTCAAAATGCAGGTTAGTTCAATCTTAATAAGGAATGTAATACGGTATGCAATAAAAGGTCGTGCTAGTAATTTAACAATTATTTCGCCTACTTTTCAAACAGATTGAAATTCTAAACATGTTTTGATTACAACTAAAAAATTAGCAACTTTACATGTTTTAAAGCGAAATGTTTAGGGAATAAGACACTTGTATAGACGCGTTTAAAAAGAGGGGCAAAAAATGTTTAGAAAAACGTTTACGTCCTAAACACCATTTTGGAGTGTGTTGTCTGTAGTAGGTACCTTTCTTCAATAGTGTTTTTTATTTAATTAGCTACACTCTTCCACACTCGAAATGGTCTCTTTCCGTGTCTATCCAAGTTTAAATGTGATAGCGCATCAGGCAAAGTGTTCTTGTATGTGTGTCGGTTTTGTTTCAATATCACATGTGACAACGTTCTATTTTAATTTTTTTTTTGGTATGGCTTCGGTCAATGTGAGCTAGAATGCTTTATGTGAGTGTTGTATTTGTTTCATGCTTAATGTTGAGATATTTTAAAATTACTTGCCACACGTAACAAAAGGTTTGGTATACTGGTATACAGATTTATATAACCAGACAGGTTATTTAACCGATGGCTAAAATGAGACGATCAATATTTTGTAATACTAGATATGCGGGTAGAGGGGTTACAAATAAAAAGAGGGGAGTGATTCTTGATGCGACTGAATCATAACTTAAAAAAAAAAACAAATCTTTCATTGATGTGTTGCAATGCACATGTATTGGGCATAATTATTTATGATAAACTTAGTCACTGACCTAGATGACATTTATTCTGCCACATGACATCGCCCCCCCCCCCCTCCCGTCTCCGTGGTCACCATGCCATTTTATGTTGCACTTTTTGATCAAAACTAGCCTCGAAATAACACCTCCTCGTGTGAAGTCGCAATGAAAGTTTACTTGATTGTAAATTCGGGACATTTCCGCTGCTTGTAATTCATTACTTGTCTTTAGGTGAAACTAATTAGCTTCAACTGAAAAAAAACTTCCCCTGAGTTTAAAACCATGTACTTATGTTTAATGAATAATTTTGTCTTGTTTCTTGTTTATTACAGTCAACTGGTTTCCTACTTTTAAGCCTATTATTTATCAACTGAATCTACAGTCCTATCGCTGGGAGGTTAGTGACATTACTTTACAAACCATCAATCTACAATCTTGGACAAAACTAGATGGAACACCCACGATCCCCCGTGCAATGTTGGAGATAATGAGGCTAATTCGGGACGCACCATTTTCTTTGGGAACCAACATTGTACTGGGGGACGGGGGGGGGGGGGGGTTCGTAAATCGCTATTTCATGTGGGACACAACATTTCAAAGGGGGATAGAGGTCGTGCAAATAGCACTCGGCACCATAAACAACATAAAGACGTAAAGTATTCCAACAGTTTTGTCCAAGATTGTCTGAAAATTCAAGGCACATTTTTCAAAGACTGTCCGAGAAACTGCTTCAACAAAATAATAGTGTGGGCTCATATGTCGAGTCATAACGATCATTTAGCTCTTAGGGTGAAATTACCCTGCCCGATTTGACAACAAAAACAACATTAGACAGTATAGCATTCTATCAACTTGGGACGTAACACTTTAAAGGTGGTGACATTCTTTCCATACACTGGCAGACAAGAAAAGGCATCGTTTGACATGTCAGAAAAATTATATTAGCAATTGTACAAATAGTTTGGCCCATGGTAATACTGCATTATAATAGTTTGTATTTGACAAGAATACTGTCGCTTTTAATTTTTTGAGCATATTCCACTCTTCATCTGAGCCAATGAATATTAAAAAAATTGGAAGAGAAACAGATGAAAATGAATTCATTGTTTCGAAGACTAAAGATTTAGAAGAATTGCATGAATTTTCCTGCACATAAAATACAACAAAAAAAAAAAAAAAAAAAAATGAAATATATATTGAACGGAGCCAATAGAAGAAGCACCCCAATTCAACGATAAAAAGTACCCAAAAGTGAAGATTTTGCCAAATTTATGCGACGCTTTCATTTAAATATTAAGTTTGAGTGAAGAAAAAGTCAACTTACTCCTAGAAAAATGAACTTGAAATATTTTTGATCCCCAAAATTTTCTACCAATTACTTAGCAAAGGCTCAAAAACCGAACTGGATGAGCTATCAACGATAAATGGCAGTTGTTAGTAAAAAGTTCACCCACTGAGTTCTTTGAAAAAGTACTGTTTATCGTGGAGCTATTTCATTCTGCCAAACTCAGTATCTGTTTTACGTCCAGAGAGTCTTTCTTCCATAAAGGCCTTTAATGTCGTGATTTGTAAAATTATGCAAGAGCACCCTCACCTCAGGGTATATTTTAAAGACCTAGTGACCTCATCATGTAGAAAACGATGTTATAGCCAACTTACAGGGGCCCAATGCTAATAAGAGTTTGCCAAAATAGCAAATGTCCTACCATTAGTCCCAATGTTTTCGCTGGCAAAATTCAGACAATCTTGGACAAAACTAGATGGAACACCCCTGCTCCCCCGTGCAATGTTGGAGATAATGAGGCTAATTCGGAACGCACCATTTTCTTTGGGAACCAACATTGTACTGGGGGACGGGGGGGGGGGGGTCGTAAATCGCTATTTCATGTGGGACACAACATTTCAAAGGGGGATAGAGGTCGTGCAAATAGCACTCGGCACCATAAACAACATAAAGACGTAAAGTATTCCAACAGTTTTGTCCTAGATTGTCTGAAAATTCAAGGCTCATTTTTCAAAGACTGTCCGAGAAACTGCTTCAACAAAATAATAGTGTGGGCTCATATGTCGAGTCATAACGATCATTTAGCTCTTAGGGTGAAATTACCCTGCCCGATTTGACAACAAAAACAACATAAGACAGTATAGCATTCTATCAACTTGGGACTTAACACTTTAAAGGGGGTGACATTCTTTCCATACACTGGCAGACAAGAAAAGGCATCGTTTGACATGTCAGAAAAATTATATTAGCAATTGTACAAATAGCTTGGCCCATGGTAATACTGCATTATAATAGTTTGTTTTTGACAAGAATACTCTAGTTTTTTTTTTTTTTTTGAGCATACTCCACTCTTTATCTGAGCATATGAATATTATAAAATCTGGTAGAGAAACAGATGAAAATGAATTCATTGTTTCGAACACTAAAGATTTAGAAGAATTGCATGATTTTTCCTGCACATAAAAAAAAAAAAAAAAAAAAAACCAATGAAATATATATTGAACGAAGGCAATAGAAGAAGCACCCCAATTCAACGATAAACAGTACCCAAAAGTAAAGATTTTGCCAAATTTATCTGACGATTTCATTTACATATTAAGTTTGAGTAAAGAAAAAGTCAACTTACTCCTAGAAAAATGAACTTGAAATATTTTCGATCCCCAAAATTTTCTACCCATTACTTAGCAAAGGCTCAAAAACCGAACTGGATGAGCTATCAACGATAAATGGCAGTTGTTAGTAAAAAGTTCACCCACTGAGTTCTTTGAAAAAGTACTGTTTATCGTGGAGCTATTTCATTCTGCCAAACTCAGTATCTGTTTTACGTCCAGAGAGTCTTTCTTCCATAAAGGCCTTTAATGTCGTGATTTGTAAAATTATGCAAGAGCACCCTCACCTCAGGGTATATTTTAAAGACCTAGTGACCTCATCATGTAGAAAACGATGTTATAGCCAACTTACAGGGGCCCAATGCTAATAAGAGTTTGCCAAAATAGCAAATGTCCTACCATTTGTCCCAATTTGTTCGCTGGCAAAGCTCAGACAATCTTGGACAAAACTAGATGGAACACCCACGCTCCCCCGTGCAATGTTGGAGATAATGAGACTAATTCGGAACGCACCATTTTCTTTGGGAACCAACATTGTACTGGGGGACGGGGGGGGGGGGGTCGTAAATCGCTATTTCATGTGGGACACAACATTTCAAAGGGGGATAGAGGTCGTGCAAATAGCACTCGGCACCATAAACAACATAAAGACGTAAAGTATTCCAACAGTTTTGTCCAAGATTGTCTGAAAATTCAAGGCACATTTTTCAAAGACTGTCCGAGAAACTGCTTCAACAAAATAATAGTGTGGGCTCATATGTCGAGTCATAACGATCATTTAGCTCTTAGGGTGAAATTACCCTGCCCGATTTGACAACAAAAACAACATTAGACAGTATAGCATTCTATCAACTTGGGACGTAACACTTTAAAGTGGGTGACATGCTTTTCATACACTGGCAGTCCAAGAAAGGCATCGTTTGACAAATCAGAAAAATTATATTAGCAATTGTACAAATAGTTTGGCCCATGGTAATACTGCATTATAATAGTTTGTATTTGACAAGAATACTCTAGTTTTTTTTTTTTTTTTTTTTTTTTTGTGAGCATACTCCACTCTTTATCTGAGCATATGAATATTATAAAATCTGGTAGAGAAACAGATGAAAATGAATTCATTGTTTCGAAGACTAAAGATTTAGAAGAATTGCATGAAGTTTCTTGCACATAAAATACAAAAAAAAAAAAAAAAACCAATGAAATATATATTGAACGGAGGCAATAGAAGAAGCACCCCAATTCAACGATAAACAGTACCCAAAAGTAAAGATTTTGCCAAATTTATCTGACGCTTTCATTTACATATTAAGTTTGAGTAAAGAAAAAGTCAACTTACTCCTAGAAAAATGAACTTGAAATATTTTCGATCCCCAAAATTTTCTACCCATTACTTAGCAAAGGCTCAAAAACCGAACTGGATGAGCTATCAACGATAAATGGCAGTTGCTAGTAAAAAGTTCACCCACTGAGTTCTTTGAAAAAGTACTGTTTATCGTGGCGCTATTTCATTCTGCCAAACTCAGTATCTGTTTTACGTCCAGAGAGTCTATCTTCCATAAAGGCCTTTAATGTCGTGATTTGTAAAATTATGCAAGAGCACCCTCACCTCAGGGTATATTTAAAAGACTTGGTGATCTCATCATGTAGAAAACGATGTTATAGCCATCTTACAGGGGCCCAATGCTAATAAGAGTTTGCCAAAATAGCAAATGTCCTACCATTTGTCCCAATTTGTTCGCTGGCAAAGCTCAGACAATCTTGGACAAAACTAGATGGAACACCCACGCTCCCCCGTGCAATGTTGGAGATAATGAGGCTAATTCGGAACGCACCATTTTCTTTGGGAACCAACATTGTACTGGGGGACGGGGGGGGGGGGTCGTAAATCGCTATTTCATGTGGGACACAACATTTCAAAGGGGGATAGAGGTCGTGCAAATAGCACTCGGCACCATAAACAACATAAAGACGTAAAGTATTCCAACAGTTTTGTCCAAGATTGTCTTAAAATTCAAGGCATATTTTTCAAAGACTGTCCGAGAAACTGCTTCAACAAAATAATAGTGTGGGCTCATATGTCGAGTCATAACGATCATTTAGCTCTTAGGGTGAAATTACCCTGCCCGATTTGACAACAAAAACATCATTAGACAGTATAGCATTCTATCAACTTGGGACGTAACACTTTAAAGTGGGTGACATGCTTTTCACACACTGGCAGTCCAAGAAAGGCATCGTTTGACAAATCAGAAAAATTATATTAGCAATTGTACAAATAGTTTGGCCCAAGTTTATACTGACATACTGACTGGACATAAAATAAAAATAAAAAGTAAAGAAATATATATTGAACGAAAGCAACAGAAGAAGCATCCCAATTCAACGATAAACAGAAGCCAATGCTAAAGAATTTCCCAAATTTATGCGACGCTTTCATTTAAATGTTAAGTTTGAGAAAAAGAAAAAAGTCAACTAACTTCTAGGAAAATGAACTTGAAGTATTTTCGATCCCCACAATTTTATACCCATTACTTAGCAAAGGCTCAAAAACCGAACTGGGTGAGCTATCAACGATAAACGGCAGTTATCAGTAAAAAAGTTCATCTCGCTGAGTTCTTTGAAAAAGTACTGTTTATCGTGGCGCTATTTCGTTTTGCCAAGCTCAGTATATGTTAAACGTCCAAAGAGTCTGCCTTCCATAAAGGCCTTCACTGTCGTGATTTGTGAAATTATGCAAGAGCGCCCTCACCTTAGGAAATATTATGCAATGACCTAGTGACTTCATCATGTAGAAAATGATATTATAGCCAACTTACAGGGCCCCAATGCTCTTTGGAGTGTGCCAAAATAGCAAATGTCCTACCATTAGTCCCAATTTTTTAGCTGGCAAAACTCAGACAATCTTGGACAAAACTAGTTGGAACACCCCCGCTCCCCCGTGCAATGTTGGAGATAATGAGGCTAATTCGGGACGCACCATTTTCTTTGGGAACCAACATTGTACTGGGGGACGGCGGGTTCGTAAAACGCTATTTCATGTGGGACACAACATTTCAAAGGGGGATAGAGGTCGAGCAAATAGCACTCGGCGCTATAAACAACATAAAGACGTAAAGTGTTCCAACAGTTTTGTCCAAGATTGTAGCAACACCAATTTGTGAAGTTGACGTTTAAACATGATCATGTAAATATAAGTCTTATAAGAAGTGAACTACGTTGGATTTCTCTTTTTAGAGGGCCTTGTAGTACGCTGAGAGAACCCAAGCTTAGGGTAGGAGGTATATCCCTCCACTTTGAATTTTTGAAAAAGTGGATGTCCTAGTATGCCATCTGGTGCTATGTATGCATCCTTTTAAAAGTAAAATTTGGAATGTTGAAAGTTCGTATGTTTCTGAACTGAAAAAAATTCAAAGACCAAAAACAATGGCATCACTAAGGGGTCTTGGAGACACAGTCCCATTCCTATAAAAAAAATTGGAGAAATTGGGGATCCCTACATGCAATCCGGTGCCACATATATCACCTTTTAAAGTGAAATTTACGTTGCTTAATTACGTCTAAAGGATATAAACAAGCAAGTGGCATCCGTGAGGAGGGGCACTACCAATTGCACCCCCCCCCCCTATTATGCCACTGCCCATAGACATATCTTTAAGATGATAATTTATGTAAGCGCTGAAACAATATGAATGGATAAAGACAAAATTGTTTTTCAGAGACAAGTTTTTTAATAAAAGTTTTTTATTAAACAACAAGTTTTTTAATACAACAAAAACAAGTTTTTTAATAAAACAAAAATGCATTCAGACAAGCTTTCTCCAGTATGATTTTAACAGTAGTCTGATAACCACGAAGTTCTTAATATTGTGATGGAACTTAAAACCTGGCTGTAAGTTGAAAGAGAAGATAATATTGCACCTCACTGTCATTCCACTATTATACCGGTACGAAGACAGTGTAAACATTAGAAGTGGTAAGGTATGGTACACTGGAATATAGGGCTGTAACTCAATTGGTGACTGTCGGCCTATATCCCGACACCTCTTTGTTCCGACACTAGTATTTTCTGACACACATAGCCTACCTGTATTTGTCTATTTGTCTAAATACATGATTATGGAGTATAGAGATGTCGAGAAATAAGGAGGCAGGGATATTGGGTGTAACCGTGTAAACTAATTAGCTATTTAAAAGCACTTGGCCAGTTGAAGTTCTTCAATTGACATTTCATGTGACGAAATTACCAATAACCAGTAATTAATTGGGTAAATATGGGCAATAGGTTACACTTGTTTAACAGCTAACAAAGAGAGATACTTTCCCTAAAAGAGCACATACTCATCTAGGAATGATTCTTACATTTTTTGCCTTAACAAAAACGTTTAGTATTCCCTTTTTATTTATAACATTAAAAAATGAAAACATTATTTGATCGGCCTCAAGTTCAATTTTCTGTTATAAGTTCAATACTCCTCTGGTATCATTGTTAAAAGGCCCAGTTCTCTCACACCAAACAGTACCAATTCTCCTAACCTTCTTACTTAAGCCCCTCCCACAATTGTCTGAAATTCATCCTCATCCAGATACAATCTCAGTTTATTGCTTCAAGGCGAGTATAGAAAAACTCAATTTATACAATCAAAACACTCTCAGTACCGTTCATGCCGTGTAATATAAGCTTTGGTACTCTGCATTGTTTGAATTACCTGTCAATCAAAGAGCTGAGCCAATTGAGAATTCCGGTACCCCCGTACCAAAACTGTAGTGTGGGGTGAGAGGTTTGGCCTTTAATAGAGTGTGCTATGATTATCAAATTGTGAAAAATACGCTATTTCCACTAAAATCTCAACACTGAGACTCCCTCCTGTACCCCAGCAAATGTATTTCATGTAATATTTGTTAAGTCACCCATCTTCTACACATCAAAATATAATTATTGTTAACTTTAACTGTAATTAAACCACCGGTCCGCTGTATCTGCTGGCATTTTATTTTCATTTTCTGAAAATTGTCAGAGGTTGTTTGAAAAACCAAATGCAGTTATTACTAGCTACTACTATTACTACCAAACACTGAGTAGTGCTCGCTTTCTTTCCTTTTGTTTTTTAGCAAAAAATTATCTTTTTCTGGATCCCGTCGATGTCTGGAACATTAATACATACATATAAACAAAATGGCAGGAGTAGGTGATACTGTTCTGAGATCACGTTCAACGTCGTCTGTACATTAGATTACATATAGCCGACCCCTTCTGTATGAATGTCGTCAGCCAACCAGCATGCACCATTAGTGCGTCTGGCTAGAAAGCCCATAAAATTACACTGTAAGGGCGAACTGAACAATGTATTCCATTAATAAATTTTAAAATAATACTTGATTATATTAAAAAAAAAAAACAAAAGAACACGCGCATGCAGTGGGAAAAGAACAGCTGAATCCTGGTGAGGGATTCATGAAAATGTACATGATTTTCTTATTTTTCGAAGGGGTGGGGGGTGGTGTGCAAAAAGCCATAATGTTTGAAGTATGCACAAAGTCAGCCTGATCCTCTGTGAACAGCACGGAATTTCCCCTTCCCCAAATTTTTCCGACAGAACGCGTGCTTTCCCTTAGGAAGCCGTTTGGTAATTACCCGACGCACACTGCAACTCTTCCTCGGTACCTCGGGATGATGTCATAAAATAAATGTGGGAAACGAAAGGATTAAACGCACGACATTAATATTAATTGGAAGTGTTGTTTTATATGTGCATTGACAGTGTCACATGACCAATTTGTCTATGGGCTTGCTTTGGCAGGTGCCTGAATAGCAAATAGTGAGCTGTGATTTGGCCAAATAACAACTTCCTGGATGTAGATGGAGTGCCCCAGGTTTTTTAAACTTTTAAAACCCCAAATGTTAAAGATGTTTCTTAGGAAAACTCAACCACTTCATAACTTAAGAAACATCACGTCAGAAATAGTGTACTTACACCTTCCCCTACGAGGGTTAAAATGTTGGAGGGGGGGGGGGGGGGCAGGGGGGTAGCTGTTGTTCGAATTCATTATTTCGGCAGAATATATTTTCATATGTTTCATATTGCCGAAGAGAATGCTGTGCTTTTCCAGTATTGTGAAAGCATGGCCTCGTTAGGCTCGTTTCTCTCTCACACTTCGTAAAATTTTTTCACTTGCCAAGGTATTATTACTAAGATCAGGGTAGGTATTAAAATTACAAGAGTGCTTTACAAGCCCTCTTGTTATTAAAATTAATTTCTTTGTTTTACGTTTTAATCTCATATCATTTAATAAAGTGAACAGTTTTGTAGCTAAACGTATCACAATCCTCCCTCATTTTGTTTATATGTCCGATTTGAGATTTTCGATTGACAATAAAGAAGCATGCTTCCCAGCATGCATTACACGGCTGATGTGCAATCAAAAGTAGAATATACCTATGATATTGCGTAAATATTTTAAATATGATCAATCTTAAACAATGAACTCGTTAAACATGAATCATTACATTGAAATTCGACTCCTTTCAATTACGGCCTACAAATAAAGGCATGCCATTGGCGCTTCACCAGAGAGCGAGCAACCTCAGTGACGATCTTGCTGGTCGGGCCCAAATATGGACCTTTCGAATTTGATTTATATAGAGAGTGTCTTTATTTGATGGTTACTATCAACCATCATCCATTGACCCTTGCAGTGGACAGACAGTATGTTCATCACACAATTATCTATTGATAGATATCTTTTGTACTCCCTGCCGATGAAACTGATGCATGTCTGCATATATCTGCGGTAGGTTAGGTTGTAATATAGAAAAGACCATACGACCGTGGTTCCTTCCCGATTGAGGAACCATAATCTGAGCGATAATCCATTGATATGTAATCCAGGACGACAAACTCAGATCAATATTTTGCTTACCACGTCTCTACGTTTGTGTTCTACCCGAAATCCCAGAACTCTATCTTTTTTTTCCATGTGGCAAGTATTAGCAGCCACCAAATATTTCGAATGGTTCAAGTGTTTGTCAGTGTTAGAGATTGACGTCGTGAAAAGGGGGGAAATGGGGCCGACTCGCACCCTCCCAGGGAAAAAAATGAAAGGGAAAGGGAAGAAAAGAACAAAAAGCAACAGAAACGGGAGAAGAAGAGGGAAGGGGCAGTTTAAGCACACCTGAGACAAAATTAGTGCCATTTGCATCCAACCCACCACCAGTTAGCCAAGTTTTGCAACGGGCTTTCAAAAGGGTGATCTCAATCCTGGGGAGGGGTATAAGGAGAGTTAGCGGGGCCCAACTATTAAAAAACGTGCATTTTTAAAGGTCTCTAGTGATGTCATTTGATGCAATCTAGCAAACAAAAAGACAAAATTTTCTGCATTAAATATTAATGGAGAATGTGTAAAATTTAATCCCGTGAAACATTTTTTGTCTTCTTTAATTTAACATCAGTATTGAATGACTAAACGAAACACCTTCCTCATATATGTCATACATGTCCCTGGGTGATAGAGCCAGAAAGAGCATCAAGGCAAACTCGGCTAGTTAACTGCTCCACCCGGGGGTGCTTCATTGCGAAGCGCAATCTACTTGGTCAGCTGGGCAACCGATTTAAGTGGCAAGCATAATGCCAATTGGGAGGAAAGCGCCCCCCCCCCCAAAAAAAACACCAAAATTGAGAGGGGTTTGACCCCACCTAAATGTGAATCCCATTGGTGCACATCAGCTATAGAAATATGGTACTATACCACGACCCCCAGTAGGACTTGGTTTTAGCCTTCAAAGTCAAAGGTAGAATTTTGTCAACTTAGTATAGGCAACCTCCACTCGGGGGCCTTAATCATCAAGTGATGGCGCCGTACACCCTGTGTAGCTTTGATATATTTGGTTCGAACTTACAAATTAAGGCAACAAATAACGGACTCGCTCGGTTTTGTGGCGCCGAGAACCCGCCAGTCATTAGATGATAAATACCGGTCTTAGGTGCTTATTTTATAGGCGATAGTCGGGGACAAAAGTCTCGCCACTTACGACCTCCTCAGCCCACCTGGATGCAGTTTTTCGTCACACCCCGGACCCGCATGAGAAATTGGAATGATTGAAGCAACATATAGAAGCACAAGTATTCCAGCAGTTACATTAGGGACGCATGTAAACTTTAGACTAAATATTTACTTCAAAACGCCAAAAGTGACTCCTTTCGGTTGGATTTTAGTCACTCGAAATATATGTTGGTCCTTATTGCATTCCATTGAAAGGGATGCCTTAAATCTTTAGAGTGTTTAATTAAATTTAAGTTATTTTCTGTTGAATCCATCTTTTGCTATCACATTGCTTTCAAACATGCACTCAAATGCCGCTTCGAAAATATAGGTAGTTAACAACTGACAAACACTAGTCTCAAAATAAAATATAAACTAACACTCCTTTTACACCAACATCATTGGCGGTGCATAACCGTTATAAATGCTACCGGCATTCGCCAAAAGAATACTCTCTACATTAAACGGTATATATTTCTGACACAACTCCACCATTAACCTGGAAATTAAGTGTAGAAGCACCAATGGCATATAGCATAGGATCAAAGCTAAGACATTGACCGTTGGATGCTACTGTATGAACTTGTGTCTCGTAATATGCTTAAGTAAATTTTACTGTTAAACACTGTACATATATACCTCATCCACAAATACTGGATGGAATAACAGTACCTTTGATATGAAGGATAATGTATTGGTTTCCCATTACTTGCAGGTGGCATGAACGAAAATACCTATTGATTTTAAATTGCGTAGGCAGGAATTGTCGGGGGGGGGGGGTAAATAATGAGTTCCGATCACCTCCATTGGTGGGGATGTACAGACACTGGAAAGTAGTGCCTCCCAATGATCGTACTAGTATGAAGGTAGATGGTGCAGTGATGTCATGAACTTTTATTTGTTTAACGACTACTTACAAGGAAATTATGAGATATTAACAGGTTTTTCACATTTATTTTCAGTGTCCACAAGGGGGGTCCTGAGGGGAGGGAAACCCCCACCCATTTTAAGAATTTTTGCTACTTTAGAGTCTAAACTTAGACACAAGGTGGTATTAATTTTGGAAAATTTTCTATCATATTTTTTGAACAATAACATACAATATGGGGTGTGTCATCTGAAAATCACTGAGATGTTTTTACTTTTAGTATTAACAAGACAGCAATCTCTTCAATCCATCCTCCTTCCCTTCCCTTGCTTCAACACTAGTTTTAATTACTTTAGCCATTTTCATCATGCTTATGACTTAAATATTCTTCTAGCGATCTTTAATTGTCACAATGATATATGATGGATAATTTATCACAATATAACCATTTTTAGTTACAGGTGTGTTTGTGTAATTATTGAAGTTGAGTTGGGAAAGCGCCACTCACCGATTCTAAACTTTAAGTAGGGTCACCCGCCCTGTGACACACAATGACTGTAGATTCAACTGTAAGACGCTTAAAATTTGGCCAACAGCTGTTCCTGGAATCAAATTTTCTGGCAGAAAGTATCCACCCCTTTAACGTTCATCAAGTTCCTCAAAATTTAAAAAAGATCCTGTCGCCAGTTTCCCTCACCCAATAGGCAATACACACTCGTTACGAAATACTGTGAGGAAAATGACGTCATCATTTACTTAACATAAAAGTTTCTAATACGAAACTTAATCTTCTTCTATCAACAGGTGACAAATTTCAGAAGGCGACGGAAGTTAAACGAGTAAGAATGATAAGATGATGTAACCATTTTCCATTGTCGACATCATATTGTATACATCATAGTATGACGTCATGTACAACAATTGATCGGTAGAAATACTGTACACTGCCCCATCGCAGATGTTCACTTTGGATTCTGCAGGAAAGAAACATTGAAAACTTCACTAATTTTGTACTTCGAAACAAACCGAGTCTGTTCATAAATATTTATGGGGGTTTTCCTCTGACTTCATAGATTCAGCTTTATTGTAAGTACTGTGTTCACAGACTTCAGTTCAGCTGTTGAGCAGCGGTGCAGAGCAAGTAACCTCCACCCCACCCAGCCTTTGGGACGGTGTCTAAAGACGGGGGATACGCTCACGTCCGTCGGTTGGAGATGTTAAATGGCCGACCCGGGAGCAGGATTGGGAGCGATTTGTACACGCCTGCCTCGTGACCTCTGAGCACTAGTCGAAAAGAGAAGGCGAATTTCTCCGGTGTTCATCCACACTTACTCTGGAATAGGTTCCTTGATGAGCCAAATGGCTTCCTGACCCTCAAAACGTTAAACAGGAAATCCGAAATTGTTGCACACATGCCTATATGTACGACATGAGTTTAGATAGAGAACGTCTTCTAACGTCATATTTTAAGTTTAGCTTCGCACTTGCGGATCTTTTAATTTGAGATCACTCGCTCTAATGATAAAGTCGTGCTGTACATGCAGCTCTCTCAGGACTAACAATTGCGGATATTCAGTAGCTTAACTTTACGTTATTCACAGGGGTGTAGATTTTGTATAGATGGGAAGCAAACATTTTCGAACAGCGGGAACCTCCGTCACATCGCGGACTTTTATATATAAGCAGTCCACGCACACGAACGCGAGAACACACCATACACACACACAAACAAACACGCATACACACTTACATTGGCAAGCACATTAGCAAAACATATGGATGGCGCATTTACTCCAGTGCTAGTCCTTTAAAACAGGCTCAAACCGCGTTTTCTTGAAGTGCTTTCGACATCTGTACACCAGGCTCAGCGGCATATTTTTCAGGAGGTGGAGGAAGAAGGTGAGCACCCAAATTTTCTGATTGTTTTTTTGAAAGGTTTCATCTCCACATAAGGAGGAAGGTAATTAGCCCTTTTTAAGCAACGGTTTGAAAATATGGAGCTTGTATTACAGAAGAAATTGGATCCAGGATTTCCTGTAAGAAAATTTGATATCTTAAGGGATTACTAAACAATCTGTATTTCCTTTTGGCAAATCTTGGATTGCACGGCGACCAAGGCTCGTTGTTGCATGCATGAGGCCTATACAAATTGAGACTTTCAGACGTCATTTCAAAAGTCAAGACCTTATATTATAGAAACTTGTGGAACTTTATGAAAAAAAATATTCATGAAAATAGACTATAGGTACCTGTGTCACTTTATGATCTGATCATATATGGCAAGTTTCCGATGTAAACTCAAGGGGTTGGAAAAGTTTACCAAATTGATTTATGAGCAATCACCACATCACTAGGAATTGCAATTTCCAGCGTGCGAAGCGGATGGAAAATTTGTTTTTTTTAAGACAAATAATTACAGATTTTTAGCTTTCTTTGAAAAAAAATCGCAATGTTTTGAAACTGGTAGGGAAAATCACACTGTAGTTGACTGTTGTAACAAATGTTTTTTTTTTTTTTTCTGCCTGTTTTTTTTTTTTCATCTGTCCGAATTATTGGTGGCGAAAACGATATTTCTATTATTGTGGCGATTCTTCTCCAGCCCCCGAGGATCAATGCCCCGGTAAAGCAATGTGCCGAAAATAGAAATAAAGGTGACGTCCTCTCCCTAGCCGCAAGTCCTTTGTGCCAAGTGTGCGGCTGTTCAAACAAACCTTCAAAATCGTCTGAAAGGAGTTCTTCACAACATCTAATCATCAGACCCATCATATGACCCAAATACAAAGTAAAAATAATATTAAGCCTTGAAAAAAGTTGAGGCGGGAGCTGGGTGCGCCCTCTAAATCCGCACCTGAGGTAAATACGGCCTTTTGTTCACCGTCCTTTGCCCCCCGAAAAAAAGAGGTTCAACAGGGAGACAGGGGAAATGTGGCTACTGTCCTACTAGCAAAGTTGAATCTGTTGTGAACCACATGAGATATCTTGGACAGGAATGATGATATATCTAGAAATAATCACTCGTAGATTTTTCTTCAAGTCGCTCTTATTATGCTTCAGGTGCTCATCGTCTTATTCTTCAACTTGTTATTGACGTTTGTTTCAATTCAAAAATTTAAATCGTTAAAAAAATCTTAATCAACACTGAGCAAGATGAATATTTTAAGGTAAGTATCTGGCAAAGTATCTGAAATCAAAGACAAGCACTGGACAATGTAAACAAATCAAACACAATAAAAACATATACGTAAATTTTTTTACATTATAACTTCACCAAGTGGTAGCCTCAACTTTGCTCAGTGGTAGAAATTTCCAGTCGAGAAATCTGTTGGATGGAACCTGACCTAACGACAGGAGCTCGCCCTCTGATGAACTTCTGGTGTCTTTTAACTTGCTTTAAAATGTTTCAAAAATAGAACCATTTTGTATCTTAGGACTCCTTTGAAGGAAAACGTTTTCTACGAAAGATCCTCGTTCCCTTTGGCATTCACTACGACGGGAAATATTCAAACGTTGCCAATCTGTTGAAATTTGGAGGATGAGTTCCTTTAAAAATCGGGAACTACCAAAACGACCCCTTACAAATTGCACTTTCTTTCTTTAATTGTCAATACAGGACACCATTTTTCATTCAGACGCCGGTAAAGCTTTCCAGTGCTCCTGTATATCACCATATATTTTCCATGCCAGTTAAAAAATATGCCAAATGCCCGAACCCCCACCCGATGACATCAAAATGTTTATGCACTTCCCAGATTTTAACGTTTGGATGAATTCAAGTTGTTGTTTAAGCCTTACTTATGTGGACTTAAAGGTAAAGAGCAGCCCCCCAAATTTATTTTGAAGAAAAAGCTTAATAACGCAATTTTCATCTTATTTCTCTTTAAGGTATCTTTCATTACATTCTATAACTGTAGTATTGCATGTTCCAGGTAAACCAAACAGTTATTTCTGGTAAATTTCACTTTTGAAGAGAAAAACATTGTCACAGGACTTCCAACAGCCAATAATGAAATTGGACAGTCTACTACACTTCTTCAATTTGGGATGACTGCTCCTGCTCTTAAAGCTTATAAAAACATCACTATGTTGATTTCAGGCCAAATGATTGTTACAGAACAATGTCTATATCTTCGTTAAATACTGCTACAAGGGATATTTCAGGACAAAGTTCTTTCTTTAAAGTTTGGTATTATATCAACGTAGTGCAAAACAGGGCTACGACATGGATGGCCTTTTCATGTACTACGTAACAGCGTTAAAGCTACCAGGGTAATTACGTTATCATTAAGTCTGTAAAGCGTATGGGACTGCGTAACTAATGTGATGACTTTATTAATTCGAAATAGTATAAGTATTCACTTACGTACTCATTTGAAAATAATACTGTGTTGAGTATTATTTTCATCATCCTATTATTTGAAAATAATGCTGTGTTGAGTATTTACCCATTTCTTGTTTGTAATATTGAAATCAATGTTTCAGTAAGCAAGAGGAAGTCTCATACAAGTTGCCGCTATCAACAACCTTTATAAAGCAAGAACAATCCATTCAAGAAAAATAAAGTAAATCTTGTCAATTTCATCCATGAAAATTGGTTACCTTGAACCCACCCTACCAGACGTCAGGGGTCGCCCATTGTTCAGACACAAAAAATATTCATTTGATATGCCGGTTAGTATAATGTACGCAAGCAAAGTTAACATAAGATTGGGCGTACATCATTTAGAAACTTCTGGTAAAAGGGTCAATGGATTAGTGAGTATCCGTAGATAAACTAGCTCGGTAAAGACACCACATGGAAACACATAGTTATACAATTAGTTTATTGAAATACTATAAATTAAATATATTGCCCTAATACGCATTAAATTAACAGTAACGTTTATACCTTTTCTGCCCATTTCAAACAACATAAATTACATTATAATACATTGTGATACCGATTTTATTGTTCTTTATGAAAAGGAACAGTGAAATGTTACTGTTTCATATGCATTATAATGGAACTGGCAAGCCACAAACTAAGTGACTGAATTATCCACCTTAATGTCACTAGCGCCTATTATAATAGTCATATTGGTAAGATAACGTAACACCAACACGACATGTGCTATATAGTGTCAGCTTCTTAGTATTAAAATACTCTATTGGCAGAATGATTTTGAATACAGTGCAAATACGTTTTTTATCCTCCAAATAGTCGCAACTTAAAACAGGCGGAGAAAGCCGGGGACATATTTCATAGAACCCTGGCACCTGCACTCAGTCTGTAAAAAAAGCTGAAAATTGCTGTAAATTTGAAGATCATATAATAAGAAGAAAGACACAGATTAAAGAAAGGTTCTAATAATAAATTTCCAAACTTTTCTCTAATCCTTTAGTTTTTATCTCTTTATTTTGTTGTTGTGTAAACATAACGTACGTTTTGCAGTGTGTTTATGTCCTCATATTAGGTGCAAAATAGCGTTTTATTTAAGTACCGACCAAATAACAAAAGTCATGTGTGCCTCATGTAAATGAGCGATCCAGCCGGACATGCGGAACCTTGAGTGTTTGGGAACAATAATTTAAATTTTGTGGAATTCTTCAGGTACGTTTCTGAGATCAATATTCGATTCAAAGTTGTAGTCTGCGTCTTTTCTGACTTAGTCAAAGGCTTTTATTGGTTTTGCTACGCTCAAATCAACTCAATTTTTCAATTCTTAACTTATACTGCTTGAAAAATGTATCCAGTTTGTTTCGGTATTGAAACATCGAGCATTCAAATTAAATCAAAGAATGTTAATAATGATTCATATTAGTTATCTCGTGACATTCTAATGGATTGAAAAGAGTTGCTCTTTTGGAAAGCATCTCAATGCCGAATGACCAAATTATAGAGCTGGTTGAACTTTGTATGCATTGCTATAAAATGTCGTGTTTTGCTTCTTATTCATTTTCTATAAATGTAAAATACTAACTTTATAGACAGTTTTGAGCTATTTTTTTCATTTTGAGACTATGTATGTCACTTGATGTAGTTTGCAAGATAAAACCAATGAGTCAGATGATAAATACTTATCCCTTTGTATTTGAGTTTATTTTTGTATGTACGAAATGGACTTATGAAAATAATTTCAAATTTTTACTTGGGTAACGGGTGAACTACAAACTTAAATTCAACTTAAAAACATAAAATTTGCCTCAGTGTCTGTGCTGACCTTAAGTAGTTTGTCATGTTTGATCATTGTATGGCGTGGGATGGGTGATAGGTTTTAAAATCTGGGACTTACGTGAAACTATAGTGAAATGAAATAAGGTGTTCCGTTTCTCTACCTTCATAACTAATTGATTTACAGATCACCACTTTTATAGTTATTTATAACCGGAAATAGATAAGAGGAAGACGATGTGCGTTTCATTCAGTTGCCCTAAAATCCAAAGTGAAGGAACATGTGAGCGAGATCTGGAATTTGCGTCTTTTCCGGGTAATAACGAAGACTTTTAAAAAGGAATCCCTCTGCCATTGTGTTCGGTGCTCAAACAATGTATTAAGGTAAATTTACCAGTAAGCAACAACTGAAGAATGATCGTCGCAGCTTGACTGCAGGGTTACCCTCCTCTTAGAACACCCCCCCCCCCCCCCCCGAAAAAAATATTCGTTCCTACCCGTTAGATACTTTCCCTTTAATTTGGTAGCGAACAACAAAGCATCTGTCATTAAGAGGCACAATTATCCATTTAATCCGTTTCGACGGTGAAAATTTTCGGAGGCGCAGTAGTTCGGTGATTCGACCGAGTACAATGAGCGGATTTGCTCCAATACCTCAAACTTCCTGCGCGGTTCCTAATCCAAATGGAGGAGAAATGTGACTCCAAAAACGTAAAAAACCGATGTGTTACAGTTAATGGATGTGTCGCCCTCTATTTTACCCTTGTCCCTGCAACATGAGCGAACATGACTTTTCTTGGAATTTTGAATTTTAAAATGGTTGCCACAGCATCATGGTCCAGTTATGACTTGGTTGCTCTTCAGGAAAGGTGAAATACAAGAAAAGTATCCTGCGTTTAATAGAGAAATAAAGAGTTCACCTTTTCTAACGAAAAAGAAAGTCTCTATATTGTTTATCATTTTCGAAATACCTCTCCAGATTTTACAACAACTTGTTTCTACTGCACGTACACACATACAAAAGAAGAAATAAGTGGAGTGAAGCTCAGTGATGACATTTCTTGTTTTAAACCTTTGTTAATTATCTCATAGTTGCTCCTCATCAGATAGTTTACGGTTCGGCACTTGATACTGATGGTCTTTAGGGACATAATTTAAATTTCAAAAAATAAATCTTTCAGGGTACGCTGATTAAACAATTTTTCTTTGAAGCCAAAGTTGTTAAAAAGGAGGAAATGAGACGTGAAGGCATATGGCCTGTCCCTCTCTCGGTTTCACAAAGTTAACATATTCCGCTCATGTTTATGCATTATTAAATGCGATTCAGGAATTATTACTCATCCTAGATTTTGAAGAAAATTATGGCTTCATCAAAGAGCCAAATCTGTCATTTTTTATGGCACCACACCTCTAATGGGTTCCTCTACTATACAAAAATGATAAGTGAAGGGTAACAGCTAGAAAAAGATCTTCACCGGCAGCCATTTTAAACATTGGCGGAAATGTAGGGCGACTCAAAACTTCCCATGGTAACATGTAAAATATTGTTCAGAAGGGAAACCTGAAAAAGTCGTATTACTCATGGAGGATCTTGCGATGCACTGTGGTCCCTCCCTGTCCATTGCATACTTCGCATACTTCGTTTTATGTCCAACGATTGCAATGAACGACATACTAGGAGGAGAGTTATACACCCAACATTTAAGCAGGGAAGAAAAAAACACCGGTAGCTTTGAGGTTGATTTTTGATTCGTCTCAAAAATTATCTCCAATTGTGTGTTTGACTAATTACATTGTTTCGTAATTGTTACATATTTTGGGCTGAACATTAACTTCCTGTTACCGAAAAGACTTTAATATTGAACGATTTCAGGGAATTCTAGCCGCAAAAGCCGCAGACAACCTCAAGCACGAAAAAGTACAATTCCACGTGACAGAAACACACGTTATTTCTCACACTGTGGGTATTTCCGTGGCTGATGATAAAAGGTTTTCGTTTTTAATATCTTCTTAAAGTGTTGCTCCCTTCATAAATTGAAAGTAAATTTTACTGTTCAGAAATGCTACTTTTGTAAAAAAAATGGGTATCCAACTTTATTTGTTTTCTACAAAGTTACCTTTGAATGTCACATATTTTTAAATCAGAAATGTAACTCTCAAAATATTTTGAGTACATACGTGAAACATTTAGCTATTTTCAATTTAAATTTCTTTATTCTTAGGTTAATCTATCAGAAATGAAATGTCCCTTAACATTTTCTCTGCTGATCTTGTATTGGTTGTTTCAGTTCTGTAATTGTAGGCAGACTTTAAGTACTCTTCCGTGTAATAGTCTCGATGCATACAACAAAATATTTTACCCAGTTTATAGAAGTTTGACCAATTTTACTCACTTACAGACCATTTACAGGACGAACAAATGTACCGGTTCTATAACAAAATTCTCAAATGGTTCCACATCGAGTATGCCTCTCTGCTGGTATTCTTTTAACGTTCGTATGTTCCCCATGTTCAATGAAGAAATTCTGTGACAAGGGCGTCGGTCCTGGGGGCAGGGGTACAATCGCCCCACCAGTGAAAACATTGGGCGGCAAACACATCGTTTTGCCCCCACACAGTTGAGGCAGATTAAGAAAACAACAAGCAGAATAAACAAAATGTACATTGTAGCGTACACAGTGGCGTAGCTACAGGAGGTAGGGGCGGGTTACCCCGCCTCTGAAAATTAAAACGGGTTTTTTTTTTTTTATTATTTTTTATTTGTTACACCAGTCAAGTACAGTTTGGTTTTCTCTACTCTGTTTCATAAAATGGCGAATTCTTCCCAACAAGAGCTCACTACAGTAATTCTTTGTCTCCAAAATGCAAATTTGCCTTGCCTTGCACTACACACGCTGGAAGTTGCAATTCTATGCAGTACTGCTCGCTCAAAAATCAGTTTGGTAAACTTTTTCAACTTCTGGAGATGACAAAATTGGAAATTTGCAGTATGTGACACCAGATCATCGATTGACACCGACAATAACAGTGCTATTTCCATAAGTTACCTTTCGTAATGCTCTATCTCTTCCCCAGTATAAGCTCTTGATTTTCAAAATGCCGTTGGGGAGCCTCAATTCGTAGGATGCATGCAACAAAGATCTTTGGTCACCGTGCAATCTCAGATTTGCCAATAGCAAATGCCGATTCTTCAGTAATCCCACATGATATCAAATTTTCTTACAGTAAACACAGGATCCAAAATTTTCCGCGATACAAGCTCCATATTTTCAAGTATTTGTCTGAAAAGGGCAAAAAGATTTCGGCGCTCTTCTCTCGCCGCCCCCCCCCCCACACACACACATGAAAAATGTCTAGCCACTCCTCTGAGTGGCTTTGAAGCTTCTAGATAACGTAAGTTTGAGCATATTTTAAAGCAGTTATACTGAATTCCAGTAAATACTCCGTATACACATATATCTGTTTTGTGTATTTGCATATCAGAGTGTTTGTGTGTGCATGTCTACTAGGTGTGTACAGTAGGTGTGTGCTCACGTTTCCTGTACATGGATTGCTTGTATCACATATGAGTCCCGTCACAGACACGATGTGAGGTTCCGGCTGTTCGAAAATTTTCGCCCCCTGTCAAAAAGTTAAATCTACGCGCCTGCTCTGGGTGGGTGCGAGAAGTCCATGTTCATGTTTGCTTTAACGGACAACTTAACACATTAACTTGAGTTCTTCGTTAGTTAGTTGGTTACACCAATACAAATGTTTAATACAGTGTAAGTCAACTCTATAAAAAGATTAAATTTATTTTCAAGTATGGTTCCAGTTCAAGTATGGTTTCCCTTTAGTCGCCTCTCATGACACCAGCCCACATGGGGATAGAGTTCGTGAATCATTTTTATGTGGGTTGGACAAACTCACTTTCATGCGTCAATCGGCATAAGATTTACAACACTAAACACATGTAGAACTGACTGACTCCAATTCGATGAGGGGGCCACCTGTGCTGTACTGGACGTCCCCCCATTGACAAGTACATTGCTTAATCGGGCAGACTTTGCACCTGCACCCAGGTAAAAAGCCAGCGCCCCATCCCTTGAGAATTAAAGTCCGGTACAGCCATGGGGGCCACATTAGAAAACTATTTGGATTAGGTTAAGTAAATCTATGTTTGGCAAATGATCTTGGCCGTACGGGACTGCAGTCCAGTTCCCCGCCCCCCCCCCCTCCAGTCCCGCACAGTCATGCATATGATTAGGTGAAACGTATTGTAAACATTCATAAAGATGTACTCTTTGTGCTACATGTCATTTTTAGAGCATAATGTAATAAAGTGAGTTTGAAAAGGACAGGGCAGTTTCTTTTTCCTTTGCAACATGTACATTCGGTCTCCCTGGTCTCGGTCTCGACACTGTCTGGTCTCGATCTTGGTCTAGGTCTCGGATATGCTTGTTTCGACTACAACACTTAAGGTGCAAACCATGCAAGTGTGCAAAACTCCGAACTCCTCGGACAGAGTTCAGGTTGAGTGGTGGCGTTCGATCAAAATTAAAGACAAACTTTTGTTAAATTTCACTTCAATCTGTTCTTACATTTAATACTAGCTTCTGTCGTTTATGTAACAAAATTAAATTACATTGCTTAGCACCTTGTCAATTTATTCAGGATTGAGAATGTTGCTAATCAGGTAATTAAGATTTCCTATTTCATTTTTTTATTTTCAAAAACAAAAATAAAAATACAAAAAAACAAAAGCACAAAAAACAAGAAATAAAAATGAAATCTCTTGTTCCTAACATCGTTCCGAACGATTTTACACAGTAATCACGGAAGTTTTGTTTCAAACTGACAATGATTTGTTCATTGTTTTAGAAGGAGAACCTTGATAATGACTTCAAAATGTACTTCTTTTCTTTTTAGTGTTACTAGATAGTTCAGCAGTCACTTGATTTTCATCTTTTTGTTGCGGACAGGTCGGTCTTTGTGAAGCACAGCAACCCCCAATTCTGATAAAGCGCGGATTAGCTAGCTGAGCACAGCTGATGAGTCTGCTGTACTAAGAAAATTCTGAACACATGTACGGTCTAAGAGAGCCTAACACAAGAATTAACAATTTACGAGGGAATTGATAGATAAAACGCAACTAGTCCGATGAATCTTTTTCCCACAGTGTGAAAGGCAATCTTTCTACGTAAAATATGTTATAGGGCCTCAAATGGAAATCGATTGATCTCATACTTAGTCAGATAAAGGGCGTTAATTTTGTTCCTGTAAAACCAATGCTTCAAGCGAGAACGTAAAAACAAAGTGGGTAGTGATACGTATTGTTAGCTTATGATTTACAGACTTTGTGGGTATTCATGCCACTCTTGTTTCCATGTAAAATTTTAGTCGGCTTATCAGTTAAATTTGCAAGTCGTCACCCTTAATCGTTACCACTTAACACATATATTTTGTTATATTATTTCATATTTTCTTATGAATTTCAATTGAAAAAGATATTAATGTCGTGCTTTAATATGTAGCGTGCAATAAAAATAAATACGAAGCAAACTAATGCTTAAATGTTTGTTCATGTATTTTAGTTCACCGTCTAATTTATTCTGTGGTTCACCTTACAGAAGTGTTTGAATAGAGCTAACTCAAATTTGAGAAGAGCCCCATCAACAAAGGCACGTCCAGAAACTTTGTATTTCGGTAGCAATGACTGTTGTTTTGTCATTGTATGCTTAACTTTTAATTTCATTTCATTTTACATTCATCTATTTTCTTTTCTATTGTTACCTGCACATTTTAAATTTTAAACTATTTTCAACTAAGTATTTATTGTAAGCATTGATGCCATGTAACATTATGATCCACGCACGCAGTTGTCGATCAGCTTTGTGTGTTCCTCTAGAAACGTATAATGTCTGAAATGAGGAAAACATGACATGATAAAATGATTAAAATATTACAAAAGAAACTTACTTGTAGGTATATAGTGTATGGCTTTGTGTAGCAATCCCTGAAGAGGAGACAAAGAACGAAACAAATCCACAATGTTATAGAATCGATAAGATGAATTCCATACAAAATTAGCCCATTTGAGTCGCAAGATGGGATACAATGGCAGAGTAATCCCAGAATAACGGTAACAGGGAAAGCTGGGAAGAGGAAGAAGATAATGGAAAATTAAAGACTGAGGAAGGAAGAGGGCAATTATGAAGAAGGAAAGAAAAAAAAGAAAGAATATATCCTAATTCTCGATTGAAACTGATAAAAAGCACATATCAGTCATATTCACCATGAGTAAGGAACGATTCCCTTCATTTGCACTTCTAGTCACAGTACGCGTGGTCTTTTTCGTGATTAATGGGAACGCTCATTCAAACAGCAGTTCGTCTTAAGAAATTGAAGTGATCTTACTTCTGTAACCACCACAATGGATGCTAGGGGTGTAATGCAGAGTGAAACTTTCTTTAATAAGAATGCATTAATGTCTACCATAGACATCACCATGATTTGACCAGTCTATGGACCTATTTATTTTCGTCATACTGCGATAATGGACAGACAAACGTTGATGTAGCTGTACTTCAAAGAAAATTCTAAACGTGAGACACTGAACACCGACATTAAAAATTCAATGCCGGCCTCCAAAAATCAGTTCATTCCAAAACATTTTACATGTCAAATCAAACATGCTTAAAGGCCCAGTTCTCTCACCCCAAACGGTTCTCCTTACCTTCTTACTGAAGCCCCTCCCACAATTGTCTGAAATTCACCCTCATCCAGATACAATCACAGTTTATTGCTTTAAGGTGGGTATAGAAAAATCAATTTATATAATCAAAACACTTTCAGTACCGTTCATGCTGTGTAATATAAGCTTTGGTACTCTGTATTGTTTGAATTAGCTGTTAATCAAAGAGGTGAGCTAACCGTGAGAATTTCGATACACCCGTACCAAAATTGTAATTTGGAGTGAGAGGTTTGGCCCTTTAAAACCATATCCCTGCAGTGCTTCATGTAACTCAACATCAATCCATAAACCTAGAACTTAGAGCCATGTTTCTTTCTTTCTTATTGTCACCCCTAGTCTTGTACTTATCAACCACTGCATGAATTCTACACACAAGCCTGAGGAACAGCATTTCCGGATGTCTGAGGAATGGACATTGATTTCTTTTTCTCTAAACGCTTCGCACCAAGCAACGATATCTTTTGGGCAAAGCCATTTCTGGTTGAAGGGAGGGTTGCGTTTTTGCAAATTTCCTGTGCGCTACACGCAAAATGGTGCACTCCCCTTGCAAAGTCAAAATAGCGACCGTGTGGGTTCCGTCAACAAGCCTGGGGAATATCATTTCTGGCTGTCAGATGAATCGCGGTTTTTCAAAATTTCGTTTACAATCAGCGCCAACAGATGGTGGTGATCCGCCTCGATAGTCTTTTGGGGAGGATTGCATTGATGTCTTTTTAGTCGAAAACTTTTCCGTCCCACTCGGTCAAACTGAAATGCTCCCGTACGCCTCTGTCAGTCTTTACCCTCTGATGACTACGTACACAGAATAAAACATATTAGTGGCATAACTCTGGAAGATGGCTTTTATCATCCCAGACATAAATGTATGTATGTTAAAAAAAAAACCACTTTTTCTTTATTAAGTTTAATTTTCATTTCAATTTCCTCTGAAAGAAAAGAAAAATTTTCTCATTTATTTTCAACCCTCTTGTTTAAGCTTTAGACCGACTTTAGAAGTATTTGTTCAAATAAGTTAAAAAGTTTTCGGACAAATTTGTCTGTTTCGTCTGAGAACCTACGTAGGCCTTAAAAAAATGCGTAACCCGAAAAGACTTTCAGTAGCCCATATGACATTTCGGTTTGCTGATATGAAAGACAGATTCTTCCTTAAAAACCCCAATTTTTTCATAGTCCATTAATTAGCAAACACAAATTTCTTCCGAAAATTTCATACGTACTTCAAAACAAGCTCGTGATTTTAAATTTTTGTTAAAAAGAAATCCGGAAATACACGTGCCTTAAATTCTACTTGTCACGTCTCACCAGAATCTCATTGCTTATCTCGGAGCTTCGACCCCTTCTGTCGGGGAACTTCCCCCTCCTGCTGGGAAAATCCTGTCGCCACTCTTCGCCAAGAAGAAACCATTTAGAAGATGACAAAATAGTTCTGAAAAGGGAACGTGTCCAAAACTAATGATAGCAGTTTGACTGAATACAAAGATCTCGGTGATTGGAGGCGTCATATATTGCCGTTGATCAGACGATCTACTCAAGAAATGTGCCTCAGAGATAAAGGGAAATTCTAATCTGCTACACCCGGTCCGGTCCCTTTTAACGACCCTTTCTGTCCTTCATTTAAAGGGAGGAGTCAGGAGCAAAGTCTCGTTTGTAGTCCAAGTGGCGAGGCTTTCAGCTTCTCTACTCTGTAAAAAATAACACATGACACTTAACACTCGTACTGTTAGAATTCATTTTTTATGCTGTTTAAAATGTATTTAAAAACTTTTTGACTTGAGGTTCACTTTAAAGCATGAGAATAACACATTCATGTGTTCACATTAGTAACCTCAACACCTTAAATGCCTCACGGATAACGCGTTTATGTCTTAATAAAGCAACAAGTCCTATAACTCCATTGTACAAAAATTAGCCATCAAGACGTCGAAGTGTTAAGTGTTAGGTATTATTTTTTACATTGTGTGTGGCAAATTAAGTGTAAAAATAGAAAAAAAAAATGCTTGGCGAGATGTGTTCAGAGCCCAATGACGACCCCAATTGGCTTCCATAGGACAAGGTCTTGGTTGGGGTCTCTGAAACTATCTGGTTATGGCATATGTTGGGTGAGGAATGTAGTTTAAGGATGGGTTACATTTTGCTTTAGCATGTGTAGTAAAGCCAGGAAGTTGCTAGACCACCTACCTGGTTAAGCATACTAATGCACCCGTCAATCGGAATCTTCGACTCCCCCACCTCAAGCAAAGTCTTTATTCGACACCGATACGACGTCGAATCTTTGACGTACAAAATGCCCTGAGAAGTGAATCTTCGACGAATAAAAATACCGCTTCAGTGAATCTGCGACGAACCACTGCAGCTAAAGAGTGAATCGACGTCGAATCAACGTCGAACTAATGTCGAAAAATAATAAATAACGTTCGAGAATCTCAACATGTGAAGTTTACTAGGACAGCATGCACTATGCATTGGCACTTACTTACGCACGTACGGCGTTGCCGGGGTACATTGTTTGAAAGACCAAGCAGTCCAGCTGGACGATCCTGATGCAAACAACATATAACAGGCAGAGCACATACTTTCGCGAGAACAAATCATGCAGAAATATTTCTATGCTTTGGTCTATGCGTCCATACTCCATTGCGATTGAAATAAGCGATTAGACCGTTTTATAACTGATTACGAAGTAGTCTAGGCCTAGCTTTGACAAGAGCTCTTATGTCGTATACGTTTATAGCAGGGGATATTTTAGCCGGTATCGCATAGTCACTGAACGTGACCGTAAAATCCGTTCCTTCTAGTCACTCCTTACTACGAAATGAAGTGTATAGCATAGGAACGTAATGCTGGGTCCTGTTCAAGGGCTAGTATCGCATGGCAGTTTGCGTGCAAAGTGAACGAATCTGCAAATAAAAATTTGCTATTGCTTCGCAGTTTTGCGAATGAAATATGGCCATTTGAAAAGAACTTCGAACATAAAATTTAGACCAAAACATCATGGAATAATTCATTTCCGTATCATATGACGCCTGTTTGTCAGGAAAATCATGAAAATCGCCCCTTATGATAACCAAAAACTTGAAAAAAGTACATTCTGAGCAACTATAACGAGTGCAACTGGATCGCGAAGTCTGTTGCAGGTCACGTATCTGCTCAAATATAGCCCGCTTGGCGGACGTATTTTGCACAGGAACTGAACTGCACCTACATTTTACAATTGTTAACAAAGCAGACAGTGCATATTCGACATCTGCTAAGAAGACAAGGTGAACTACAACAGGAAATCTTTGTAACGTGATTGCATCCCGTCTCTTAATATTGCAAACTAACAGTTTGCCTTTTTTTTTAATTAAAAATAGCATCTTTCCCCCAAAATTTTATTTTAACAAGCAAAAGAAGAAAATGAAGACAGAGCTGTAGATAACAACTTTTTCGGAAATATTTTTTGTATTTCAACTGCATTCAATTTTTCACCATACGTGGAAAATAATTAACATTTAGGAGGCGAGTGACATACGTAGCTCACAGCATAAAGCTTGAGGTGGATTTGATGACGCTTAATATTTCACTTTAATCGTTGCCATATTTACATGTAAAATTTATAAAAAGTTTGTTTCCTTTGGTTCTAAGGCTAAGCACGTACGAAGTTACATTATAAAAAATGAAAAGGTTTACAGTAAGTTACTGTTTGACTTTGAACAAAAACCCTTGTATAAATTACACCAATCAAAGAAAAAGTAAGAGGAGATGAGCTTTATCTGTACAAAGATGGGTCTGGTTAGCCCTCAATGGCGAACATTTCTGATTACAGTCATTAATCATTGATTTCATTATGAGACAACCACAGTAATGGCAATCTTACCTTTCAAGACGAAACCATTATAAGAGTTAACCAGTGATTTCAAAAACCCATTATTAATTTTCATGAATGACCACACTGAGTGCTAAATGGGCTAATGCAGCAAAAATCTCTTGTAGAATATATACATAAAATGGTTTATTCCACAGTTATTTCCAAAAATAGCATTACTCTATGCCAAAAGGAGCTTAAATAAGCCCACATACGAACAAACAAGCTTATTTTAAATATTCATCAGTAAATATCTACTGATGAATACTACTAGTGTTTCTGAGCTTTGAGGGCTTCAACAGTGAAACCCTGATAGGAACAAACGAACTAATTTTAAATATTCATCAGTAAAAAACTTCCCCAGAGTGTTTCTGAGCTATGAGGGCTTCAACAGTGACACCCTGATAGGAACAAACAAGCACATTTTAAATATTCATTAGAAAATATCTACTCAACTTATCATCTGAGCTATGAGGGCTTCAACGGTGACACCCTGATAGAAACAAACAAGCTAATTTTTAATATTCAGCATTGAAATACTTTCCTACAGTGTTTCTGAGCTATGAGGGCTTCAACAGTGAAACCCTCATAAGAACAAAGAAACTAATTTTAAATATTCATCAGTAAATATGTTCCCTACAGTGTTTTTGAGCTATGAGCGTTTCAACGGTGACACCCTGATAGGAACAAACAAGCAAATTTTAATTATAATAAGTAAACACCTACTCAACTGATCATCTGAGCTATAGGGGTCTCAACAGTGAAACCCTGATAAGAACAAACAAGCAAATTTTAAATATTCATTAACACATATCTATTCAACTGATCATCTGAGATATGAGGGCTTCAACATTGAAACCCTGATAGGAACAAACGAACTAATTTTAAATATTCATCAGTAAACAACTTCCCTACAGTGTTTCTGAGCTATGAGGGCTTCAAAAGTGAAACCCTGATAGAAACAAACAAGCTAATTTTAAATATTCAGCATTGAAAAACTTCCTTACAGTGTTTCTGAGCTATGAGGGCTTCAACAGTGACACCCTGATAGGAACAAACAAGTACACTTTAAATATTCATTAGAAAATATCTACTCAACTTATCATCTGAGCTACGAGGGCTTCAACGGTGACACCCTGATAGAAACAAACAAGCTAATTTTAAATATTCAGCATTGAAAAACTTTCCTACAGTGTTTCTGAGCTATGAGGGCTTCAACAGTGAAACCCTCATTAGAACAAAGAAACTAATTTTAAATATTCATCAGGAAATAAGTTCCCTACAGTGTTTTTGAGCTATGAGCACCTCACATTGATACCCTCATAGGGACAATCAAGTTAATTTTAAATATTCAACAGTGAAACTTTCATAGGAACAATCAAGCTAATTTTAAAGATAGTAAATATTTACTCAACTGTGTATCTGAGCTATGGGGGCTTTAACAGTGAAACTTTCCTAGGAGAAATCAAGCTAATTTTAAATATAGTAAATACCTACTCCATTGTTTATCTGAGTTTTGGGGCTTTAACTGTGAACCTCATAGGAACACACAGACAAATTTTAAATATTCAACTGTAGATATCTACTCCACTATGTTGCGGCATTGGCAGTGAGACTCCTATGTCCATTATACTGCATGCTTTATACGGCTGTTCAGCAAAAAAACTAAACCTTTAACATCAAAAATTTGTTGTCGTTAAGCGATTTATAGCGATTACTTTATAGGAAAAAAAATAATTTCAGTATGTAGTGATTGGTATTTAATGTAATTCAGAAATAATAATAGATACCTTGTTGTCAAAATGTTCCATTTAACAAAAATCAAGGATCATCAAAATATACAAATGGATAAAAAACTGTCAAAAGCAGGTTTTGCTAATAATTGCTTAGCTTTGCACTAAATGTTTATTCTACATGTTATTCCATTTCTTCGTTTTCTTCTTCAGTGTTGTCCTCTTCCATCATCTCCCCTTCTTCACCACTCCCTGACTGATCTGATCTTTTCCCCACCTCTTTGCTTACCCTCATTTCCATAACATCCAACATTTCCTTTTTCTTTTCCACTCCCAAAACATTCCTACCTTCTCGCAAAGAAGCAATCATTCCTGTTCCTGTTTAGAATGAAATAAAAAAAAAAAATCCTTGTGTAGAATGTCAAAGCTAGGAAAGTCTTGCACACACATACAAGATGACAACAATGGTAACAATAATGTGATGTTAATGTGGGACATATTAACGTTTGTCTCATAGGGCCAAATATCTTCACCCTGGTAGTTAAAACAAAGACACTGCACTCTGTCTCCTAGACGGTGCTATGATATCCCCTACTCTTATGAACTGAACAGAGGATTTTCTTATAAAGGTCAGGGTCAGTAAAAATCTGCACTTTATTTTCACTCGAAATAGAAAAAAATGCAATGTGCTTTCAGACCCTGCCTAAGGCCTATTGCAAAGGTGTTTTTCTCGAAGGCTTATTTTTAAATTTTCAGATTGTTTGGTGCATGTAGAAATTTTGCTGTGCAAGTAGATTTTTTGACCTACATGCACCAGTGCATGTAGAGAAAAAAAAAATTATAAATCGAACCCTACAATCACGCCAATCATGTGACAACATTTTATAGTTATTTGCTAAATTAATGCAGAAAAACTATGTCAGCAGTCACAACTTACCAGTTCCACAGCAAACATCCAAAACCCACTGTCCTGGGATTGTCAGGGCCAAGACCAGCTCTTGGTACAGTTTCAGAGGTTTTTGTTCCTCATCGACAACAGCACCATCATGATGGAATAGACCATCTCCTCCAGTGATGAGATAGTTGTCACTGGTACCATTCATCCAGAGAACCTTCTCCTGGAAAGAGGTGGTAGCTTTTCTTCGGGCAAGAACCATGCTATGCACACAGCTACTAAGGTACTGGGCTGAAAACAAAATGACGCAAATGACATCTATTAATACCACTGATGATAAGCAAATATTCTCATAAGTGATTCCAAGTCCAAACATAGCCATAGATTCAACAGTGAGCCACCATATCTCAAATACTATTATTTAAAGATTAGCAGAAAGTGTGATGCCAAAAAAATTCAGGTTACTTTACAACAAAACCTCTGCCCGGCCTTGACCTGCACTTAGGGCTTTATACTCACGTAAATGGCATTTTACTCCAAGTAAATTAAAATTGAAGTGTCAGTGCCTTTCAGTACACACATTTTGCAATGTCCATACCTTTCTCACTCCATGAAAACAAATAATTTTTGTTTGATTCATTACATCCTCCACACATGGTACAGACATCAGTAAGCATTTCTTCCACCAAGGCTGGTAGGGCTGTCCACAGTGACAGAGCCATTTTCGATACCAAGTTGAAATAGGAAAATTCAAAACTGTCACTTAAGCTTGTTATACCTGATAAGTCCATGATAGTACTGTAAAATTACTCAAGTAACAAGTTTACAGAGCAAACTCTTTTCTCTTTGCATTGCATTACTCATGGATGGGTATTTTGCCTACTTTTTCATATTTAACCCCTCTGTAGAATTTTAAGCAATTTTTTTTTTTTTTTTTTGTTTACAAAAGCTTCTAAAAAACATCTTCTGTTATTTTCTTTATTATTATTTTATTTAGGTCCTGGCTTTGTCTTGGCCCTATGTTTTACCACTTGCACAGCAATTTCCCCATCTTTGAGACCCTTCCCTTTCTTTAACTTACTTTTCCATTGTTTTACAATTTAAGCATTTAAACAAATGGCAACTAATTTTGAACAATGCTCAATGGCTTTATACTACACTTACACTGGTTGCCACATGGCACCACAAAGAAAGCTTGCATTGGTTCTTCAAAGTGCTGTGTCTCTCTTACACCTTGGCTAACATCAGCAGCAGACTGTGTTGAGCTAAGAATAACCACTGTGAAGTGTTCCAGCTGCTTGTTGATGTTCACAGATGTCACAGCATTTAAGAAGCTCTTGATCTCTGCTTTCCCCCAGTCCTGCAAAACAACATAACACCAAAATTGTAAGTCAAGTTCTAAAGTCATAATAAAGCTGCAACACTGCTTATAATTTGGTGGTTTTTGAAGTGTCAATATCCTCCAAATTTAAACAAATTTGATGGAGATTTCCAGCCCAGTTTCTAACCTATTGGTTCAAGTCGAGCCGGTCACAGCAGTAGGTTCCTTTTTTAGAGTCTTTGGCATGACTTGACCCAGGAAGCGATTTCTTTTCAGCTATACTAGTATGAGCATGGTCAAATTTATCAGGTGCACTATAATTCAAGGCCTGACCGGGTTCCTACTATTTTTTGGTACCCATGAAAACACAAATCAACAATCATTACCTATTTCACTCTTCTGTGTTCCATGTCTACATATCTGACACATAAAGGCTAACGGGCCTTAATGGCAATGAGATATAATATTGTAAGATCAAGCACATCTCTTTAAAAATTAGTCTATGTAGGAGAGGAAACTTATCTGTAAATGTTCTCTTACCTTAGGCATGTCTAATATAACAAGGTCGGCACCAGGAAAATCAGGATATTTTCTCCCTAATATGTCCTCACTCATGTCAAGAGCATCACATTCAACAGTTATCCCAATGGAACCCATTGTGCCTTCAAAAGCTTCTGAAATTTCTCCTGCTCCATGTGTCCTCAGTCTTCGGCAAAACATCTTTAGTTTCTCAGGAATGCTACGCAGGCTCAGGGTCGTGAAATGTTCAAGCATTTCTCTCGTTGTATGAAGGGGAAACAGTTGAGTTGCCTCTTCCCAGTTTTTCAACCCCATTAAGTCCCAAAACATTTGCTGCACTGTCTGGAGTTTTTGCAGCACTTTAGCTTCCTTCTGAAATTCTGAAACTGTTATTTCTGTGCTGGTAAGGGACTGCAACAGTCTTTGGGAGGCCACAATTGGACGCACAGGAAGTTCTGCCAAGACATATGGCTTCATATCTGGCCCCTTTACAAGATCTTGGGTTGACATCTTTTGGTTCTTTAACTTCCCATTTCCAAACATGTTCAGCATCTGCTGCAAAAGGTTGTATGTACCATCATCCATTTCTGCCAACTTGCACAGAAGTTTCACAATCCCTTAGAATGATCCTAATAAAAAAGAAATGAAATGAGGATCACTAGCATACAGGATGGTTGTTTCTATTTACAATGGTGACTGACTCCAGAATTGATTTTAATTTTTCATCTGATATCTCAGTGAATTTTTTTTTCATTATTCCAGCCTAAGCCCCTGAGTCATGCGAAGCTTGTAGCGTCTTAAATTTGTCAAAAGTTTTTTAAACTCATAAATGATGCATACGAATCAGAATTGCCTTGCTTAAGGAACCCTTTGCGCTATGTGCACATGGTCAAGGGGTCTGTTCTTAGTCTCCAAACGCACCCTTACTAATTCCATGGCTTTACTGACTGAGCACACAGCAGTGTACATTTTGTCAGCATTTTCCCTCATTTCTAGGGAACTCCATAGTTCTTAGATGGGCTGATAATAAAGAAAATTTATTTATTAGTGTCTTAAATTTGTCAAAAGATTTTAAACTCATAAATGATGCATACGAATCAGAATTGCCTTGCTGAAGGCACCCTTTGCGCTATGTGCACAGGGTCAAGGAGTCTGTTTTTAGTCTCCAAACGCACCCATACTAATTCCATGGCTTTACTGACTGAGCACACAGCAGTGTACATTTTGTAAGCATTTTTCCTTATTTCTAGGGAACTCCATAGTTCTTAGACGGGCTGATACTAAAGAAAATTTATTTATTAGTGTCTTAAATTTGTCAAAAGATTTTAAACTCATAAATGATGCATACGAATCAGAATTGCCTTGCTTAAGGAACCCTTTGCGCTTTGTGCACAGGGTCAAGGGGTCTGTCTTTAGTCTCCAAACGCACCCATAATAATTCCATTACTGACTGAGCACACAGCAGTGTACATTTTGTCAGCATTTTCCCTTAGTTCAACTTCTATAAGAAAAAAACACACTGAAACCCTACCCGTCCAAAAATTGTGGAGACACCAGCTTGCCACTGCTTATTATCTCGGTTCATGCCGGAATCTTCGAACATCTGTCTGCAAAGTTGGATCTGGTAAAATATGAGGAGAAAACAAAAATGAAAATGCACATGTCCCATGCAACAATTTTTGCAGAGAAGAAACAAATTGTGTCAGTAACATGTTTTCAGATTGACACAGCTGGTCTTGCAGTCAAGTTCTTCTCTGATTCTTACTCACGGCACAGGCTGTATAGTTCTCAATGTCACAAAGAACTTGAGAAAACATTAACTGTAATGGCAAAAAAGCTCAACAAAGATGTCCCATTATGCTTTGCACTATCATGGCTGTGTGGTACTCTTTGCACTTTTGTACTTTTCAGTTAAAATCAAGCAAAAAATCAAATAGAAAATCTTTAGATAAGCACATTAAATTTGACATCAAACACACTTCCATGGATACAAAATGATGAAAAAAATTATACATGGAAAATAGGCTATTTTAAAAATTTTCCATTCTGAAAATTGCTCAAAATCTGCACAACCCCACCCCCCTCCATTATGAAAGATGACATGGTTAAGTAAGTGAACGTTATATTACATGTCATTTAGACACAGCTAAAAATTCTAGGGAACTCCATAGTTCTTTCATGGGCTGATACTGAAGAAAATTTTGTTTTTCGTGAAGAGACATAAGACCCTAAATTATTTGTTTTAATTTGTAAGCTCCCCAAGACAGTAGTTTATCAGCAGGAAGACTGTTTCTAAAGTAAAACAGAATGAGGAATAATCTTGATATATTGCAAGTCATTTGTTAAGTACTGTCATGACCCACAGGTTTTTTCCAAAATATTGGAGAGTCTGAGGTAAAATACTTCCCATCCCTGATCAACCTTTAGGGTAAATACAAACCTGAATTGACTTATTTTAATGAGAAATATCTCATGATTTAGATTCAATTGGTAAATGGCTATAGGCCTTTCCGTAAGCCCTGTAATATGGGGGTATTTGCTCCCATTCCGAAGTTGTGTTCAGAGTATCATATAGTGACAACACATGAAAACACACCCACAGTTTAACATTTATAAAACTTGAAACATGACAGCTTCCTTGCTGAGACTGTCTTTGTAAATACAGCACATCCTGTGTTTGAAAATGTCTTCTGTTGGGTCCAATTCACTGAGTCTCTTAGCTGCTGTGAAGTTATGGCAGCCCCCAATAACTTTGTAATGAAATCCATTTGCCTGTATGAGAAAAAAAAGAAAAGCAAAAAACAAGAAGTGAGCAAGGATTTTATAAAAGCCCTAACAATTCTTCCAAAAAGGCACAAAAGGCAGTCCACCCTTAAATTTGCTTTGAAAATTCAGCAAACTCTTTCAAATCTCCACTTATTGCATTTCTTGCACCTATGACAACATTTTAAACATAGTTACTACAAAAAATAGGTAAAGCAAGGGAAAAATCTCCTTGAATTTCACATTTCTTTTTATGAATAAATTGTCACAGGATCAACATAGGCTATTCATGAATGAGAGTGATGGGGCTTACTTCACATTAAGTTCTGATTGGGGTGACTGTATTTTCACTGTTACTCTGGTCACAGTTTGTGCTGACTTCATGACTCACTTAGTACTTTACACATGGTAGGGTAGAAAAGGCAATTAATCACTAAATAATTTTGTGATAAGATTGCTAATTGTGATGAATTGCTAAATATTGAGGTTAAATGTTTAGTTATTTTGCTGAAGGTTCATAGCCCAAACACTAGGCTTGGGTAATGATATGTATGATACAAATATAGAAATGTAAGATCATGACCACTATACATCCAGCTGGCCTATTCCATCGTAAATAAGGGGAAATGCAAACTTTAAAGAGTGAGTCTAAAAATAACAATTTTCCTATTACTTTTTAAAAAAATTAAAGCGTACAATTCAACAACTAGTACTTTGAGAACAACACTCATTTGAACTTATATTTCATTTAGGATAATGAAAAAAACATTATTATTTCTAGAATTGGACAGTACTATTCTGCCAAATTTGTACTAGCCAGTTCTGAAGTGTTGTACTTGTATAATTATTTAATGAATACATACCAACTGGAAAATTTCTGGGAGCCTTTAATCTAGTACTAGTTGCCACAAATAATATTTCAATCATGGGCAGGCTAAGCCTACATATTTGCAGATTGTCTTCTTAGATCACTGAACCAAATAATTTGCTTGATAGTTAAAATACTAACTTCATGACTAAAAACTTAAAAATCAGTTTGTCCTTACATTGCTTTCCCTGAACAGTGAGGTATCATCTAAAGTGTCTATGATGACACAGAGAGGTTGGTACATGTGACCAGGACACTCCTTCATTTGCACCATTAGGTCAGCGATGAATGACTCACGTAGTTCTCTCAGCTGAGGTCCTAGCTTAAGATGTGCTGTTAAAACTTTAGCTGATCCTTTACAAAAGAAAAAGAAAAATGTTAAATAACCAAAGGCATGAAGTTTCTCCCATAATTCACGGCATCAATTTACAATAAAACATTTTTCATGCACTTAATTGGGCACAAGACTGCTTGATTACATCATTCATGTGTCAATGTGTACTTAGCATGCTTCAAAGATTCTACTGGACTTTGTAGGTAACCACCTTTCAACTTTGACAATCTGTTAAATTTTTACTTTCAGGATATGTACAAAAACTTCTATTTGGACATAAAGTTTGTACGATTATCCAGGAATTATTAATGTATTGTAACACAACAGTCTTCTTTGATGTTTTCTTTATTTACCACCCAGGTTTCCTACAGTTTAACCCCTACAATTCTCTGACAGGATTGTGGGACAGAATTTTGGTACGTCTGGCTTTTGCCACAAAAAATCCTTTGCTTGCTATTTGGAAAAGGGTCTATGTGAGATACACAAATCAGCCGTTGAAAAACCCTGTACTGTACCCTTACTGGTAGGCTAGAAGCCAACTTCTTCAAAGTCCTGGCTAAGATAATGTAACTCTGGAACCACACGTTAGATATACTGAGGTCTAGGGTTGGGCAGTATACTGGCACTGACGTCAATACCATCAGACACAGTTTTTGGTGTGTTACTTATACTAGTTCTTGAAGAAAATAGCAGTATTTGAAAAAAATTACAGGTACTCATTTTATTCGCCAACAAAAATAACTGGTAGGATGTGTGGATGATTAAAATATTACAATCAGATTTGAGAGCCAGTACTGCCTCAATACCGGTTCTGTGTGTTTCACAGTACCGGTACCAATATTTTCACAGTACCGCCCAACCCTACTGAGGTCACATATGCCTAATAAGCTCAAATTAAAGACACTCACCTAAATAGGCCTTCTGAACTTCTCTCATAATGGAATCCACTGGACTTAACTCAGCATCATGTGGTTTACTCTTTTTAAAGAGTACAGGCAAAGGTTCTGTCGATGGTCTCCTTCGTTTCCGATTTTGTACTGGAGTGCTGTAATTTAACCAAAACATAGAAAGTATAGTGAGTTGTAATGGTGATACAGTAAAACCCAGTAAAAACAGAAAATAGGTGCAATCGTATAAAAAGCCTTTCAGGTCTTTTGTACCCACAATATGCGGGCTTGAGAGTGCAATTCACCTGTGTTGACCATGTGATATTATTCAATCCCCTCCCTCCCCTTGCAACCTCAAGTGGTGGCTCATGAGCAATGTCAAGCCTGCAAGGTTGCAACCACATCAATGAAGCCTACCAAAGTTTTGTGGATCTAGATCTGCATAAATATGGCACATCACTCAAGGTGGAGTCAAAAGTAAATGGTCAGCTGTGCACACCCTGTCTGAGAATCCTCAAGGCTGCATTCTTAAACTGTCTGGGGTCCTCAAGATCTGTTATATTCTAAGGGAGTAGGTCCCAGTCTCTGACAGTCCGAGGAAAGACACTGTATTTGAAGCAGTCCTTGTTGGCTAGTATACTGTATCTGAGAAGCTATTTGCATAATGATGACTAGAAGGCTGCCAGACCACTTTTTAGTTGTTAATTGACAAGGCTATGAGGCCCAATCTGGTTTGCAAAGAACTGCTGTTGACAGTACATATGTTTTGAGACAATTCCACCCTAAGTCTTTTAACATTCCACAATTGGCAGGGCGTGGGGTGTGGGGTGTGGGGTGTGGGGGGGGGGGGAGTCATTACAAACAAACCTAGCAGCATTACATCTGATTTGGACAACCTTATTGGATAGGGAAAGAGGGATCCCAAATGAAACAGAATATGAATACTCCAATGAAGGCCTGCAAGAGTAAGATAGGCATTAGATAGACAGGTGCAAGGGTTGGCCACTCACACCAACAAAAATATCCACAATACTGTAGTTTACTTTTTTACTGTACATACCTGTAATTTAGTGCTGGTGAAGCTGGCAAATCTTCCACAGTTGAGCCTGATTCATCCCAGTCATATACTAGAAGTGATGAGTTGTCTTGCCTGGGACTATCTTCCTGATGAACATCTACTGTTACTTCTGTCACAGGTGGAACTCCTAAGATGGTGTTGAGTTTGTTTGAGAAGCCATTTGAATCACACAGAAAGGGTTTCAATGGTGCTGACATCTCACAAGAGTTCCATTTGAATAATTTTGTCTTGAAGGCTCGTGAGTGATCTGCTTTGTTCTGGAAATATATCTGTATAGAGTGAATTCAGAGGCTGCTGTAAATAATATGTAATGCACACTGAAGAATACATAAATTGGAATGTTAGGCTGTTACCAAATATTGATATTGCTCATACATTCAACGAATGTTTATTTCGACCAGTTAAACATTAAGGAGATCAAACGAAAACTGACAGCCCTACCATCATGGGCAACACCCCACAGATCTGCCCCTGTCTGTGGTTGTCCACAGTGTGGGGAGTGCACCCAATGCAGTTAAAAAAATAAATCGTTATGGATATCCACCATTTTTTAAATTGTGATGAAAATTCTTCAACACCCTTTAAGGCACAGAAGATAGCAATTTCCTTAGAGAGAACACTTCAGGCTTAATAATCATATAGTAAAATTTTATTAACTGCAAATAAAGAAAAGCCATTAGTTTGCAAACCATCTTTAGACCTCTCTCAGGCTTTCAGCAGAAGTTTCATCATGCATATGGGTGTACTTACAAGAAATGTTTTTTTAGCAATTTGTTACCATTCAAAGGCCCAATTTTCGTATCCCAAACAGTACCAATTCTCCTAACCTTCTTGATTAAGCCCCTCCCACAATTGTCTGAAATTCACCCTCATCCAGACACAATCTCATTTTATTGCTTCAGGGTGAATATAAAAAGCTCAATGTGTATAATCAACACACTTTCAGAACAGTTCGTGTTGTGTAATATAAGTTTTGGTACTCTGCATTGTTTGATTTAGCAGTCAATCAAAAATCTGTGCCAATTGAGAGTTTCTGTTACCCTATACTAGAAGTGTAGTTTGGGGTGAGAGGATTGTCCCTTTAAATTATCTCTCATTTTTTATCACAGTTCACATCCTTACAGGTACATGCATAGTCAAATTACTATTCTTGTGCACAAGCCTTGCATTGATATTGAACTTAACTCTAGAAAACACTGCAGCAGAATCAAAATTGCCAATTAAGCTGTCTCCATTTTCCAAATTCATGTATGGGTGAAAGTAGTTCACCATGCCCCAATCAGCAATCAGCACAGCATAAATCCACCTGTAAATTTAAGTGGAAATGTTCTATGGTGGGAAATTTTGTGTCATAGACAGTGAAAACCCCCACCTCAATAGCATCATAAATTTAGAAGATTTCAATTTCTGAATGAAGAAAAGCCTACATTTTCAGCTTCTGCAGTGCATGATGGGAATCTGGAATGTCATTGAAGCAAATTGATCTATGTGGTTTGTGTATTTCACTATTTCTTTATAATGTTGATATCACTACGCATAATTTTATTCACTGTAGGTACGAAACAGTTCTACACTTTATTTACATAAATCTACAATTTTTCTTATTTGACTGTTTTCTGTTACATTTTTTTTACTTGTCATATTTTATTTGAAACAAAACAAGAGGGTAAAACCTTGTGACAAATCAAATGTTTTTGAACTTTTCAATGTGACTGCTACCTACTGTAGCTATCCAATACAGCTGTAAATATTATCATGTCTCATGGTGTATGCCTAACAAAATGTTGCTATCTTTTAGTCTCCATAACACCGAGTACCTGGGTACCTGATGGGTACATGGCAATTGGGTACCCACTTCCTATTTTTTTGGTACCTGTGCAAACACTCATGCTGTGACGTCGCTTCATGAAAAAGCAACATAGACACCCCAGTACATCAAAGGCGGTATATATGGGGTGTAAGCCGTGTAACTAATATCTGAGTTTGTTACATGATTGATCTGAGACCTCACATGAGCTATGCTTTCATTGTGTTCACACTGTGTGAAAAGCAATTAACACATGCTGACTAACCTGTTAGCTAACCCCAAATGTTACGTAACTTTTTGTGTATTGAAACACTTTTCCTGTTAATCAATAAATCAGATATGAAATTTGACTTAATCAAGCCTGCATATAGTGGGCTTCTTTTCCTCCCTGAAGTGATTAGAGGTAATCAGATAGAGAGGAAGAATGTAACAAAAAGTAAGAGGGAACTTTTCATCATGCTAGTTCTGAGATAATTTGTTCACTGCAAACCATACACTTAGTTTTAGAAGTGCAACACTGACTTCAATCTGGGAATATTACAAATTTTGGCTCTAGTTGAGTTTCAGTACCTGAAACTTGCGTCAAAACTTTATTAGGGTTAGGGTTATGTACACATAGTAATAGGGATAGGGTTACGTATTCATCTATAGAAATAGGGTGAGGGATATACCCATAGTAATATGGCTAGGGATACAATTATGCATGCTTACTGTGTACACAGGTATAGTGTTAGGGTGGGCCATATGCAAACCTGTGTATGCATGCATTGGAACTGTATACGTAGCCCAGGTGTTTTCTTAAAACAAAGTTTGAGTGCACTCTTTTCAAGTTGTGGAGTCAGCAATTCTATGTCACTTCTGGGTACACAAAGCAGGGTTCGACAAATCCCCCGCCGACAGTCCGGGGCAAGTAAAAAATGACTCGGACAAGTGAACTGCTCAATATTGTAGCCCGCCGGGCAAGCAGCTTAGAAGTCTTCTTTGCATAGAAATTCAACGGCTAGTGCTAGATAATTAGATATGTGCATATTCATGCGGACAGGTAGGCTTGGGAATCCCTAGCCAGATGGACAAGTAATGGAAAACGAATTTGTCGAAGCCTGCACAAAGCCAATTAGTACCCAGATTTTAACAAACTGGACGGCAAGCCGAGGGTTTCACCCCCTTGCCAGTTCGACCCCTAAATACCAGTTCACCCCTAAAACCTGCCAGTTGGCCCCAAAGACCTACCGGTTTGCCCCTAATCTTTCTGAAGCAGGTTCCTTTACAACAAGTGACAGTTTTAGAACAAAGGATGTCCTGGCCACGAAGTGAAGTTTCTTATTTAATTCTCTTTCAGGATGAGATTAAGTTCATTTTTAAAAGTGAAACAAGTTGTTCATTTGTACTAACTCACAACATTACCGTACGCTCATGCGCAATTGCTGAGTGTTAATTGCATTGATTATAATAGTACTCAGCTGATGTACGCTTTCTATCTGCGTTATCGTTGCTGCATCGTTCATGTGCTTCTTTGTCTTAAAGTTCGCACATCATATTTTGTGGGTTGTTTTGTTTGGTTCTATTAATAATTTCCAATAAATGGCGCGAAAATCGAAAATGGTTTAAAAAAATCCTTAACTTGTTTGTGAAACTTAAGTTATTCTTGACGTGCAAGAGAATACCAGGCAAATGACTGGTTGGTGCGTCAGATAGTGCACGGCCTACCCTTACTTGACTTGGTTTTTGTCACATTCTTGCCAACAGTCATAACTTTTTTGAAAATTACTGTTATGACAACTACAAAACTGCATTTAAAGGTCAGTTTATTCGATGTCGTTCATACTCATAAGTACTTGGGGGCAAAATAACCTCTTCTGGGGCGAAACGACTTCCATATATATATATGATATATAAAAGAAAAAGTTTCAGTCCAAGAATGGATCTATGTGGAATTCCACAACTAAGTTATTCGTAACATTAAACAAGTCTGAATTGATGTTTTTAAAATGAACAAAGGCCCTAGGCCCAAGCTAGGCTAACTTTAGGCCTATGGGAGGCTATCGCTCTCCCGTCGACTGTCTCTGAACCCACCATTTCCTTGGATTGGTCATCTTGCTTTCACTCGACTTCAATGCAGCAGTCGGATCGTCCTTTAGGTAGCGGTTTCAGGTGAAGAATGACGCGGTCTGTGCTAAATGCAAGGATGTTGATCCTAATCCTGCAATTACCACTGGTAACTGATGAATTGATTGGTGGTGACCATTGATCACTGAACGAATCACTGCATAGGTGGTTATTAGTTACAGGTACCATATAGTTCCCACTATGCTGCCAGCAACTTCCGCCCAATACAGTATTGGTCAATTTATGCTTGATTGGCAGGTAGTATCAGGCTTTGGACGGGGAGTGGACCGAGGCAAGTAGCCTACCGATAGGCTAAATACTGGGGCAAGTAGGATTTTAAAGGGAGATCGCATGTGATGTTCACTCGCGTGTCCATAGGGTGGTCCAGGGAGAACCCAAGTTTTATTCAAACGCCGACTAATTTCTTGTTGAAAGGATCAAGCCACTGGCTTGTTAAGGGAATTTAAGTTGGCAAGGGACTGCTGCAGGAAGTCCCCTGGTTTGCTGAACCACCCGGACTACGCCAGGGTGGGGAACTTTTTTTTGCATAAAAAGGGGCTCTTTGAGTTGGTTCATATTGAGATTCCACAGGCTCATCATGAGAAAATTTTGTGGCATAAACAATCGGCACTCAAACTGCAGGGTGATAAGAGTGAGCTCCAACCTGGGCGATTCTTTGACATCACCCGACCGCAAGAAACTAAATGACCTTGGCTGGTGTAAAGTTATAAACTCTAGTAGAAGTAGACTGGGGGTCCACCAATCACCACAATCGGTCTGAAACATTACTTTTTTATTCATTTACTATGCAAATATGAAATCTCTGAAATTTGTAGTATCATTTTGATCTGTTTCCTGTCTTGAAATGTACACAAACGACAAAGGAATGAAAAAAAAAAAAATCTCATCGAGATCTGTTGGGTTGCAAAATCTGGTAGATTTTTGAAACCATGCCCACGTAGTCCGCGCTCTATAAAACGCAGTAACATGCGCTCCGACCATGTAAATCCGCAAGACTTCACCAAGTTTAGAGTTTCATGTCGGTCTCAGAGCAAAGGAGTTTGTCCAAATTTCATGCCAGCGTTATTTCTAATATAACTTGATGCTAAATACTTTTCGATTTTCCATGCTAATTCACATATACCCCATTCTTGTCCAGACCACTTTGTCATGAACGATGTAAATATCCTCAAAACAAACTGTGTTAAATACCTGGGTCTATTGATCGATGATCAGCTATGCTTTAAGCAACACATTGACGATCTCTGTAACAACCTCGTAAAATATAATGGAATTTTTTATCGCCTTAGGGCATCACTTACCCCTGCTGTAGCAACCCAGTTATATTACTCACTCGTTTTTTCTAAATTGTCTTATGGTATGGAAATATATGGCATGTCTAAGCCTTCTTCGCTCAAACCCCTGCAAGTTCTTCAGAATAGGATTTTAAAAACTCTTACTTTCAAAGACCGGCGCCACTCCACGAATACCCTGCATAGAGACCTTAGCATCCTTAAGATCAGCGATATTCATACTTTCAAAATGTGTTCTTTTATCTATAAGTATATTAATAATCGTCTTCCTTTTGTATTTAGTAAAATCCTTAACCCTAGCTTTTCTACCAATGCTCGACCTAGCACTAGAACTAATGCCCTCTTTACGGTTAGTAGGCACCATACTAGGCATGGTAAATTATTGTTAAATAACTATTGTTATAAACTTTGGAATTCTCTCCCCAACGAAATAAGAAATGTTAGAACACATGCTACTTTTAAGAGTAACGTAAACAATTACCTAATCGCCCAGTACACTTGTTAAGCATCCCTTTCTTTTTTGCTTTCTTAGTTGACTTTGTTGTTTCTTTGTTCTCCTTTTTCCTCTTGTTTTCTTTTTTGTTATTCTTTGTTGTATTATGCCCTTATAAAAAAAAATCCCACATAATTCCTACAGGAATCAGCATGTGGGATTTATGTGGTTTTTTGGGCATGTGGGAAAAAATTCCCACCTAATTCCCACATGAATGTGGGAAAAATTCCCACATAAATCCCACATGCTGGTCATCCCTTCCCATACTGGGCTCTACCATATTCTTGAAGGGGGATTTTTCAATGTACTCAGGTCTTCATCGTTATTTTCCATTCATCATCATCTGCAGGCACACTACTGTATACATGTGCAGTAAACAGTCAAAGTATAATGTTCCTATGAATTAAAGTGTGTCCAAAACAGTATTATGGCTGAATTTAAATGTAACGTTCACCTTAAAGTTCTTGCCAAACTGGATACACGATTGTTTCTTCATCAAAACATTTTGTGAAGGCACGTACAAAATGAAAGTCCACTAGATGCAACTAGTTTGAGAATCAATATGTTTGAAATTCATCCAGGTTTGTTTGCAACACAATTACTGATTCCTTTTAAAGTACATCACATTGCCTGCATGTGTTCTGATGCATGCAGTCTCTTCTTCAGAATAATTTGCGACAAAGGCATGTGCAAAATCCTGCTGAATGTCCACAAGAAAAGTCCACTAGATGCAACTTGTTTAAGAGTTAAATGATATGTTTGGAAATTTGTCCAAGTTTCAAGTTGTATGCAACACAATAACTGATTCCTTTAACAGCACATCCCATTGCCTGCATGTGTTTTGAATATGAGAGTCCAGTTGCAAAGGCTGCACCTTATAAAAAATATCTAAGTCCATGCAACAAAACAGCACTCAGACTTAGTCACTTACTTAACAGTATTCAGCACATATAAAGTCCACAGCTTCCACTCAAATTTACAACTGCACAGTGTGCATCCACTCTCACTGCTTGCTAACTATTAAATGCTGACTGCTGTATACAACACACTGTTAAACTGGTACACTACTTGCTTTCCTATACAGCTCAACACTGTGCATGTACCATACAAAGACTCCTTTCAAAAGGGCTTTGTTGTGATAGAGCCTTTGAATAAGCCAATCACAATAGACTTCCTTCAAAGCTATTCACTGCACAATCCACACAGCCATTTTGTGCCTTCCCATATGGGGAATTTTACTTCCCATACCAAAAGATGACTTCCCACATGAAGAGTTGAGTTCTTATATGGGAAACTGAACTCCCCATGTGGGAATTTAACTTCCCATATGGGGATTTCAACTTTCCATATGGGAATTTCAATTCTCGTGTGGGAATTCAACTTTTTGATGTGGGAAACTTGCACAGGCTGAATATTATCCCACATAATTCCCGTAGGAAGTTGTAACTTCCTATAGGAAATTGCAAATTCCTATAGGAAGTTTTCATTTTCCTACAGGAATTATGTGGGTTTTTTTTATAAGGGTGGGCACTAGATCGTTAAACTATTGTTTTTCTAGTGTCCTGTCCGGCTCTATATTTCAGTTTATATTTGTACGGACGAAATCAATAAATGAATGAATGAATGAATGAAAATAGTCACACTAAATGACAATATAGCCCATGAACATGCCCTAATCGTAGCGTAGTGGGGAACAACAGGATGCTAATGTGAATTAGATGACAAGATTTTACCAACGAAAAGACCGACAGGAGCGTAGCCTGGGCAAAATCTATGGGCATTGGAAACCATGCTCACGTAACTTGCGCTACTAACAGTAAGCAGCAAGCACGTCGTGTACGTGGTGTATTTAGAAATATCAGGGAAATGCAATGGTCGCATGGGCGTCTGCAAGTGGGGGGGGGGGCAAGCTGGGCACTTGCCACTCCCGGAAAAATCAAACTTGTGAAAAATTAATTAAAAATTGAAATAAAAAAATTAAAAATAAATCATCAAAATATCTTCACTCACAGCGTCAGTTTCTACTCGTGAAATATGCGGACATTTGACCAGTAAAAGCAAAAGAGAAGATGGTATGCTGAATAGTGAAATCGTAATTTGGGGACCATCATTCGTGATATGTATTGGAAATTGGTAATTATAAAAACTATGCCAATATTGTACTAGTTGTCAGGTATGTAGTGTGCACATGGCATCCGACGAATGTGTTGGTCTTGGTTTGGTCCCGTGCTGATCTCAAGTGGCCACGCGCGGATAGTAACTGGGATATACAAGGTGAATATGAGGGGGGGGGGGGGGTATTATTCATAATTGAGTAACGGATATAGGCCTATATAGGCTGTTTGACAGTTGTAAGTTATATCGTTTATATGCGTGCGAGGCCGTGACCGAGAGGCAGATATGCCTTCAACAATTTTTAACATTGAAAATTCTAAAAATGTAAAAATTAAAGACACGAAATTCCTGTTTCAGGGCTGGGTACGTACATGCAGCTTAAAGCACTCGCCAAGTGTTGCTTCCAGATATCTGTACGCTCCGCGCCAACCTACGGTGGCGCTCCGCTCAGATAGTGTACACAATTCAATCATCCATTAATAGGTTTGGGGCGACTGCTCTTGCCCTTTAAAACTTGAATTTTCTTCTTTATTAATCCTCTCTTTCCCTGAGCGGAGTAAAGGCAAATATTACCAATTATATATTATACTATATTATCAGTTTGCCTTAGTTACTACTCTCCACCAAAAACAGGAGTCTTGCTACCATCATAATTGGGCCTCCTTATAGCCTACGTGAGTAAAGAATAGGGTGCCGAAAAAGAATAACCCTATGGTGTGAAACTCACAAAAGAAAGTCGAAAACACAACTTGAATAGCAAATCCTTATTTCCTGCCTCTAGTGAGACTTCCTAATCGCTGAAGAAAGAACAGTGATTGGATAAGCTTTTGTGTTTATTTAACACAATTTAGAGACTCTTTCTAAGGTTCTATTGTTCGTACATGTACCATCGATGCTGGCAACTGCGTACTGCTTGTCGTGAGATTTAATTCTTAAAAGCAAGACCGCTTAGTCATACTCAATGGTATTCACCAAAACGTGTTGTTATCTTCAGATAAGTAATCGATAACGGATGGAAAACAGACGACTTAGTAAAAGTTGGCTGAATTGAAATTGAACACAATACATAAAACAAGCCCAAACTCTCTTCCAACGAGGGAGTTCTTACTTGCAAACAACACCCTGTTACAACTTGCACTAGAACCAGAAAGTTGTTACTTGGCCAAGTAACCCTGCTTGAACTAAGTGTAGAAAGGAGGGGGGGGGGGGGGGGGTAGTTAGTTAGTTAGTCAGTTAATTAGTCAGTCAGTTAGTTAGTCAGTTAATTAGTCAGTCAGTTAGTTAGTTAGTTAATTAGTTAGTTAGTTAGTTAATTAGTTAGTTAGTTAGTTAGTTAGTTAGTTAGTTAGTTAGTTAGTTAGTTAGTTAGTTAGTTAGTTAGTTAGTTAGTTAGTTAGTTAGTTAGTTAGTTAGTTAGTTAGTTAGTTAGTTAGTTAGTTAGTTAGTTAGTTAGTTAGTTAGTTAGTTAGTTAGTTAGTTAGTTAGTTAGTTAGTTAGTTAGTTAGTTAGTTAGTTAGTTAGTTAGTTAGTTAGTTAGTTAGTTAGTTAGTTAGTTAGTCAGTCAGTCAGTCAGTCAGTCAGTCAGTCAGTCAGTCAGTCAGTCAGTCAGTTAGTTAGTTAGTTAGTTAGTTAGTTAGTTAGTTAGTTAGTTAGTCAGTCAGTCAGTCAGTTAGTTAGTTAGTTAGTTAGTTAGTTAGTTAGTTAGTTAGTTAGTTAGTTAGTTAGTTAGAGTTTTACTGCCCAGTTTCCAACCTATTGGTTCAAGTCGAGCCTTTTTTCCGGTTTTGGCTCACTGTAGAAAGGGAATCAAATTTCTATTTTCAGTTTCAAGTATATCGATGTAAAGACCAATCTGCCCGTCACATAATGATACCCCCAGAAGGTTACATGATTCAGACGTACAGCAGGACTTCACGGACAAAACTACAGATGCAGTGGTGTCGGCAAGGGGCGAGGGAATGTGATCTCTAGCAAAACCCTGTGCCCCATCTGTGATTTGGGATTTTCAAAAAAAAAAAAAGATGTGTCTTCTGTAATTAGAAAGTGATTACCAGATTTCGTATTGCTTTGATTCTTTGAAAATACTGCAATCTTTACTTTCTTCAAATGACGAAATCACCCCAAACAACTGGAAAATGCAGTTTCCTGCTGTGTCTAATTGGTTGCGATTTTCTCCAAAATTTTCTATACGCTCAGGTAGCCTTTCGGGCAAGACTACATTGTTTATTTAATAATTTAACTGACCATCAACTGTTTTCTCTGGTTCAGCTCTATCTTCCCCTTTTCAAAACGTCTGCCGGATCAGCTGTTAGTATAGTTTTGTTACCAATAAAATCTTACTTGAAGTTACCCAACTAATTTTTAGACGAGTGCACTTTAGTGGATGGAATTACCCTCGAATAAAGAATTTAATGACCTCAAAATAGCCTCAAACCCTGGAGCTTCAGGGTCTTCGCCCGGAACCCTGTCCAGGAGGGCCCGGGCCCCTGGAACCCACACTTCAGTGCCTCGTGCTTCGTGCTCGGTGGCACCTTGGATGCCATAGGTGATATCTAGCAGTGCCACCTGCAAAATCCTTGTGCAACCCAAGTGACCGTACGAGGCGGGGGTGCAGGGGGCACTCGCCCTCCAAATTTTAGGGAAACGGCACTGTAGCGGCTAGGAAAAGTTATCCACTGACTGCTTTATGAGCGATCACTTACTGCTTTAAGGGTTGCAAATTTAAGGCGCGCAAAGCGCGCGGAAAATTTTGGCTTTTTTAAAACTGATAATTTGAAATATCATGAAACTTTTTAGGAACAATTAGGAATTTTATGAAGGAAAACTAGGGAAAACCGCACTGTATTTGACTGGTGTCTAAAACTTCAATAACTAAAGAACCTATATACAGAGACTGCACAACTGACAGGCCAGTGGTTCCCCCACCTAGAATATGAAGTCTTGCTAGAAAAACTATCTTCAGTTGGCGCGGAGCGTACAGAAAATTTTGAAAAATCGCGACCCCTCCGACAACCGGAAATGGCATGTCTCCGGCTTGCAAGTAGTAGCTAAGCATTCCGAATTTTCTCGCAAATGTGAACACCACTGTATAAGGGATGTATTGATGGTCATTTTTACTGCATGTGTTGATGACTGGATCAAATAAAGTCAATAGCTTTCTATAATGAGGAGAGCAAGAGAGGAAAGTCTTTCTTCCGACAAAGTGGACCTCAGATATTATTTTGTTAACTTTAGGTGACTAAATGATATTCATATATTTTTCTAAATGAATGTTCATGTATTAACCAAAACAGTGTTCCATGTATGCAGATCAATTTTGCTTTTGATGTTACAGTTGGCCTACTTTCTTTCTTTTCTCATTTATCTCTTTTTTCCTTTCCCCTTATTTTCCATTTTCTTGTTACTTCTGCCTTTCTTAAGAAAGGAAGAAAGGAAATTTCCTTTCCTTCCCTTCCTTTTTCTCTTTTCCTTTTCGCTTCCTCCCTTTCTTTTCCTCTCTTTTCTTTCCTTCCTTCCCTTCCCGTTTTTTGTGTCCAGGCGGGGGAGGGGGGAAGTTTTCCCCATGACCCCGTTGGCAACGCCACTGCAAATTTCTATTACCAGTTTCAAATACACTGATGTAAAAGCCAATCTGCCCTTTGCACTATCATAGCCCCACACGGTCATGTGATTTTAGAAGTAGACTTCACGACCAAGAGTACAGTTTGCGCTTATTTGCAAGATGGTGGGTGGGGGTGAACAAACTCTCTGGAAAAAACATGAATATCCAAGTACAATTACAGCTTTAATAAGGGCGTATGGGTTTCCTCTGCTTAGTGGCCAATACCAAATCTGCCCGAAAAAATAACATTTACACGAATCTCCGCGAATGATGACACAACTAAAAGCAAAACGAGGAAAACGAGGTAATTAGATGTTCTCATGTATCTAACAACGTAACTTTATATAATGTGTCCACTCCCCTAATTTGGAAAAAAACTTCCCACAAGCAACTGCCCTCGGATGCGATTGGGTAGAATTTAAGTGGACAATTATTTGCATATAAAAGTCATCCTATCGCAGTTAATTTCCTAATCATTCAGCAAATTTTCGGAGACAGTTTTGTTCTACCTTTGCTCTGAGTGAGGCCATTGTCCCCCCCCCCCCCCCCACCTTGTATGCTTCACTATGGCGAGGACCACCGTTCCACTAACCATCTTTTAGTTCAGTTTTGACCTCGTATTTCTATTCATGGGCCTCATGATCTAATTTTTGCCCAATTTCTCCCCTAAAACGTAATTTAGACAGCTTCCGTTCTGCCCGAAAAATTGCATCGCTGCCCGGAAAAAGTCTCCTAATGCATTAGAAACACAAGTTGCCCTAGGCTTTAGGCCTACATCCCTTTTACACTTTCACGTAGACAGATTCATGCTAACTTGGCCACGTGACAATCCAGAAAAAACTGCTCTTAGTCGTGGATGGTATTGGGTTGTGTACCCAGTTACACCCCCAGCCGCTCTGACGTGTCTGGAAAATTATAGTGATTTATTAAAATCCAGCATAACGGTTACGATCTGTGAATGATTTTTAAAAGGACGAAAGCTAATTAGATTACGAGTAGCATAACGTTATCGTTTGTTTAAAATATCTTAACTCGTACTAAGGCCAGATCAGTCTATTTGTGATGTCTGAAATATTGCACAAAATGGCAAAACAAGGAAATAAGAAAAGGCGCGTAAAGCTTGCCCGAAAAAATTCGTTTGACGGAACTTTATCAAATAATGCTTCAGATCAACAGTGGCATCCGTAGTCATCTTTTCTCGCAATGCTACTCTCGTCGGGTACCCAATAATGGATTATATAAAGCACCCACGGAATCCCGTCACGTTAGTACGGCAACCTTAAAACGCCATTGTACTAGCTTCTCAATAGTCCGTTCAGTAAATTGAAAGAACGGCGTTCGAGATGACGAACATGCGTTTTATAGTCTAGAGTTTTTGATAACAGCGTTTCGTAGCATAAGGATTAGGCTCATTTTCAGAATTGGTTCATAACACAAAATATGTAACGAGTAGACGGTGTTTTAAAATCGACCTATCAAGTGGTTTCCAAACTTATTATCCCATATCTTATTGTCCCATGTCCCTTCATATCGTTCCCCTTATCTGTTCATATTCTGCATTCAGTGGCGGATCCAAAAAATTGTTAAAAGGGCTGAATATTGAGTTGAGTCCTGACTGAGAACCAGGGTATGGGAGAAGGGATGTCCACTCCACGTTGGTAAATTTTCAAGTTGCTTAATTATGTGTTCTCCATCAGGTGAGAAATGGTTAATTAATTGACAAATGTTTTATCATATTTAAGTGTATGAAATGTTTACATGGCTTTAAACATCCAGAATGAATGCAAAGAGTTCTGTAAAGTCTGCCTATGTTACTCTCAAGCAAAACAAGGCGTACGGAGGTCAACATTTCTGGGTGTGTAGCAGGGATGATTTTTGTTTGCCGAGTTTAAAAGTTTAGACAAAGTTGCCCGTACCACTGAGTCAGGTCAGACAGTGGCCCCGCCAGAACTGATAATTGGGGACATAGTTGATGACTTTGTAATGCCTCCGCAGCCTAACCCCAACGACACTGCGAAAATTGCGCTTTTTGTTCACTTTAAAAAAAATTCTAGTCAATTTAAAAAGAATATTGAATTGGGGGCACGACCTAAAGTCTTGTAAAATTTTTGAGACTTGATTCGGCTCAAAAATGAAACAAATAGTTTCATTTTTGAATTTCCATTGCTAGTAACTATGATCATGATAAGCTTGCAAATGGGGGTAAATCTTGAATCTCGAGAAAATTTTGATAATTTCAGAAGGATTTGCGCAAATTCGTATTGTAATAAGACCATCCATCCGGCAATCGGTCAAAAATGCTGGCTAAACATTAGCTGATCAGTTCAGAGTTTGCAAAAATTGCATATTAATTTATTTTCTTCGCTGTCTCACTCACCCGAAATGGATCCATCATTTTTGCCGAAATTGAGAGGTCAAATACTTACCCGCGCGCCTCGTACGCTTATAATCTGCAGTTTTCTTTTCTTCTTTCTTTAATAATTTGTCACTCAAAGTTCATTTTCTTTAGTTTCCTTTTGAAAATACTCTTTAAATTTACCCCATTATTATACAAAATTGTAAATGGAGCCACAGTTGGTGAAGAAGAGATGGTGACTAGTCACCTAAGTCACCCCTCACGGTCCGAATATATTCGGCCAAAATTTTTTTACCCTTATCAGAAACATTACCTCCGTATGCATATGCTTGAACGTAACATACGGCAGTTCAGTTCCGAACGGTTTGTTTCTTTCTGTATTGTTTAAAGGCCTGTTCCTCTCACCAGCTCACTCCAAACGGTTACATGACAGAGCTGGGAAAAGTTTACCAAACTGAATAATGAGCGAGGAATAATGCATTCTATATTGCATTTCGCGGGGCGCCGGAAAATTTTGTTATATTTGAGATTTGGGAAATGAAAAGGGGGTTTCCTAACCGGGGAAGTGAAGGACGGAAGCATGCTTCTGCCTTCCGCCCCCTAATTTTTACTGGGGGCGGTCTCCCCCAGCCTCACGCGTCTTACTCATATGGAATATCTATTTTGCTCTTAAATCTGTGCGCGCAACTAGGTCACCCATAACCAAGACTTGTGTTGCAGACCCAGGGAGCTGGAAATTCCACGTGCAGATGTAACCAAGAGTGGCACCCGCGGGGAACCAGAGACCATACTCCCGTCGGGGAAGGCTGTCCTTCCCCTGTCGTTGAATTAGATCCAGTTTCGTCGGGGAGCCTTCATCTATAGGCCCCCGATAAAAGATGTAAGCCCGATTAACGTTAGTCCTAGGACGATCTTCTTGATTTTGCTTTACTAGTTTTCCTTACAAACGGACGAGAAGTTGTTCAGGTGCATGCAGTGCCCAATGGTGCCATCTGTCCTGCCCCGACAGCCGAATTCGAGCAACAGTAATGATAATCGGCCAAGCCGTTTTCAGTTTTACTTAATAATTAACAGAAGTGTGGGAATGTGTCCTGTTGAGAACTCATTTGAAGCCACCTTGTTGTAACGTGACATATTTTCAAAGACGTCGTACTTTAATTATTATCGGGATTTCGGATAGTCACATAGAAAATTTAATAAATTTAGTGGTCCTCGCAATCGAATACAGCGAGGAGTCATCAATAGAGTCCAAAAATTGATATGTTTTCAATTCGGTTGCACAGTTTTCCCATACATTTTCCAGACAAGACCATATAGCGTTACCTTTTATTTGGTTATTTTCTGATCACATAGCAAGTTGGGTTTTTTTTTTCTATTGAAATGAAACTTTCATAAATAACGACTGCTTCATTTCTAGTTACAAGTCTGGGATATGCAATTTCCGGCTGTCTGAGGGTTAGATTTTTTTTTTAATTTTCTCTACGCTCCGCGCCAACTTTTGATGGCGCTCCGCTTTGATAGTGTTTTGGTCGAACAGATTACTCAGCAGAACAATGTATGCTTGCAAATTATTCTTCGTTTGAGGACAATATGAAGTGAAATTTTTATAGCAAAAAAGCTTAAAATAAAGACTGCTTTGTTTCTGGTTACGAGCCTGGGAAATGCCGCCATTTCCGGCTGTCTGCGGTTTTCAATTTTTCAAAAATTTCTGTGCAGTTCTAGTTAGTTCTCTAGCAGGATTACATTTTTCAGACAAAATAGACTATTCTGTCTCCTACCAAATTGAAATACTCCCGTAGGCATATGTCAATATACAAAATATAAAACTTGAAATATATGTTAAGCCAAACTTTTTCCGCAAGGAAAATTCCGAGACCTTAGCCTAAGTATGATGTTATTCAGAAAACCCAACAAAACTACAGATCACCTCCTACTTGACTTTTCTCATAAGAGGGTCAGACTCTTTTATAAAGCCTCAAAATATGTCATACAATTACAGTTCTACCAACATAACCTTCAGATTCTCTAATACTTGTTAAAAATGGCAAACTTTTTCATTTTCGATGGATACTCCGTACAATAAAACACCCAAGCGAACGCTCTTAATCACTCCGACAATTGCTCTTGACACGTATATCATAGAATAGAAAGTCCAAATTTTTCATTGTAACCTTACCCAAAAAACATTTTTTTCATAAAATTCTAAAACTTCTCCAATATGATAAGCAGTTAATTTTCAAATCTTCGTTCAAAAAAGGGAAAATTTTTCGGGAAAATTTCCACTTTCGTCTGAAAGCCTTAGTACCTAGGCCTACAATGAAATGCGTAACCCCAAAAGAATTCAAGCTGTTGTTTTTTTTTTTTTTTTTTTTTTTTGAAGGAACGCTTTATTTCAACCTTCAAATACATATAAGCAAACAAGTATGTACAGAATTTTAAGAAATAAATATAATATTTACAAGTATTTACAAGTAATTTGCATAAACACCACGGCACTAACAAGTAATGATCATTTTATCATGGCAAAGGAAACCTTTCTTTTTTGTGAAACAGACATGGGACGGAACAAAACTCAAAACAAAACCATAATAATTAGGTCAAAAATACAGAATAAGATTACATTACAGACTAAAGATTAAATTGTCATTTTTACAATTAACAAAGGATTTTCCTTTTAACCAGAGCTTGCAAAATTTTTTAGGAGAAAAACGACATCGATCTGCCAATACCCGATCTTTAATTTCTTTTACAATTATTGAGCTCATAACATTTGCAGATTGGTTCTCATATTGGAAAACATAAATGCATCTTGATTTCCAAATTACGAATTTTGTGATACAGAAAAAAAAACCAAAGTCGGTCAAAAACAATATCTGGTACATCAATACTAGGATAACCGTAAAGAAACAAGTTATCACTAAAAGCGTAATTATTACCAATTACACTGAAAAATACCCTTCTGACCCAACCCAGAATAGGGTTAATTCTCGAACAATACCAAAAAAGGTGAGCGGAAGATTCCACCTCGTTACAATGTGGGAAAGGACACCTACCATCACTTAAACCATATTTTAAAATTCTCTCACCAGTGTTTAATACTCCATGTGCCAGACGCCACTGAAAGTCACATAATTTGTTATGAAGTATATTAGCGAAAACCCGTTGCCAAATAGTACCCCAAGGACGGGATGGGTGCTTCTTGACCGCATGAATTTCAATATTGTCAAGAGCAAGCATTTTAACAATATCTTTGGTTTTCTTACAAGAAAAGAAAAAGTTCATATCAGACTGGGACACCTTTTTAATTGTGTTACAGGCACGACTAAGCGTGTTGGTACAAATGCTGCTGTTTGGTCTCGAGTTGGACCATATATCAGGGTAGACACTACGCAGACTACTAGCTATGAAGTAACGGGCGAGAAATAAATAAGTAGGTGGATCTGGATCACTTAACAAAGGAAAAATTGGCTTGATGAGTAATGCATCTAGTTTCAATCTGAAATTGTCCAACCCCAAGCCCCCATCATTTCTCTCCAGAGACACCACTTCACGAGTGACCAGTTCAGGTTTGTTTTCTCCCCACAAGAAAGTGTAAACTGCCCTTTTTAAATCTTTTCACAATCACTGGGGATCGGAAAAACGGGAGCAATGAAATAAAACAAAGGATAAATGGCAGTATTAATAACGACAACCTTACCCAACAGAGTAAGGTACCTATTTTTCCACAAACGAAGGTTCGAGATTGCTTTCTCAAGTTTAATTAACCAGTTGCTCTTGATAGCTTTGTCGGAACCATACATTATACCAGTAATTTTAATTTCTTCGTTGCTCCACATAATATCAACTGGGATGTCTTGATACTTAAACTTTCCCAGTTTTAATCCAAAGGATTTGTTCATATTAATGGAAGCACCAGTAGCTTGGTGAAACATATTGAAAACCTGGAAGAAGTGGTTAATCTCATCTACAGAGGTCGCCACACATGTGGCATCGTCTGCGTATTGCAGAAACTTAACATTACATCTTTCGCTACTTGGAATACGGAAACCGCTAATCTGGTTACATTGCTCAATATACCTAGCTATTGGCTCAATAAAAAGAACATACAAGGAAGGGGAAAGGGGACAGCCCTGTCGGACACCCCTAGAAATATAGATAGGATTAGAAAGCTTACCATTTATAAGTAACCTGCTGCTAATACTGCTGTATAAAATAGAAATCCACTTTCTAAAATTAATACCAAAGTTAAGTTTTTCTAAGATTTTTATAAGAAAACACCAGTTGACTTTATCGAAAGCTTTGTGCTGGTCAATTGAAATAAGTGTACATCCGTCATTCTTCAAACAACAATAATCAATTATATCTCTAACAATTAACAAGTTAGAATGAATTGAGCGACCAGGGATAGCACAGGCCTGAAAAGGGTTAACAATTCAAGCTGTTGTTTATAACTTTTTTTTATTTTTCCCATATGAAGGACAGATTCTTCACTGTTTTTTTTTTTTTTTTTCTCTCTCTTTTATTGGGAGGCGAGCCTCCACTGTTCGTAGCTGGCCCTACTGCAGCTGCAGTTGCAGGTTGGTTGTTTGAACAGTAATATATAACTTGAACTTTACAGCATTGTAAGGCCACTTCAAGTTCATTGATTACTTGCCTATTGTCAATGTCTTTTAGTCAATGAATACCACAATCATCCTTTATCATACAAAGGATTTCCTTTTCAGGTGGACTTGAGAGAAGCGGCTTATGTAGCCTGCAGCGAGACATGCTTAGCTGGTGTGCAAACAGTAGTGGGTGGGCTGTACTGTCATGGCTGTATACTATTCAAGTGTATTGCCTTGCTCACATCTCAGAATTTTTACCACGTATAGGCATATAATGGAACTAACATTAGCAGAGTAGTTTTTCTTATCTATTATCTATTATCAATTCTTTGCGCTCGCATGGCACGTGGAAGTATGGAAATCGAACCAGTGTCTCTTAATGAGACACTGTCAACAATTTTTGACGAGGATGGCTCTTTTATCACATCATTTTGCAGAAGCAATCCCGGCTCGCCTTTTCACGTAGAAAACATGGATGAAGAGGAAGCGGAGCATGCTGACTACGACTCGAATCTCTCAAAGATGACAGCAGATCCCAATCATGATAGACCAACGGTTGCAAATCTCGAATCGGTGACTTCTTTTCAGCCCATGAGCAGTGAAAATGACGTTATCGAAAGGAATGTAAAACTGCCCGAAGAAATATTAAGAAAACCTTTTCCGGAAGACAAAACCGAAGATGATCTTCCACTACATCTTTATTTATCTTATTCTTCCGATTCAGAGACAGAGGAAGGTGAAAATACCGTCATAAGAAATCGTAATAACGCGGCTTTACAAAACCTGGGAGGAAGAACCTCACATCATGATAACCAAAATCTTTGCAATGTTCAGTTCAGTAATGAAGCTGATGTTATTAAATTAAACCAGAGATCTGAACAGATACTAAACGAATCTTTCCCAGAGAGTAACACCGAAAATGATCAGTCACCCTCACTGCATCTTTACTTATCTTTTTCTTCCGATTCAGACACAGAGGATATTAACAATTTCGTCAATACTAACAATAATTACAGAGTTAAAAAAAGACGCAAAACTATACACGACGAAGAGCTTTTCAATGTAATGACTGTAGCGTGTTGCAAAGAGGAGTGCCTACAAAGGTGTTTTTCTTTGCATGATGTGCGATTTTGCAGAGACCAACTAAGGAATAAAAAAGAACATGAAGTGAAACAGTTTGTTATGGATACACTCATTAATCAAAGTAACGTGGCAAAGGTGGGTAAGAGTGGGACTTTGGAAACAGCTTTCACCATTAAGGGCAGAAGTATTTGTCCAAAAGGTTGGTGTTTGGCCTACAACATTAGTAACTGGCGATATCAAGACTGCATCAAACGAATTAAGGCAGGAAAAGTTGCAGCCAACAAAAAAATATCCAAGGTTGGCAATAAGCGCGAGAAGACGCACTCTGCTCTTGCGTGGATGACAGTTTTGTTTAACAGGATGGGAGATTTCATGCCACACAAGGACACAATCTATTTACCGCATTCCTGGTCCAAGAAATATTTGTACGAGAGAATGTTGTCGGAACTGCATCAAGAACAACGGTCGAATGCAGTATCATACGAACACTTTACGAGAATTTGGAAGAAACATCTGTCGCAGTATGTCATCTCAATGGTAAGCTGCTATTTATTATTGAAAAATTGTGTTCCGTCTTCGGATGGTTGGTCTGAAGTTTATCTTTCCGCCATCGGCACAATCCCCCGTTACATCCCGCACCAAAATTTCGGCATCTTTAAACAGATACTTGAAAATCCGGACCTTGTTTACTGTTAACTTAAAAATTTGGAAAAAAGGTTTTGAAAATTTGGGATTTTATTAAAAAAAAATTGAAAATTTTGAGGATTTTCTTCGAAGAATTTCCACTTCTCGTAAGGGAAATAAAAAAGATCATAGGATCGGGCAAATGAAGTTCTTTCAGCCGCATTAAAGGCTCCCCGACGAAATCGGTTCGTCTCCTCTACGAGGGGACAGCCTTCCTCAACGATGGAGGGCTTCAGCGCCCCCTGGTTAAGTTAAACAAAAGAGTTAGGAATATGAACCGTGGTGGGCTCAAGTGACGGTCATCACTTGGCTGTGCGCTTGGAATTGAATATTCTTTACGGCTCTGGTAGAAACCAGATCCGTAGTGACTAATCCAAACGAATAAGCGTCCAACACAACCAGAGGAAACAAAGGACAGCGCCTCTGAAGGTGAGACGAAAACGCCGGGCCTTCTGCTCAGTTTTTTATTTTTCAGCGAAAACCGTTGGTCAGGAGAAAATCGATTTTAAAAAAATGTAAAATTTGTTTCAGTATTATGGTTTGGGGTAGAATTAGGCTTAGGATTACGTGGTATAGGTATCTTCAACCCATTCTTTTATAATGCGGGATTAGAATTCAAGCCCCCTTATAACAAGAAAAGACATTTCCCGGGCTGGTAACTAGAAACAAAGCAGTCATAAATTGGAGCTTAATCTTTCGCAATAAAACTATTTTCACAATCCCAAAACGAAGAATAATATGCAAGAATGCATTGTTCTGATAAGTAATTCGGCCAAAATACTATCTAAGCGGAGCGGCACCATCAGTTGGCGCGAAACGTACAGAAAATTGGTTAAAAAAATCTAATGCCTCAGACGGCCGGAAATGGCATTTCCCAGACTTGTAATTAGAAATGAAGCCATCGTTATTTTAAGCTGGCTTGCAAAAGAACGTTTAACTTCAACAAAAAAGGCCAACTTGCTATAAGTGATCAGAAAATTACCAGATTATAGGTACTGCTACAATCAGAAGTAATGGTCTTGTCCCCTTTTTTCCCCCTTTTTTTTTGGGGGGGGGGGGGGAGAATTATATGCAACGGAATCGAAAACTACTGTGTTTGAATCTACTAGCCCCTGGACCTAATTCGATGAGCCTCGCGTTTCGCGCCTTGAGTGGCCAGCAGTGCCCCCATGTGAACAACATGATTGTGCCGTCCCCCTCCCCCAGTGCTCCCCTAGCATGTAAAGTCTGGTGACGCCACTGATTAAGTCTAGGGATTAGGAATAGACGAATTCGGACAGATCGTGATGGGCTTATTTTAGTCGGTCATTACTGGGGTCCATCGCCTTCAATCTTTAAATTTCTTTCCTACTGTAACCTGTTCCATGGGTCGTTGTACACTAAAGTGTATCTCGATGTTATCAACTTCACTGAATATGAGGAATTGAAATCTACGTAGACAATAAATGAAGAAGATTAAAGGCTGATGGACCCCACCAATGGCTGCCCCAGTCGCTAAAAAACAGCGTTAATTGGATTCGTCTAGGACCCGCGTTTATTTGCGACAACACCCACATTATATGCTTGTAAAACAGCGCTTGGTGCGAAATTACGTCGATCGGGTGCATGAAAATATTTTACATTCCATCATGCTGAAGGCCTTGCGCTGACTTGAGGGTTGCTAACTAGACCTAGGCCTAGTTTCACCATATTACACCTTTCCCAGGTTTAATAACTATAGTTTCACCTAGCCCTCGAACAGGGCTGTGTGGCCTAGGCTCATTCCTCTCACAAGACAGGAATGAGCCTACCTGGGCCATGCAACGAACACACATGATACTCATGACTCATGTACTGACATAGGCTACTCCATTACGGGAATGCCTACAGGCTACAGTCTCAAAAAACAATAACTTGAGTCTTTCTTCACAGACATCTGATTTTACAAAGTGTGCTACATGTTCCCAGCTGAATGACCAATATGAGAGAGTCTCACAAGATGATACCCGAGCTGACATTGCAAGGATGAAGGCAGAACATGACAGCAGAGTGGAGTAAGTATCATGTTTGTTACATAGGTCTAACTGTTACTGTTAGGCTAGGCATGAGTTATTCTATCCCATCACTTTTTCTGTCTGACACAAACCTTCATGAGAAATTTTGTGTTTAGCATGTTCCCGCAAAGAGTAAGTGCAAAGAAAATGACTCAGACACTACCCAACAATTCATTAAAGGGCCAAACCTCTCACCCCAAACTACAATTTTGGTACGGGGGTACCGAAATTCTCAATTGGCCCGGTACACTTCATTGTTTGAATTAGCTGTCAATCAAAGAGCTGAGCCAATTGAGAATTTTGGTACCCCTGTACCAAAATTGTGGTTTGGGGTGAGAGGCCATTAAATTGGAATGGAAGTGATTTTTAAGATAAAGTTGAAATTTTGTCAAATAAGTCAGTGGTGAGTAATTGTTACGCATATATTTCCTTAAATTTTCTGAAGCTACTGTACTGTGCCCTTCCTAAAATCACTAGAATTTGAGCTTACACATGTATGTGTGCACAGTAGGCTACACCATAGCCCTTTAACAGGTTTGCATGCTACATTACACTTCACAACACTGCAGTTTGTGGAGTGTAATGTAGCATACAAAGGTGTTATCAAGAGCCATATATAGGTACACCACGTACTGTATCAAACAACATTTAAACCAACTGTGCATTCTTTTTGCCCCTAAATTGTATATTACTGACTTACTGACATATACAGTGCTAGTACATGCCCTATTATTTTCAGGTCTGAAAGAAGAGCTTACCATGAAGCAAGGTTAAAAGCAAGGACCCAGCCCTCAGAAATGACCTGTATTATTATTGATGGTATGGATCAGTCTAAGACAAACATTCCCCACTTTGTCACTGAAGATAAGGATAATTCTCATCTTGCAAGATTGCCAGTCCATTTCACTGGTAAGTTTGCAACTGCAATTGGTTTTGATGACTCAGCCAGGGCTCTGTTTCTGCAAAAATAGTATTGTTTAGAACTGGAGAAGAAAACACCTGGACACTTTTTATTCTGTTTAAATTGTAAAGAGCAGCCCTCCTAAACTTTCTTTGAAGAAAAACCTAAATAACACAATTTTTGTCTTATATCTCTTCAAAGTATCTTTCCAACCTTTATTGGGCATTATAGGTATCTATGTACAGTTTCAAATGAGATTTAGAATGTATGGAAGCCAAGAAAAAGCTTACAAAAAGCTTACAGAAGAAGACATTCCCTTAGCAGTTATTTAAAGGCCTTCCGGTGGCTTTTCACCTGGGTTTCGTAGAAAAAAAATATTCCACACGGTGTCCTTCAAAACTGTCGCAATTCCTTTTCCTAACTTAATTTCCCAGTTCTCTCACCCCAAACAGTACCAGTTCTCCTTAACCGTCTTACTTAAGACCCTCCCACAATTGTCTGAAATTCATCCTTACCAGTCACAATCAAAGTTAATTGCTTCAGGGTGAGTATAGAGAGGCTCTATGTGTATAATCAAAACACTCTCAGTGCAGTTTATGCTGTGTTATGTAAGCTTTGGTAATCTGCATTGTTTGAATTAACAGTCAATCAAAAAGCTGGGCCAATGGAGAGTTTCTGTACCCCCCCCCCCCTCCCCACAAAAAGTGTAGTTCGGGATGAGAGCTCTGATTGGCCCGTTAAAGATATATAGGCCCTATCTCATTTTAAAAATTGGTTATTCTTGTTAAAAATTCCTCTGCTTTTCAACAAAGCCACAAAAGTTATGTAATGTGGGCACATTGTCTCTGATTTCTTTTGCTTTTCTTTAAAAGTTGAAGTACTTTTTTGAGTGGCCAGTAGATCAAACATTACCCATTCACCATACGTGCAGAGTACAACCACCACTGTTGGTTAATATTGCCTGCAGCGACATCAAAATTACAAATAGACTGAATGCAATGTCAAATGAATGTCAGTTCCCAGATGACATCATAGATTTTACATGATGCAACAAATCAAAAGAAAAAATTGCATGACCTTATAAATTTGTATCTTCCAAACACTATTGCTATTGAGATGCTGCAGTTTTTGCCGCCTAAAAAAAGAATATTCTTCTGCATTTCTTGAAGTTAATGAATTTTGTCTCCAGAATATGCCTTTAATTATTCTCGAGAGAAACGTTTCACAATTTCACAAAATCACATTTTTTTTCTTTTTTTTTCCAGGGGTTTTGATACACACTGCCTCTGCTTAGGGGAAGATACCCATTATTTATCATGACATCAAACATTTGCCCCATGACAGCAATCTTACTTTACATTGCCTGACAGAAGCTCTTACTGAGGTAAGAGACAACCTGGGGAAGACTCTTTTCCTTCAGCTTGATAATTGTGGCCGGGAAAATAAAAATAAATATGTCTTCTCCTACGTTGCCCTCTTAGTGCAGATGGAGATTTTCAAAGAGGTAAGAGATGACTACAGATGCACACTTTCAATTCTTCATCATATTTTCTCAAAAATGGTTAAGTTTGACAAAACCCCAAATTAAAGTTTTCATTTCAAAGTTTTCATTTCAAAATGCCAGCCTTTTAAAAAGCACTTTTATAGCACATTTCTAGTTCTTGTTTACATAGGAGCTCGCTGTTCGGTCAGCAGCCCTTGCTGACTTTTATCAGCTGACTTTTATTAGCTTTGTCTCTATGAAAAAATAAAGGGAAATAGCCTATAATATTAAACCCTGTGAAATTTTTAGTACGTAAATGTGGAAAATATAACCAGAAGGATACTCATCACTACTAGTAGCAGTTACAGTACTGCTCTTAGTAGTACTGACACCAGCTTACAGAGTTGTAGCTATGGTATACTGTATGCTGGTCAGCATAAATTGGGATTATACTTCCAATGCCTGACAGAGCACATTGTAGATTATCACACAATCAACTAAAAATCAATCATATGGACTTGCAAAAGCATGATGGGATGAATTAAATAACAAGGTGGGTTTCTCAAAACTACAATTTCAGAGGGCCAGAAGGTCTTAAGGGGAATCCTCAGTCAAATTTGCATGAAATGCTTAGAAAATCAGCTAAGCAAAATAATTTTGTTTTAGTGTGTTGTATTTAAACAATTGGTTTTCATGTTTCTCTTTACTTCAGGCATACATACATTTCCTTCCTGTCGGGCACACACATGAAGACATCGATCAGATGTTTTCATGTGTGTCCAGACAACTGAGAAGTCACAACGCATTCACTTTGAAAGGCAAGTAATCTTTTTATCTGTGTTCTGCCACTGGCTATGATTGATTTGCATGAAGATTACTGCATAATTGTCTTATTTTATGATTTCAAAAAAGAAAGAAGAAAAAAAAAAAAAAAACACTTCAGAGTTGTTTACTTGTCATGTGAAATCATGATCAACATACCATTACTGGGAAAGTCCTTAACTTTCAAACCATTGATGCTTCTTTAAAAGAAACTTCCAAAATTTAGTTATTGTGCATGGGTTAATGTGAGAGTTTTGCACTTGAAATTCTGTTTACTTAATGTGAGTGCTTTCATTCATTTTTCCACAGACCTAGAGCATGAGGCTTCCATCTGCTACAGCCCGCCAATCAAGATGGTGCAAGTAACAATGGTACGAAACATCGAAGAAGAGCTTATCAAGCATATGACAGGTCATTTCAAGAACCACAGCAAGCCATTGTGGTTTAGATTCCGAAAGTTTGATGGCAGTACTTATATGCATTATAGACTGTGGTGTAATGACTCATGGAAGCCATCAGATGAGTCAGAGTGGCCACTGGGACTTCAGTGCCTAAAGGTAAGAATGATATACAATAGTGGAATTTGTTTTAGATAAGTTAGAGGGAGAAGTTTAGGTTGAGGCCAAAGATATTATAAATGTAGATACCAAACTCCTATCCCTACACTGTTAGACGCGCTGACTCCTCACGGAGGCTCAATCGGAGGGGTGGAAGTGCTCATTTGACATACACGCAGTTTTATTCGGTTATCTGCATGAACAATTTTGCATGCGTAACAGAAAACAGCACTCCCGCCCCTCAGAATTGGCCTCCACGAGGAGTCAATACGGAACAGGTAGAGTTAAGTGCCAGAGACTTTAGTAGATCAGTTTGAGGTCATTGCAAATTTGGGTAGGGACATCATCTCCCTGAGAAATAATTTTGGAAGGGATTTGTTAGTACCCGAAGAAGCGGGATTGACATAGATTCTAATAACATATTTGCTAGGCTGTGATGGTCCTAATATAACAGTGTATGAAAGCACAAACTCAATAGGGTATGTGGGACCTGTGCTTGTGGTTCATAATTGAAATTTGGGACTACATTAATCCTTTTGGGAGTCAACATCTTGTGAAGGTAATCACAAATTTCTTTAATGCTTTCTGCTAGAATCCCATGGTTAATAATTAAAAAATAGTTTTCAAGCTATTTTTAATTGGTATAGTGAATGCGTTTGGTTATCCTGTGAGGTTTGGTGTTCAGAAAACTAACACATGTCATGATTTGTATTTTCTGTCGTGTTTCAGACTTTGCCAAAATTGAGTGAAACCTTGCCATGGGTAAAAACTTCTCTGGTTAAGACAGACATAGAAAAGTTGTGCCAGGAATTGCCAAATGCATATAATTCAAGACTTCCTGTGGAGGCTAAAGAATGGTGGAACAATTTCTTGCACAGGCAGATCAGGGTAGCATATGAGGAGGTAAGTAAATTTTTAATACATGTGATTATACCATGACAGTGTATATCTCCCTGTAGGCACCAAAGAACTACAGTTCCATGAAATTAATTAATATGAGGTTTCAATTCAATACATACTGGTATTTTGTCAGGTCTGCTGTGTGACCCAAGGTACCACAGGACTTGCATGGGCATAGACGTAGGGGGTAATTTCCTATGAGGGGGAAAGAGCTTTTTTTGCCCGAATAGTGTCACCGTTTATCATGTTTGCCAATATTTTGCCAGAATAGACCAACAGTTTTTCCCCTATCGGGAGGGCCAGTGCCCCCCTGCACCCCCGCCTGTTAGCCCTATATGCATGGGTATCACAGGAAAGTGCAAGTTTAATTCTTCCAGATCAAAAAGCATCACAAGTCATCACAATCCACTTTTCAATACAACATAAATCAAAAATAAGTTAGCATCTAAGGTGAAGAGAGCCAGAAGGTATCGAAAGTTGTATAATGAGATGAGTTCAATAAAGTTATTACAGTATTTTCAAATTTATGGTAGAGTAGGTTTTGCATTATGATCAGTTAAGGAAATATATAGGTTTTGTCTCAGAAGTACTCAGAAGTAAGTATAGCCATATCTGTTTTAATAATGGACTGGGAACAAACAAGCAAGCATTTTATATAATTTGACGTTCAAATTATCTCCTGTTGTGCTACTGTACGTAACTGAAATCAGAGGCTTATTGGTATTTTGCTGTCTGCTAACACTGTTTATGTTAGGGGACACCTCAAATTCAAGTCAAGAATAAAGACTGGACTGGAAAATTTAAATAAAACAACATGATCATGATTCATCAATGAGAGAATGTGTTAAAGGTGGTGATGTTACCTTGCTACTTTGTCTGGTAGTCCACAAACTGGAATCAAATGTAGATTTTCCAGCATTAAACAAAGCCACATTTTTGTATGAACTCCTCTTTAAATTGAAAACTTTTATTAAGCACCAGACAAGTTCACTTTAAATGCCAATTTCTCTTTGAAGATTCCACCTGCAAAACCATGGGCCCTCCATGGACTCTTGAGAATTCGAGGTCAAAATTTACAGCAGGCAGATGATTTGGAATGTCTGCAGGCTCTAAGAGAAAGAATTGTGCAGGCATGTCCGGAGGTAAGCAGATGGTCCTGTGTATGTGATACCATTGAAGTTGACGGATAGGTAAAAAGAATACCTGCCTTATGCAAGTTACCCCATGGTACTTTCAATTGAAGGCTGTTCCCACAAAAGTCTCAAAATTCTACTTAAAAGCTGATCACACATTGTGTGACTTTGCAAAATGCAACATGACAGGCTGGTATGAACTAGTTTTGAACCATCATAATGATTTTAGGTTTAAGAACATATATCCCCCTCTCACCATGTGATTGCATTGTAATATTAAAGAATACCCTTGTGAACAATATCTGAAAGCTAAGTATTGTATAGCTTTAAACAGTCAAAGGTCATAGCTAAATATTTCAGAACAAGTTTACATTTTTTTATTATTTGTAACAAGCAAGAACATTAGTGTATAAGAGTTATCATACCAAAAACACAGCTTTGACAGCCATTTTCTTAAACGGTGCCTCTGTGCTTTTCCCTTTTCTTCCATTTATGACATGCACAATATTCTCAAAAATATGCAGCTATGAAGGTGAAATACTGTTTAATTGGTCACCAGACTTGCTATTAACTTTGTCTATGACCATATATAGAAAGAGCAATAAGGCAACTGAAAATTTTTCGAGCCCAGAAGACACTTGTACTCACATTAGACTTCTCTAGCCCAACCCAAATAAACTTGAATCTAGGTTTCGTGAAGAAGTAGGGTTGTAGGTAGAGCCTAGATCAGCCAGTGCAGAAAGAAGCTACAGTAGTATTCAAACTGAGATCACAGAATTCAGAGCCCACTGACTGAAGATTTGAGTGGATTTGTTGGTCTTTGCACACCTTGACTACAATGATAAAAATCACTGAAAAGTTTTATTTCATATGTCATTTGACAAATATTGTGTTCCAGATATTTCCTTTGCAGATGTGTGGTTTGCTGTGTTGCCCAGGGTACTGTACCTCTTCTTTGCTATTGTGCATTTTTGGGGGATAAGAAATTCAATTTTATATTTTAATTACACAGCTCAAAAAACTGTTGTAAAAATATGATTATCTGCAAATCATTATTTCAGGTTACCATTGGTGCTCAAGGGAAGCAACAGAAAGGAGTTGCTAGGGTTAATGACTATAGCTCTGTTGAGGAAGGCATGCTTGTTGCAGTTCACTGTGAGCAAAGAGAAGGAAGACCACACATTGGAAGAGTCACCATGGTTGGTGCGGATGAAGTGGAATTGGAATGGCTACGGGGATCATGGACTGGAGGGTGGCATCCATGGACAATCAAACAGAATGGCAGAAAGAAGCCATACTCTTCTATTGTTCCCAAAAAAGCACTTATATTGTGGGATTTAACCTTCACTCAAGGAGGCAGACTCAGGAAAGATTCTAAAAACGGAATTGAAAAGCAAGTATGAGGAACTAGACTCATGAAATATTTAATTTAGCTAAATGTTGTACCATATCCAGGACTCACAACATTCCCATATTGGCAAACATGCAGGACATCTCGGGGTTCAAATGCAGGCCCGTCATACCACAAACTTTAAAATATGATATCTTCTGCCGTTGTGCAAAATGCTCCGCATTTACACGGAGTAAGGGAAAACAAGCTAACGAGCCACAACTGAAAAAAGCAATAGCAGGCTTGACTTAACCAATTGTGTCTTTGGAGGGATGAGACAATAAACAGAAAAGGTACATGCATGCAGGCACTCTTGTTTATTATGCATGTATTCAATGTTCACATATGTCTAATAAAAAAGTTGGTCTGTGCTTTGATGGCGTTGACAGCAACATCCTCTGAGCAAAGCCAGGTTAATTCAGTTAATATGTACGTACATGTCCAATATTTTAATATCTTCTGTTTGTGATATGAGGGTGTGGATATTGACACCCTCATAAGCATGGAACAGGTTTATTTATATTATTATGTTTGATATCTTAAAAATATTTGCAGTCTGTGCTATGAGGGCTTCAGCATCAACACCCTCATAGACACATGGCAGGTAAATCCAGTAATTGTTAGGAATATCTCAAGAATATTTGCTGTGTGTGCTATGAGGGCTTCAACATCGACACCCTCATAGACCTGTGGCAGGTAAATTCAGTTTTTTAGTACCAGTATCTCAAGAGTATCTGCTGTTTGCCCTATATATGGGGGATTTGACAGCGACACCCTCATAGACACATGGCAGGTAAATTGAGGTTTTATTACCAATATCTCAAGAGTATATGCTGTTTGCGCTATGAGGGCTTCAATATTGACAACCTCATAGACCCGCGGCAGGTAAATTCAGTTGTTATTATCAATATCTCAAGAGTATCTGCTGTTTGTGCTATGAGGGCTTCAACATTGACACCCTCATAGACCCGGTGCAGGTAAATTCAGTTGTCATTACCAATATCTCAAGAGTATCTGCTGTTTGTGCTATGAGGGCTTCAACATCGACACCCTGATAGACACATGGCAGGTAAATTCAGGTTTTATTACCAATATTTCAAGAGCATTTGCTGGTTGTGCAATGAGGGCTTCGACATGGACACCCTCATAGAGGCATGGCAGGTAAATTCAGTTTTTTTAACCAATATCTCAAGAATATCTGCTGTTTGTGCTATGACGGCTTCAACAGCGACACCTTCATAGACCTGTGGCAGGTTAATTCAGTTTTTATTACCAATAACTCAAGAGTATCTGCTGTTTGCGCAATGAGGGATTTGACAGCGACACCCTCATAGACACATGGCAGGTTAATTCAGTTTTCTTATTACAAAGGTCTTAAAAATATTTCCGGTCTGTGCTATGAGGGCTTCAGCATTGACACTCTCAAGAGAATCTGGCATTTGTTCTATGAGGGAAGCCCCGTAAGTACATGGCTTGTTGATCCAGCTACTAAGCTTATATTTTTGGAAATTCAACAGCAAGTGCCTTGGGGACTTTAGCATTGACACCCTCGCAAAGCATGAGCCAATATATTTTGATTATTATATGGAAATTTTGCATGAAGTCTTAATTCTATATTTCAAGGAGTTTGATAGCATACCAAAATATCTGTTTAATCAAATCTTTCATAAGTGAATTTGCAATTTTTTTTTTTTGGCAAAATCAATATCTTTTACCTCTGTTACATCAGTTTGCCTTTGTAGTATTATATTTAAGGAATTGTGAGCTGTCTTCATGTAAGGGCAGGGCAAAAAGGATCCTACATGTACTTTGTGATGTAAAGTTGACTTTTTAAGAAGTATGGCACAATAAGTGGTTTTCCGACATGAATCATGCATATTATGTATTGAAATATATGGTTTCCAGCAATTTAACTTTTGCGTTATATTTTTATTCTTGCAAAGTGTTTTGTCGTTCCCTAGAATCCCTTGCATCCCTTGCTGAGCTGTTTTTTCGCATTTTCAAATGCCTTGGAGTGGAGATGAAATACACGCAATGTTTTATAATACTAAATTGTTGATTACTCTATTGGTAATGAACTTTCAGTTTTAAGTAAAAAAAAAAGTATAATGCAGAAAACCTAAAATTCCTCAGGAAATGAATTTTATGTACTTAAATTTTCAAATGCAGAATTTGCAATATGTTGAGACGGTTTGCAATCGTCTTTTAAAGTTAAAGAGTTTGTGATTGGTTCCATACAAATGATTACATGCTTTCAGCCAATCACAACTCGCGACATATTCATCGCAACTGCTGCTTGTACAGCTAGCTAGAGGATCTCGCAATTTTTTTCAAAACAATCTCGTAAAAAAAGCTCGCCGTATGAATTAAATGTGGGTGCAAAAAAAAAAAAAAAAAATGATGATATTCTACCATTATATCTCTTCACATTCGGAAAAATTGAAAACACAGGGGTGTCTATCTCCCTAAACCGAGAAATTAAAGATGAAAATGTATGGATCGATTAAGTAAGTGAGCTGGTGCCTGCTGCATACGTTTGTGCTAGTCAGCAGTACATTCCTTCCACAAAACTAGATCGAGTACTGAAAAGTGTCGACAAAATTCCACTCACGTGGCCAAGAACAACAAAAATATTCACAATGCATGTGTAAAAGACCCTCATACAGCAATCTGCAATGAATTGGAGAGTTTTGGGTGTAAGGTGTTTTTCTACGATGTTTTTTTCCTTCGTTACGTCTTGGCACTTTTGTCATTGCCTAACGTATGGCACTTTTGTACATTGTGAACCTATCCTACACATGTTTATCTTCAATATCCTTGATGGGAAAGCTGTGTAGTGGTGAATTTTTCTTTCTAGTTTTTTTTATTCTCAAGTTCCTACCAATATTTTAGTTGTTCTAGATTATGGTATAAAGCATGCAGCCGCATATTTTACTGACGGGGTGGAATCTGCAGCAGGTGAAAACTTCCAAATTCTCCCATACATATTAGTGTTACGAGAAGCTGACCAAAATTCTCCCATGTACATTAGTGTTACGTGGTGTCATTGTAAAATATTATGACTCTGCAGACTTTATGGGGTTGAATAAAACCTTTGCATTATAATCAAACTCTCAAACAGGGTGGTTCATTATGACTGAACCTTTCGGCCAGAAAGGATGTAGGCCGGGGTAGGGGGCGCTTAATTTAAGAGTGTTGTGAACTCTCAAGAACTTATGCAGGTAAGTGCATAAAACGATCCTTTTCCACAGTAAATATTTCTATTTACTAGCATCAGTCTAATTTGTATAATTATCTAAGACACCATAGCTTTGCCCCGGCCCCGTGTTTGGTCTAAAGGTAAGAGCATCCGCCTCTCACGCGGAAGGCCCGGCTTCGCTTCCCAAAGGTCAAGTCATACCAAAGAATCTAAAAAAGGAATCTACTGCCGTTGTGCTTGATGCTTCGCATAAGCAATGGAGAAGGGAAAACAAGCCAGTGAGCCACAACTGGAAAAAAAGGCCATGGCCGGCTCGACTTGAACCAATAGGTTGGAAACTGGGCCGTAAAATTACATTTAACTAACAAATCGCCCCAGCCCCTGGATCCTGCAGGGTGTTGCTGTAGCATAAACGGCTGTAACATAACATTACCTGCCACAACCGACAAAAGCTGCTGCAATGCTGATCAGCTTTGGAGTATGCCAGTTTATCAAAACTGTGGGGCATCCACACCTATATTTACAATTGACACAGGCAAACTGCTTGCTTACGTATACAGATTTGTAAAGCATGCAAGGGGCATGTGGGTGGAATGATGCATGGACTATGGTAGGGATTTGCATGGGTCTTTGAAACAATATCACTCTGTCAGCACAGTGGGCATGGGCACTCATTCATTTCCCAAGAATGTAGGGACTGGCGGAAACAGGCCCGTGGTCAGATAAGGTACTGAAGGGGCCAAAACTTTTCTGGGGGTGAGAATTTTTCTGGGGGTCAAATGTTTACAATGTTAGTTAAGTCAATGGCAAACTTCAAGGGGACAATTTTCGGGGGGTGCCCTCTTCCAGTCTTCCCCTCCCCTTCTACTGTACCAAGAATATGCCCTTTTTTCAAGACCAGATGAATATGTAGCCTCAAACCCCTTTTTACACACATTATGAATCCATTGATAGACATGTATAAATGACGGCCTGTCTTCTCCATATAAAAATTAATGCAGTACAATGAGCATACCTGGCGGAAGAGCATCAGCCTTCAACAGGGAAATCCCAGGTCGACTGGTCGATACTGCACCTGTTGCATAAAAAAGTGGCCGGGCTGCAATGGAAGACATCTTACTGTTTCATCTACTAGAAATGTGTAATAGCCTATATTGCTGATGTGTTGTTAAATTTTATCTGCCTAAGTTTCAATCGCCGGTAAGGACTTTAGAAATCTAGAGCACAGTCAGTGCATGGTTTTCCTATGCGATTATCAGGAGGAAATCCAACGCCAAATTCGTGAATCGTCGACTAGCAACATATTATGAAAAGTGAAACCTGAGTGAATCTTTGCCGTAATTTTTATTCAGTATTGTGAATCTGGGGTGAATCTTTGCCGTAAGTTTTCGCCAGTATTGTGAATCAGGGGTGAATCTTTGCCTTAAAAATTTCATGCAAAAGTGAATATTGGTGAATGCTTGAGGTGGGGGGGGGGGGGGGGGTCGAAGGTTCTCCTTGACGGGTGCATAAGGACACCGCGTTGGTTGTATTAGGGAGTAGTGTAGCAACTCCCTGATTGTACGATAAAAAGCCATCTTGAGACGCCAGGGAGCAGGGTCCTGAGAGACACTGATGTTTGAGTTGTATTTAGCTGAAAAATACAACCCTACGATAGTTTGCATTAGTAATTGAAGGGTTTAACGTTCAGTTTGAGACCCGTTGATTCATTAAGGGCTGAACTCCTTCGGGTGTGCGGGTACATATTACTTAGGGCTCTGAGGTCTTTATATACCTCTATGATAAAAATCAAATTTCGTGTAATGACACACTCTAGGATCACCTGGATAGTTTTTCCCAGAGTGAGTTTTTATCACCACCTACATTGGTAGGTAAAAAATACCCAAGTTGGAACTAAATTATCTTTTTCGTCGGGAAATTCCCCGAAATTGAGACATGATTGTGACAAACGTTGGCGAGAAGTTCACGGAACGGTTTACGTGTCGGCATACAGACCTAGCCATGCATCTGCAAATGTGGTAATGTGAACTGTGTTACATTTCCCAAGAGCGTGCGCAGTAGGGCTAAGGCATTTCCAGTTGTCTCTCTGCCTGCCACCTGCCTCCCAGGAAGCCGAACCTGGCACCGCTACATCTACATCTACACCTCACATTCCAAGACTGACCCCTTGGTGTAGAAATCTTTGCGAAGTATGGTAAAGTAGTGCATGTTTTCAGACTTAATTTCCTTGGTTTGCTCATGTATAGGCGAGTCGCAACTTGCTCAGTGGCTGGGAATTCAATTTAGTTGCTGAATTTGGGTTCTTGTTGCAGTAGCTTTAACATTAGGCAGTACAAGTTGACGGACAGGGTCCCCCAAGGTACTATTAAGCAAGTGATCCGTCTAACTGAGAGCACATGGCCCGTTTCCATTGTTCCCTCACTCCTCCGTTAGACCTGTTAAGAGGAAGTCACGTTATGGGTGCGAGGCGAGAGTGGTAGATTTCAACCCCCAGTCATGGCAGAGAGAAGGCTGGTCCGTCCTGGCCGCATGCCCCAAGGTCCAAGGACAGACGTGGAATGTTCTGGTGATTGACATTGCCTCAGAGTAGTGGTCCGAGGCTGCTTTCTACAGTAGCTGCTTTCTTGTGTTTTCTGCTGAGTTTACCTGTATGCTTGCCACATACCTTACTAACTGGGACGAAATAAAGTTGGTAGAACTGAAGAACCGTTTGGTGTCTGACGCCTTTCAACGGGCGTGTATCCCGTCCGAAGGTTGCCCCTTCTAAACTAGGCCACTATACAACACAAAAATTACCCAACCTTTTTCTAGACTGCAGTATATTTGTTGTAATTTAAGTGTGAGGGGAACAGAAGCTTTGAAGAAGCGGCAAATCCCTTCATGTTCCATTCCATTAAGTTGCTACCTTCTGATCTTACGTAATTGAAAATCTCCATTAACGAGATGTAACTAGCCAGTTTAGAGTTATATAGTGATCTTGTGGATGCATGGTTATTATAGGCCCATTTAGTCCCGGCTGTGAATTCGCTCTTTTTTTCTTATACAGGTTCCTATCATTATATATTTGAACTTTTGAATATTGCATACCTAACGTAGACATTGGGTAACTAGTATTATATCATCAAATATTTCAGAAAAGAGGTGTCAAATGATTCTCAAAAGACATTCATGAAATAGGATAAACTACTAAATTAACGCAAATAAAAATTACCGCGTTGCTCTTTTAAGTAATACCAAGTGAGGGAAAAACACGTGCTCAACAGTAAGTAAGTTAGGTAGTTATTCAGCTAGCCATTAAGTCAATAAGTGTTTACGGCTTATATGTTAATTCCACCACAGTATGCAACATATTTGAAAATAATGAAACGATTAATTTGGGGTGTGGTTCAAGGATTGGTGGAACAGAAAAATTGGAAATTTACTGTAGTACAATACTATATATATACGCATATCTCAAGATGGTTAATTCGGGGTGTAATTTAACGATTGAAGGGTGACGGAAATTTGCGGAGAGGGACAGACCAGAAGAAGAAGAAAATGCGACCGGATTCCTCCCTCCTACACCCATATTTATTTGCAAATTTCGAGTCACTCCACTCGAATTTTTCAGATTCCGGGTCACCTGACTCGAATTTGACAAATTTCGAGGTACCGTAATCCACCCAAATTTTTGGAAATTCGAATTTGGAAAACCGTACAATCCTAGGAACGATTTAATAATTACAAGCTTTCCTTTCAAGAGAACAATTTCATCTTTGCTCTTCAGATAGATGGTTATTTTGATACCCCCTTCCTCTGTCTGTCTATATCCTTGCCCATTTCAGACAATATGCAATTTGGCACTTATGCTGTGTCTAGCAGAAAACATCTCGTCCTGGTGCCCGAAACCGATAGACTGTAGGTAGCCCATCAAACGTAGTCGAGAAGGGAATTTACAGTAGTCCAAGGGGCGAGGAATGATATAGGGGCGCTTCGCAGTAGGTATATGCTCTGTAGGCCTACCTCACATGGTAAGATACACTCTGTGGGCTGGGAATGAAGAATTTGTCCATGGTATTTCCCGCCTGTCGCAAGAGACGACTGTAATTAAAGACTTGGTCCGCATTTCAATTTTTTGGAACAAAATTGGTTCCAAAAAATTGAAATGCGGACCAAGTCTTTAATTTCAGTCGTCCCTTAAATATGGCTTCGATACGGTTTCAAAGATCGTGCAAGAAAATTGGACTTGCACGATCTTTGAAACCGTATCGAAGCCTTTAGTTATTTAAATTTGATATTTTAATAAAGTTGATTCGTGTCACTATATACCGCATTGGTGTTGGTGTGTAGTTATACCTCATCTTACTAACAAATGGTAACGTAAAACTGAAAAAAAAAGCAGTTTAGGTCAGCTGGGGTGACTATTAGGACGGTTTAAGCAAGTGGCGGGGGACAACATGGTAGCTCCTACATGGTGTGCATCACGAATTCATCCCGAATACTAAGAATGAGGCATTGAACCGCTAACTCGTTTTTTGCAAATTTCGAGTTGCCCCACTCGAATTTTGCTTCGGGCTACTTGACTCTATATTTGCAAATTTCACGTTATTTGACTCGAATTTTGCCAATTTCGAGTTACTTGACTCGAATTTTGCAAATTTCTAGTTACGTGGCTCGATAATTGCAAATATCGGGTTACTTGATTCGATATTTTGCAAATTTCGAGTTGCTCCACTCGAAGTTTGCAAATTTCGAGTAACGTTAGCCTACTCCACACGTGTTTTTCAGATTTCGAGTTACGGCAGGCGCTGAAACACCGTAAAGTCATACGACCAATTTACTATAAGTTTTTCGTTTCAAGAGATTAATTTCACTTTTGCACTTCATACAGACTGGGATTTTGATACCCCCTACCTCTTTCAGTTATACCCATGACCATTTCAAACCATAAGCAACTTGAAACTTGACCTAACCTACCTAGATTATAAAATCTACTAAAAGGTGCAGGCCCGTAACCAAGGGGGCCATCGGCTTGCCCCCCCCCCCCCCCCCACCAAAATTTTGATATTTTCTTCAGTCTCTCAATACACACAAACTTCACAAAGTGCCAAATTTGGCCTTAGTTTCAAGTCTTAATCCCCACTGGTTGCAGCGCAACGGATCAGAACAGTGGGACCAGGGAGGTGTAACACCTCCGTGATGGGACATCGTGGCTGCACTGGTCAACAAGACAACACTTTCAACATTTAAGGAGTTCTGGTAACGTTCTAAGTTTCGTGAACCCTAATTTTGCACTCAGCTGTTTCGCACAACACCTACAAACACAGACTTACAGATACACAGACAAACGTAGTGCTGCTCCCCCGAGATATGTCCCACTCGCGGCCCTGCAAGTCTGGTTATAGGCCTGTCGTTTAAAGACTTTCCAAGACACACGCATCTGACATGTGAAACCCCTTTGATGTACAAATTTAAACCTATAAAACTTCAGATGACATTTATAAAATGCTTAGGTAGTGTTCCGATGATAGTCCTTTTATGAGCACGGGTGGGTAAAAGGGGGTTCTTGAAAATGTTTTTTGATTAACGGTAGCAAACTACAGTAGGCAAATTATTATTCCATGACAGGTTACTAAATTTTTGCCAATTCTTTTGAGTGTTTCATCGGGGTTTAATTAGCACTGGCCATTCGAGGTCTCTCTTGTGAACACTCAACGGTTGTCGTGAGAACTTAGCTTTTTTTAGACTAGTAGCACCGTATTCACACTCTGCTTATCTTGTATGAATTCTAACGATACAGAGTGCTAATAGTTTCAACCTTTTAGAAAGAGAACAATTCGAAGAAAGGGGGGCAGCAAAGGGATGAACCCCCTCCCTTTCTGAGCTCCTCCTAGTGGGGATTTGCACATAGTGTCTCAAAACCCATCTGATATGCGTTAACATTTTTCATACATTGAGTTTTTATCAGTTTCTGAGAAATTGCAGACATGAAACCCATATTTCATGGCTGAGTACATGTAGCTTAGAATGCTCCGGTTGCTATGGCCGAGTGGCATTTGAAGCGATGAAGCTTAGCAACCGGGAGGTACGGAGTTCGATTCCTGGCCGGGTCAAAATAAGGTGGGTTTTCATCCAAGGGCAATCTACGGTTTTCCCATCTGAACCGGCCTTTACAAAAAAAATACCAAATTTGATCAAAATTGTTGAATTGGTTGCCACCCGACTTGAAGTTGCAATTTAAACGCCGGCAATGGCTTCTTCCACATTCGTGGTGGCTTAGCGTCGTAAAACAACTGCCCTTCAAGGCCTGATTATATTACGTTCAGGAAGGGCCGTTTCCGGTCATCTGGGGGAATTTGTAAAACAAAACATTTTCTTGTACTCTCCACGCGAACCGATGGTGGGCACTCCGGTTAGATGGTCACACACATAAATTACCCCAAAAATTAGAAAGTCTGCGTTCAGCGAAACTTATAGTGCCACCCCAACATCCGGTTTGGCCCCCTGCTCTTCAAGTCTGGTTACGGGCCTGAAAAGGTGAAAGGTTCAATCAAGCGGCCTCCGTGACACTAGAGTTAATGTCGTGCGCTTACTGAAACTTTTCAAATACCTCGATCGTTACTCTGAATAGGCCTACCCTCATGCTACATTCAAACGCTTCATAAAAAAATGTATTTGCGTAAACTTCGCCAAGTACAGTATATGCAGCACAGAGATTGCTTGCCTAGGAAAAGGGAAATCCTTTACAGAGAAACTTCTCGTTAGAAACTATACTTGTCTGAAGAGATCGCCTCAGCCACTAACGGCATTGCGTCTAAACAGAGGGCGCAACTCTTCATTTTTTTTAAATTAAAACACCACCACCACTCGTTTTCAAAACAACCTTCATCCAAATATGGCATCTAAAAGCGAGCTTTAATAAAGCACTGGCAGACTGGGCTTGAACTGCATAATGACCAGCAACTACTCCGTCTGTCTTCTTATTGTCCTACTGATGTCAATGAAATGGCACCAAATCTGAAAGATTTGCTTTCCCAGACCCGGAGTCAGTAGAAACAGAGGAAAGGTACAACGATTCTTAGATGCGCTATTAGCTGCATTACTAACCCTCATGCAGTCATGACAGACATGAGCCTGGGTAGGCCTATTTGCACATACCAGTCCCTAAACAGCTACGCCTGTTAATCGAAATACGGCAGGGAAGAACCGTCGGCACAATGTGATAATATAATACATCTGTGGAATGCTGTAAAACCAACGAACCGGCCACTGAGAAATGCAAAAATTCTTAACATGGGCACGCAAGAAAGATACTATGCAGGGACTGCTACAACTCACATGCAACACATTACACAGCACATAAACCTGATCTGCATCTGTGAATCCCTTAATTTTAAATTATTCTATTCTTTGTATGCAACTTGCAAGTTTTGTAGTGAGAGACATTTTGGACCGTCCAGGAAGTTGGGTTATATGTTGGCCTACAGATTGAAGGCTCACTCGGTATCCATCTTTCATAAAGCAGCAACGCCCATGAAAGCCATTTTTGCCCCCCCCCCCCATACCGAAATTGCCCCCCCCCCTCCCCCAACTGGCTCACGGTATTTCCAGCCTGTCGTAAGACGCGACGTAAGGGAAGGACTTGCTCCGTATTTCAACTTTTTGAAACCAAAATTGGACTTGAACGATCTTTGAAACATTGAAACCAACTTGGCATAAAAGTCCTTTGGGAGAGGGGACAAAAAGGACGGTTTTGAGCAAATGTGGGGGTGGGGGGTTACGGGTAGCTCCGACGTGGTATGTATCACAAATTCATCCCGAGTAGCAAGAATAAGTCATTGAACCGCAAACTCGGTTTTTGCAAATTGCAGGTTACTTGACTCGATATTTGCAAACCTCGGGTTACTCGATCGACTTGATATTTACAAATATCGAGTTACTACACTCGAATTTTGGAAATTTCGAGTAAATCCACGAGATGGAAAACCGTACATTCCTTAGAACAATTTAATATAAGCTTTCGTTTCAAGGGAACAATTTCACTTTTGCCCTGTATATAGACTGTGATTTTGATACCCCCTGCCTCTATCTGTCTATATCCTTGCCCATTTCAGACAATATGCAACTTGGCACTTGTTCGGTGTCTAGCAGAATACATCCCGTCCTGGAGCCCTAAACCGATAGGCTATGTGTAGCCCATCAAGCGTCGGGGGGAAGGGAATTCAGTCAAAGGGTGCGAGAAATAGCACAGAGGCGCTTCGTAGTAGGTAGATACACTGAAGGCCTACCTCACATACCCTGTGGGCTGGGGGTTGTAGAATTTGTCCACGGTATTTCCCACCTGCCGTAAGAGGTGACTAAAGGTATGAGGACTTGCTCCGCATTTCTACTTTTTGAAACCAAAATTGGACTTGAACGATCTTGAAACATTGAAACCCGTATTGAAACCATTTTAAAACTTTAATCAAGTTGACAGGCGCAGATCCAGACATTTCCAAAGGGGGGGGGGGGGGAGGCTGAACATAGAGGAATCGGGTCATGGGGACGTACCAGTGGCGTACGCAGGATTTCTCTGAAGGAGGGCATGCAGTGTGTTCAGTGATCGCCGGCCAAGGGAAGGGTTTAAGACATTTTGGAGTTTTCAAGGAGTCTAGATGCAAAATGGTGCAATATTTTCGACTTTGAGGGTGGTTCATGATGATAAAACTGAAAGGTGCCATTCTCACCCCTTAGTGTGACACAATTCCATTTCTCCGCAGCTGGATACAAACACACTCTGGGAGCATTTAGTCTACTGGGGCAAAAACCGCAATCTGGTCAAATATTCGACAAAAATTCATTTCAAAATTATAACTCGAAACTCGAAAATTATAACTCGAAACTCGAAAATTATAGCTCGAAAAAATAACCTGAAACTCGAAACTCGAAAAAAGTAACACACCGCGTGCTCATACTTTCTCACGTAATCCCCCGTTCGTGTAATATCTCGGTAGAATCTTAGTCAAACTTCGTCCCATGGACTCATTCAATTTGGCGATGCATTATCCACTTCAGCTGGAAGGCTGACCTCTGGATCACCAAAATATATTAAGCTCGGATGACGTCACACAATTCTGAATTTTAGCCGGTTGTGGAAACGTACACTAAGAAAAAAGAATGGCTGTTTTATTCTGCGTACTTTTAATGACGTACCAGAAAATTATGAAACTTACCACAGTAACTTCACAAGTTATCATATCACCAATTTCATGCGAAATTGTCCGCTATAAAGGGCGCAAGAATCACCGGGAGATTTTAGGTCAACCTTTTTGAACGATGACAATTGGTCACAATTTTTCCCGAAATTATCCCGAAGCTGCCTAACAAGTACCAAATGATCAAATTTGATCACGAATATACTAATTCCCACATAGTTTCGTTGATAAATTATTCCAGTTTTCTGAAGACTGTCAATCCCGCTTTGTTTATACTACGAATCTGTTGCAGTACACATGTTAGTAAGTCGGCCATCTTGAAACGTAGTGGCATGATGGTGCCTAGCATATTGCAGCACTGCGATACAAGATCCAACAAAATGCCATACATCGAGCGTGTACATACGTAAGTGATGCAAAATTATGTACATATAATAAACAGATGAAGCATATAAGAAAGACACGGAGTACTTTTTGGAATTTTAGTGAAGATAAAGGGCTAAGAAGAAAGGTACCATTATATTTTGGAAATATTATATGTTCTCTCTCTCTTTCACATGATATTTCAATATATTCTCACCTTGAAGACGGAAAGTGTTCAGTTTTAAACTTCGCAAGTGAGCTCTCGCTCCTTAGGTTTTCGCGGAAAGCGCTAGCCAAAGTTCACCCCATGACAATAGCTATCTATTGAAACGAGTCTCTTTTGAATATTTAAACTTCTATATTTCTTCAATTGTCAAAAATACTCAGTTACGTAAGACCTAGAATAAAAATTATTGTCATTTTTAACAGGTGTCAGTTTTCGCTCTGCGTAGGCTAGCTCGAGTACGGTCTCCTAGAATGCATTTCCCCGCGAGTGCTGAGGTTGTAAAGATTGCGCAATAACGCTCACAACTGTGAGGTCTGCTTCCCAACTGACTTGTCCATGCATTTGGTACTTGTCAATCACTGCGACAGACACTAAAAAAGGAAAATGACCTATATCCTGCTTCAGAAGTGCAGTTGGCGGTTGTGATCCTAGTTCTTGTCACGTTTGGAATGTTTTGTACATCTCGCACAAAAGAAAAGAAAAGAAAAGAAAATTTTGTTTCGGTTTCCATTCCAAAAGCGGCGGCGTTACGATCCATTGCTAACAAAAGACACCAAACTGCAAAATTTGTTTCTTTTCCCGTGACGAAACTTCAGCACAGATCTGTTTCTCATCTTTAAGTAGTAATTAAAAGAGCTAGTCATTTAAAACATAAATAACTCAAGGTAAGTACAGTAAAACTGGTTGTTGGTTGTGAACTGCCTCAAAAATATCTCATGAAGAATCTTTATTATAATGTCTTTGAAGCCAAACGCCTCCCTTCCATTATGCCACCTTTCTTTATTATGACGGTACAGGGACGTCCATCATGGGGGTAGGGAGGAGAAACGCTCCGCCAATGAAAATGTTGAGAGGCAAGTATATCATCTAACCCCCTCTAATAATTCGGGTTTTTAAAAGACCAACAGCCAGAATAAACAAAATGTAACATTTTGGTGCATAGATAACCTAAGGGCCTACAGAAAACGTCAGGTTTGGGCTTAATTAAAAAGCAATAATACTACATTTAATGCACAGTATGTTTTGTGTATATGCGAGTGTGTTGTGTGTTGTGTGTTTGTGTGCGTTTTCAAGTTCATGTGGATGCAGTGGATTGGTTATAGACGAGTCCAGTCACGAACACAATCTGAAGTTCTGACTGCTGGAAAGAAAACCAGATCTACGCCCCTCTTATGGTACAAAGGATTGCTTTTTCTAAAGTCCTCCCGAATCTCTGGCAAACAGCCGTTCGGCGAAAATAAACTTTAAACTGCTTCCCGAAGAAGCTATTACGTCGGAATGACAAGAACATTAAACCAACCTCACGGCCCTAAGGACCATTAACATCAATAGTCATTCATGTATGGCTGCATTCTAGACTGGATGAAAAAGAACACATGATCATAGCCAAAAGGCCGAGCATATATTTTAAGCATGGATTACAAACGTTAAATGACGCTGTGCTGACTCCCAAATTGTCTATACATTTTTCATTTAGAGCTTATTTAGCTAATGCTTACCGTAACGTCTGATTGTAGACAGTAATGAATTGGTCTCCATACATTAAGCGAGTTATTAGCCCACTACCGCACTATCAAAATACACAGAATTAAAACAACGTGTAATGGCATTCTTATTGCTATATTGGAGAATTTCATATAACCTTTTTAAGACAGCATTTAAAGATTGAAAGCGTTGGTCCGTGCGTTATCCTGCGATGAAGCAGAGGTCCAAAGTTGTATGAACTTTTTAAACATGTTAAACATAATCGTAATTTATAAACCAAAAGTGAAAAGACGTTTCTGAATAACCGCACTTTTACTAAAAGTTCAAGTAAGTCTCCATATGATGAACACTACATTAAAAGAGAAAGCAACCCTCGTTTTTCCTGCTTCGAAACTTGTAACATTTTCATGAATGCTAAAAAAAGACACGTAGAATCTTCGAAAATGGCCATTTCGACATTAAAGGGCCTATCCTCTCACCCCAAATTATACTTCATGTAGGGGGGTACAGAAACTCGCCATTTGCCCAGCTCTTTGATTTACTGTTAATTCAAACAACGCAGACTACCAAAGCTTATATTACATTGCATGAACTGTACTGAAAGTGTTTTGATTTTAAAAATAGAGCTTTTCTATACTCACTCTGAAGCAATAAACTGATATTGTGACTGGATAAGGATAAATTTCAGACAATTGTGGGAGGGGCTTAAGTAAAAAGGTTAGGAGAACTGGCACTGTTTGGGATGAGAGAGCTGCGCCTTTAAATTTGATTTTTGAGTTAACACAGGTTTGCGCCATTGTTTTTTCTTTTTGAATTGTACCAGATCCCGGACGTACAATGAAGAAAGCGAGTCGTATATCATATTTCAATGAAAAAGTCACCAACCCACATATAGTTTTTAGAATTTCATGTATAAGATGTTACATAATTTCTGTTTGCCCCTAGAGAAAGAGTACAAATTCGAAATGCGTAATTCAAATAGATTTAATGACAAATTACAAAATGAAATGAATAAAAGATTTTTCACAGTAGCATGAAAAAAAAAAACACTTTGGCGATTGGCAACTTCACCGACGTTCACCCGATTTTGTTCTCTTTGAGCAAGTCGGTGAAAAATCTGATTGTAGCCTTCGACTTTAAATATCCACACGGAAATGACACTTTTAGCAATCCTGGCACTTCTAGGAACGAGTTTTAAATTCAATGACCCGATGCGACCTAACCATGACCTGGTTACTACGATACGTTTCACCTACACTCTAAAAACACCCGGGTTTTATTTAATCAGAATCGGTGTTCTATTTACTCAGTATAATCCTGGTTAAATTTTAACGCAAATCCTGGTTAAATTTTAACGCAAATCCTGATTAAGTTTTAACGCAAACCATGGTTAATTTTTAACGCAAATCCTGGTTAAGCTATCCAGGATTTGCGTTAAAATTTAATCAGAATTGTGTTGGAGTATTTAAAAAAACCGATCCTGATTAAAGGTCAAGAGCAGTTCCCCAAACTTATTTTAAAGCAACAGGTAAATATCACAATTCTCATCTCATTTCCGTTCAAAGAATCTTTCATTATATTTTATAACTTCAGTATAACATATGAAAGGTAAACCAAGCAGTTACTTCTGGTAAATTTCACATTCGAGGAGTGAAAATGTTGTTACATGACCCTCAACAGCCAATCATGAACATGGACAGTGTACTACACTGCTTCAAGTTTGGATGACTGCTCCTGCCCTTTAAATTTAACCCCGGTGTTTTTAGAGTGTGGTATGCCCGCTTGCGAATACTGTTTTATATACCTTTACGTAAAGTGACTTCTGAACAAACATTAACTTAAAAAGTAAGAACAAGGATATGAGCTTGGTCTTTACTCAAAGCTACGTGTTATTTATACACCGCTTTCTTTGAGATTGCATTTCTTGCAGTCGAATCGGTATGTTTCCGGGAATTGATGTATAAACAATGGTAGGTGCAGAACAGCGTAGGTAACGGTATTGTTTCATCCATCAGTCTGTGTTTGTCCAGGGAGCTGTGTTTTGATATTATTCTTTTGTCTCTTGGATCTGACTGGACAGGAACGGTAACATGACCGTGAATCAAAAAAAGAAATGAGGATTACCACGAAGTAGAAATAAAACAACTTTCATCGCACCAGGACAAACTAAGGAACTTTGGCAATAGTTTCTATCTAGTGTTGCTCTAAAGGTTTCGATTAGCTTACAAACTCACACGAGTGGATCAAAGTTCCAAGCATCGGTTTAATTACTTTTTTCCAAAGCCCTCCCGACCGTCTGGCGAAGAGCCATTCGGTGAAACCAAGCAATATTCTCGAAGGAGTTCTGCTTCCTGAGGAAGGTATACGTCTTTTAAAGGACAAAACCGAACTCACCAACCCCACGCCCCTCAGATCATTTGCATCATTGGTCTGTTATGAATGGCCTCATTCTAGACTGGATGAAAGGAACAGATGCTACACACGATCTTAGCCAAAAGCTAAAAAAAAAAAAAAAAAAAAAAAAAAACAGTTGGTGTAGATATCTGCAACTCTTGTTAAAACACGCCTCTCATTCAACTCCGCTCATTCCTCTATGGTCCGATATTTACAAATTTGCAAAATGCTAAACTTGCAAAATTTAAGGAATTCCAACGTAAACAATTCCCGATATTTTGGGTGAAAGTGATGATCTTTTACTGTACCCTCCAAGCACATCCATCTCATTCGACTACCATCTAATAGGTGTCTATATTCTCATTTTCTTCCTTGCTCAGCCAAAATAACATGTAAATTAGTTCAACTTTCCAACAGACAGAGCCTATTTAACACTAGACTACACGGACAACTAACACCCTCGTTGCTTTCAGCAATTGCACACTCTTCGCACGAAATTGATTGAAATCAAAGACAAGATCATCATTGGATGAATAAATCTATTTCTGTATCCCCCTAACTATTGTATTTATATACTGTATATCATTTGCATTTCAGCTACTGAATTGTTGACACAGTTTTTACTCAGCACGAACCATATATCCCGTGTGAAGGACGGGAATCCTTATTAAACAAATTTAAAATTATTAAAAAAAATTGTATATGTACGTAGGTCTATGATGCACCGAACTAGTAAGTGAATACGTGCATGATGACAGTAGTGGAAAGGGGATTTGAGAGAATACTTTCTTCGTTCTAATGGATGCCTGAATCTGCTTAGCACCCTATTCTGCCAAGCACCCTATTTATGATAAGTACGCTTAGTGCATCGAACATCGTATTTGTAGTAAGACAATCAACGTCATTACCTTGTTTGTTTACTTTGCAAAATATTTCCAAGTTTTAATATGTCTCGTCCTTTTGTTCAAAAGAAACTTAGGCCTATGACACATCAGGCGGGTTGACATGACGTTCGTGATGCAAAAGTAAACTTAGGAATTTTTGTTATTTTCCTCTCATAAACAACAAACTGAATTCGCATTCAACTACCTGCCCAAACTTGGTACGACGATCTATTGTATCTTAACGTAGTAGCAGCTTGGGTTCCCTGGAATGCCCATACCTATCGTGTCACAGGTGTTCTCGTTTTTCGCTAATATCTCGGTGAGAATACGAATTGTGAGTGAATAGACGAAGATATTGCGTGCAGGGAATGTGAATAGATGTATATTTTGTAAGACAACAGGAACCGTCTTTTTATGATCAGTGTTAAAACATTGAAACAAATGAAAAGTTGCATAAAATTTTTTATCACCTTTTTGAAAATCTCGGAGGGTGATCATATAGGACATTCTCCTTGTCAAATATATATCAACCAAAAGCCTTGATTTCCGCCTATGGCCTTTGAATATTTTGACGTTGCAGGCTGTGCACGAGACAAAGCTAAGCGCAAGAAGTGTTAAAAGAACCGTATTACGAAACCAGGGATTTTTAAACTAAAGGAACTGGGCCAAATGGTGGGACATTTTGCATATTCTGGTGAGATATAACATCATCTCAAGTCCCATAGCAACAAATAAGGATTTCACTGTGAAAAGAATAAATTAAAAGTGAAACGAAATCATAATGACCAATATTTGACTAATATTTGACCCAGTTAAGTTAGTTTTTAAAATATTTACGTAGCGTTTTCAAAGTTTTGACTGACAAAAGTTAGTCCATTCGTACGAAATTAGCTAGATATCATTGCAAAATAGTCAAATATAAGTGAATAACGTGGTTAGTCAATCCAGGCACCACTTTGGCTAATTTAAGTCAACAAAGTACTGTATTTTATTGCATCGCTTTCACGTAATACAATTTTTCTTACGTATTTAAGTTATATCAGAAAAGATACTTATACCTAAATTCAGACCAGATGTTACCAATCAACAATATTTCCCTTTTTCACATTCTTTGGCGTATTTTAAGGTTGGAAACCTATTCTTGAACCACCATCCCCCTTCCCTCCATTTGGCATTCATGGTAGACATCCGTACATTTAATTTAAAGACCGGACGACGTCAAACATTTAAAATCGCCAATTTCAGAAATCGGCCTATCACAACTGAATTGTGAATTTTAAAACGTTTCCCGAATGGATAATTAAATAACGGAAGTTACCCACTGCATAGTTAAGTGGTTAGAGCATCCGACTTGTATCCGGAAAGTAAGCGGATATAATAATGTGATTCAACTTCTACGCCGGGTCTTACCGAAAACTTTAAAATTGTAACCTTAATGCCATTGTGCTTGGTGATCAGCATAGGCAATGGAGTGGGGATAATAAACGAGTGAGCCACAACTGGAAAGGGTTCTTCGCCGGCATGACTTAAACGCATTGGTTAGAAATTGGGCGGTTAAACCTCAGCTGATTCCTTTCTTCTGCAATTAGATCGAAGACTTTTCTCGGCTTCCGAACGGACTTAATATCCCTTCTTATTTGGTACACGTTGCGAGTACCGATGCCAACTTAACTAGATAATTGTACTTGCATGGCAAGTACTAATCGAAGCCTTGAAAATGTGCACACTTGGGACTTTCTTATAAACAAAATGAAGCATATTGTTGGGACTGGTTCCCCAACGAAAGTGGAATATTTCCCACACATGCAAGGGAGGGGGGGGGCATGGTTCCTTAAAATTTGTTTGAGGAGGTCTATGTGAGGGCCAAAGCCTAAAATGGTCATCACCAAACCTTAAATTTGAACTACTTCGATTTGGTTCAATTCACCCATGGTAATTTAAACTCCATCCCAAAGTTATGAAATCTGAAGAATAAGTTGCGGTTAATTGCGTAATCAGTGAAATGCGGTCATTCAAATATGCAAATTGCAGCACACTGCTCAATCAAAGTGTGGTGGGACGGAATAAGGAAATAGTATAAAACAACATATATAAGAAATGTTGAATTCCTTTCTTTTTCTATGTCAGAGTGCTTAAGTAAACACAATTTACGCACTGAAAAAATACTTCAGATTCTTTTAATATCTATAATAAAAATTAAAATGAAAATGTCCAATTCCGTCCCACCGCACTTTTTTACATTCCTTTTTTTATTTTCAATGGTAAAAAAGTTCAAAAAATTACTGAAATTCTCCATACTATCAACTGTTAATGCAAGTGACACTTCTGAGTGCAAAAAAGTCAATATGATATTTTGGGTAACCATGGTGAGTGCTCGACATTTTTTGGGTGGGACGGAAACAAGTGTGGTGGGACGGAATTTTAGTTTAAAGGTAATTTTAAGTAGTATGACCTGATAGTTTTACTCTTAACTTAACGTTTATGGCATATTTCTCCACCCTGTATTTAGTTGTATTTAGTTTTGAAGGTATATCATGCATAGTTCCAAAATTTGTGGTTCCCCAAATATGGTCCTCAATGGTTTTTGTCGAATTCCTTTCAGAATTTTATGTGTATTTTGCACCTTCTTCCTCTCCCCTAACCATGAAGGAGATATAAAACCTACACTAGTTTTGGGAATATTAAGAACAAATGTATATTTTTACCCACTAAGAAAGTAAAACTTGTTGGTCATTGTCCGTAGGTTGGTCATTCTCCTTGTTCGATGCCCAGTTTCCCCATATTTGCCATGGGGTAAATTTTGGACCCTATCAACTCAGTCTTTGAAGAAATTTTTGTGGGTAATGTTTGCCCCCTGCTTATTGCAGTGTAACCAAATAATGCTGAGAAAAATTATGATGGCCTTGGGCCACTTAGTCTATGGCCCACATGGGCCCAAAGTTTGAGAAAATCACTTTCGCAAAGGGAATACTGCTTTTTTGAAGACTTGTATTTTCAGAAATATGGTCGGCAGTCGGCATTTCAGTTTTCACATCAGATTCTGTCTATATGGCAAAAACTCACTAGGCATATAAAATTTCAGCTTTTTACCTTATTCCTGTGAAATGTAATGGGCCTGCAAAATCATCAAAAATGGCAAAGGCATCTGTTACCTTAAAAAGGACCATATTGCACAATACTTTTTGAAAGGGCCATAACTATTGAACAGGTTAAGCTGTGGTACAAGGTTGCATGAGTTGGTTTTATCTATGATGTAAAGTTTTGAGTAAGTTTCATGAAAATCCAAGCTGGTGTCCATGGAACCCATACATAATGAACAAGCTTCACTTAGTTCCGTCCCACCACAGTGACACGCTTTTGAAAAATTTGCATAGCTCTCTCAAATGAAATGTGATTTATGCGATTGTTTTTAAAATGAAAGAAGAATAATCAGGCATCATTTCAATCTGGAAATTATTACCCTTTATCTTTCTACTTTTGATAATAATTAAATATTGCTTATGTTTCTGATTGTGTGAAAGTTATCATTCCGTCCCACCAAATCCATAAATTTGTGTTACTATGGTAACAGTTTGACATTTATGTTACTTTTTATTGTACTGTACCTTTAAATAGTCTGTAACTGGACAGTTTTTATGGAACCAATGAATCAATTACAGAAGCTACATGATAACAAGCACTAATAAAAAAAAATATCAAATTCAAATAATTTTGGCTTTGGCCCGTGAGAATGATAAGCAGTACGTACTCTACTGAGTACTTGTGTTTAAATGAAAGTATTCACCTGAATGTAACGATATCGATAAGCTATTATTTTTAATCAGTTGCCCAACTTGGATTTAACGATTTTGGTAGGTTAATACTTTTATTAGTTGCCCGAAATCTTTTTACCTCGTTGAAATTTCCCTCAGACTGTGTGATACACTACGTGTGATGACACAGGCCTAGCCCTATGCAAAAGTATCGACCCTGAGCGCACCGTTTGTACTAGGGCACGCCTAACAGTTAATGTTAGCGTTGTTTTCCTCTGTAACGTTAGGCTTTAGGCAATACGTAACTGTGTTTGGGCAAGACTTCGACAACTTTAATCCTCAGTAAAGGACTATTTATGGAGAGTCGCGTAATTGCTCCCTATATCTTTGTATAGGAAGCAATTACGCACAGAGTCCTTTACTGGGAACTACGACAACTGTAATGTGCCGTGGGTAGGCTGCCTTTTCCTCTGTTTTAGTTGACAAACTAAAACAAAAATTGAAAATACGATAGAAAAGCGATTTACAATCAACACACGGTAATGAAATTAACGACAAATTTAATACCTTGAAATTGGTGGTGGATCGTTCCTTAGCCTTGCTTACCGTCACAATCGCATCACAGGTCGTCCTAGCGTTATGTAGTATATATAGTATATATATATAAAAAGGAAAAGGTAAGACACATCGCCTAACACCAACACAGTGCTTCGCACAAAACTGTTCATGATTTCTCACCTTATACTACATTAACCTCTTCAGATCTCTCCAGAACCCTCCCATCACCTTCTTCTAAAGAAACACAACAAACTTTAAGTTGTCTTAAACAAAAAACCTCACATCAAATGCAAAAAATCTTCTCCTCCGATTCAATGCTAACGACGGATTGGATCACTCTTCTCCAATTCATGACGTCACATTACGTAATGGGAATTGCCCTGTACGAATCCGGTTCTGCCATTGGATAGTTCGAACTGCTTTCAAATCTGTCAACGACCAGACTGTTATTTTTTCTGCACGATGAACCTGAACAAGAAATGGAAAACGTGCGGATCAGAAAACCCAGCATATCAAAATGTGTGCCCTGCCGCAAGTACATGTAACACGTACAGGTATGTACTGTACAGTAGAATTCCCCTAGCTGTGCTATGAAAAAAAACTTGCATGCGGCATACGTGCCAACTTCACGTGCAGCATGCATACAACAGGCGTTCTCAGCACTTACATGCACTGGCTCAACGATGGAAGAACCAGCTTCGTACAGGGCAATTCCCATTACGTAATGTGACGTCATGAATTGGAGAAGAGTGATCTAATCCGTCGTTAGCATTAAATCGGAGGAGAAGATTTTTTGCATTTGATGTGAGGTTTTTTGTTTAAGACAACTTAAAGTTTGTTGTGTTTCTTTAGAAGAAGATGATGGGAAGGTTCTGGAGAGATCTGAAAGGGTAAATGTAGTATAAGGTGAGAAATCATGAACAGTTTTGTGCGAAGCACTGTGTTGGTGTTAGGCGGTGTGTCCTACCTTTACCTTTATATATATATATATATATATATATATATATATATATATATATATATATATATATATATATATATATATATATATATATATATATATATATATATATATATATATATATATATATATATATTTATATATATATATATATATATATATATGCTTTATATACTATATAACGCTAGGACGACCTGTGAATCGCATTACCGACGCTGTACACAGTACTAGCTAGCTGCATATATGTATGAACGTTCGTAAGTTGGTAGACTTGCTTACATTGAATTGAGTGTGTTCGACGTAGTTGTCTGATGAAACAACTCCGACAAAACAAAGTGACCTTTGTCGGAAAATGCAACCTTTCAAATTTATTTTGAAATCCCTGAAATGTATAAATTAATTTCAAACTATATTTACAGCTTTTTTCAACCAGAGAGGAAGCCCTCAATGCAGAATAACCTTTGAATGGGGAACTACTTCTTTATTTGCACATTAATACCTTACTGTACAGGAGTTGTTCGGACAAATCTCCTTAAAAAGAAATAGTTAAACTTTGTTGAAAATCCCCCTACAGAACAACTTTACATAACTGCGCAACTTTTTCACTGTAAAAACGAACAGCGAGCGATTGCAATATGAATCCAAACGGAACATGGATGCATTATTAATCCTCACCGACCGTTTACGAAGGCACGAAACCATGTTATTAAACGATCAATTCCTACAATAGAAGCGGTGGCTGCGATTAATAAAGTCAACGAACCAAAATAAATTGCCAACAATTAAATATACAATACTACACTAAGTTTGCAAAGGTTGCGTCTGCATGACTTAATAGGTATTTCGTTTCGGGAAACGAAAAGGGTTAAACTACCCTATCCCACTTTAACAAATGGTTCGAAATCATTACCAAACATAAAATGGAAAACATTAAATTTACAGAAAAATTATGGACATTCGTTCCGGAACTTTTCTGTAATCTTTTTCTTTTTATTTTCTGGTTCTGCAAATCTAACTTTATGCTTTACAGTGTACAATTTATACTGCCATAAATCAATGAGTCCTCCGCAAACACGTTTCCAATTTCTATACAGGGTGCAATTATGTGAGAATTTTGATTTTTATCTTTGTCGGTACCTACAGAAATTACTAATAGGGTTGTTGACGTGACCTTGTGGTCCTTCTTTCCGGATTACAGTTGTTTGTCCAGCAGCTGCTTGAAGGAGAACAGACCAGGGCGGACTAAAACTCCGGTGAAAGATAAATCCTGCACGGACATTCCCTGTATGAACACTCTACAAACGCGTTTAGCGAATCAATCCTTACGTCGTCCCCGTTTTTCGATACGTTTTAATTTTTAACATGTCAAGCTATATAATTATTAAACTTTACAACTGTTGCACTTTTACAGACTTTTAAAAAGAATTAGATACGAATGCTTAGCATCTCGACATTTTACAAGGTGGTGAAGTAGGTAAGTTAGTTAGAAACCGTTCTGACGCACATTTTTAGTGCATCGCATGTTTAAATCCTTCTTCTACGAAACGTCCAAAATGCAAACCGTACTGCGAAATTATACGTTGGAAAACGTTCATGTCATGAGAGATTGGCGCTTCAAACGGTTAAAACGTGTTGAGGTGGCTTCGTTGAGTATCATTAAATGCAGCATATCACATAAGTAATATCAACGTATTAGAGAAGTGTCTGGCTGTTATCATCTTCAGCACAAAAATATTTTATTCGGTGTAATTTGTTTGCCTTCCTGAATGTTGAACTTTTCATTTTATTTCTTTAAAGTATAGTTTTGGACCATTAGGCATTAGCTTATCGACTGGATGAATACATTTTCCTTGGGCTTGCAGTGGCCTCGAGAACCCGCTTTAGCTTTTTTTATATATTTACAACTGACATGATTGTATACAAAATAAAGTAGATATTTTCATCAACGTACCATGACTACAAATATTGTGTCACGCAATAGTTAAAGGTGCACGTAGTCAATGAATAGTCTATATAGTTACTTGATTGTCTGCACGACTTATAGAATTTTAAACAATAGGCTGTACCAAGGCACATTTGACGCCCTATGAAGAATGAAAAACGTTTCCAACAGACCAAACGGTACACACGAAATAATCTGTATAATTTATGTATGTAATTAACAGTGGGTGATCAAACTCAATTGATTACAGAGTCCCTATTATGCTCTGAAACCATTTCATGGAAGTGGTTTTGAATATATACTGAATACATTAGTAACTCTGAGGTATTATTCATGAATCGGGTCAACGGTTCCTTACAAATCTTTGCGTTATTTATCTAAAATCATGCCCTATGGAAGTATTGTTTTTCTAGAAGGTTAAAACTGTAAGCTAAATGCAAGTAAACGTCTGCCATCCTGGACAGCCGTTTTTGTATTAAGCATATTTTGTGCAAACTGAATCGCAACAACCAAAGTGTTTCGGTGCGTGTGCATACTATCAAATCGTACACCATTTTGATTATTAATTATCGCTCTTTATTAGATGGTAAATTGTTTAACTTCATTTGGAGATAGTTCGGCTCAGTTGATGTGAATGCTTTTATTTCTTCAATCGTGTGAGAGGAAATGCGCTGATAAAGCCTCTTGGTAAGATTGTTTTATATTTTACTGAAAACTTGCAATTTTCAGCAGATTTTCTTAAGATACGATCTGAAAGTTATTTGTGAGGTGTTTGCTAACATAAAGTTGTTGTTCTTCTATTAGCGTGTTTAAGGAGGGGGGGGGGTGGGGTGGGGGCGGAGGGCACAGCTCACCCCGCCCCACCTCAGAAGTCAGTAGGGGAAAATCACTCAGTCGGGGATTTTGGAATAGGAGAAGTTTGAAGAGAAACTCTGAGTATTCGAACCTTTAGTATTGACAGGGTTTTTCATTGACTTGTTCTTTTACCAAAAGATCAAGTTCTTCCGATCGCCCGTCAGAAAATAAAAAGTCAGGAGTCTACATGTAGCCCATTGTGCAGGTACCCCTACTGTCATCAACTTGGCTTCTCCCGTTTAGCCTCCTTAACCAGCTTTTAAAAATTTTCGTGAAAACTGTGAAGGTCATTAGAGATTTCGTCCCCTTGAAGGAACGACAAAATTGCCTTCGCCTGCTTTAGGGATTATATATCCAGATGTCACATTTTCCGGTTAACTCACTTGCAATGGACAACAAGTGGCTCGAGGCATAATGACATAATTTTCGCACTTATAGAAAATTATTCGCTAAAACTGAACTTCATGGATAAGTTGACATTAAAACGAATTTTAAACCAGAAAAAATGGTCCAGGTTTGGTGAAATTTTTAGCACGAAAACTGCAACAGAACAATGGTCAGTTCTTGTCTTTCGTGCTGGATAAATATTTGCGCCAACTAAGTAAACAATCTCTTGTGGTTAAATGACGTCAAAAAATCGGGAAGTTCGTTCCCTGGTCGGCCAGTTCGTTCCGCCGTTTTTCAAGCGGACAGATTCTCCCATGTTAAGTGCTATTAAGTTTCGGTTTCATTAATCATCTCACCGTGATCGGCCTGACTGGTCTCTTGATCCTAAACTTACAGTCCTGCCCGATGTATTTCGCATAGTGTATGACACTACAGTATTCCAATTACGCAAAGAGAAATCCACGCTGTATCCCGTTAGTGTTAGAATCAACCATACCTTATCATTCTGATATCTGGAGATCAGACACCTGCCAGAAATGATATCAAATGTTGAAAAGACAAAACATCCGGGAGGGAGGCGATTTTTTCTGGGAGCGAAAAACATTAAAACAACTCTATTTTTTTTTGTCTCAAAAATTTTAGGGGGCGAAAACTTCATGCCCCTGGCCACTTTGACTACGGGCTTAGATTTGACACACTCACTCAAAACTTGCTATAGTATTCATGCGCAGTGAAATAGGCTATAATACAAAGGTCCATAGTGAGTTGTATGGGTATAAAGCTGTACCGGATGTCCGACAACGAATAAACGAACTGAACTACTACTGAGTAGGTCTTACGAACACGAAGAGTACAAATAATAAAACTAAAAGCCCAAGACATGGAAGGTGAAAGAAATGGCCAAAGGATTAGATGGGTCAACTAAAATAAACAAAGACCTATTTCGAGCGTTCACGGGACTTGCGAACCTGAGCGTGGAAACCATCATCAATGTTAAGCCCCCTGCCCTCAACATTCGACGCCCCCATCAACAGGCATTCCCTACAGAATGCCCCCTGAAGTACCTTCTTGCTCATCTGATAACGATCACCATCGTGATTGTAGAACCTTCTTCATTTTACTTTTAAGGACTTTAATATCTCCGCATCGAGAAAGAAAGGGGGAATCCCTCAAAAGAGCATAGTTTTCATGTTTTTCACAAACACATAACACACTCAAAAACACACATGCAGCGACACACAGCATAGTGAGAGGGAGTTGCTGCACATACCGTGACTTGTGAGAAACGCGTTCGCTTTTACGGTGCGGCACGCGCGTTTGTTTTCAGTAGTAAAACGTACTCCGAAAAGCACTTACAAAATGTAGTACCCGCTGAAACCATGTGCGTGTAAAGCACGGTATCTTAATTCTTTCAGCTGTCAAGGAACCGTGGTATTAAATGCAATTTGAGACCGGTCTCACATGGTTTCTGGCCAATTAGAATGCAGGAAATGAAAAGAGGAACTTATAAATATACGTTAAAGTGTTGAAACAAAATCTAAGACTAGTTAAGTAAAGGGTGCATCGGGACAAAATGATGACCCGCCACCCGCAGGGGTTGCAACCAACCTTTGATTCGACAAATCTCGATTGCAATTCATATGTTACCAAACTACTTTGAGAGATTACATTCTTGCGGACCATAAAATTGTGAATAGGTAGGGGTTTTCATCTGCTGAAATAGGAATGTAGGCTACCAAGCATTCTAAGACATCTATCAGTATTAGAGGACGTTGATCATACTTGATCCCAAGAAGTTTCATGGCATATCCCTCACCCTATAAGTCATTTTATCACTTGTTATGAGATCCAGTCAAAGGTATTGCACTTAAAATTTTGTGTATCATATTTGTGTTTCACCAAAAGTGTGTAATTCCATTGCAAATGCGTTGTTGTGTCTGTATTTGTTCCATGTTATCCTCCTGTAACTATGTATTAAAAACTGCCCGCATGCAACGAGTGAGGTACAACGCAGTGCTGGCTGTTTTTGGTAAGCGTTACCCATTGGATTCGGTCACTCGATTTAGAGGTGACTGGTAACAGACAGAGTGGTGCTTTTTCAAAGGGAAACGGGTAGATGCGCACTGTTTAACAAGCTGTTTCTTGATTGGCTGTTGACATTGTATTGTATAGATTGTATTCTTTGTTTGGGCTACGGATTAGGTTAGGGATTAGAGTTATCGTTAAACAGTTAGAAGATTTCTTGTTTAACAGTGCGCATCGCCCCAAACGGTTTGAATGAGAGATGATATGATTATGAGAGGGCAATGTGCCGTTGCAAAGTTTTCGTTAAAGGTCTGTGTATACCCAGGACACATTTCATGACACATGTGTCGCAACATGTTGCCGACATTATACGAAATATGTAAAATATATGAGAAAAAAATACAAAGAAAAATCATATTGAGGAAATTTGATTTGCTTTTCGAAAATGGGATTTCTGCGAGATTGTAAATGGTAATACCGAAAGCAAACGTTTTTACAAGGTGTTTTTGGTTGGCTGTTTCCATTGTATTGTTTCGATTGCGTTTTCCGTATGGTAAGGGATAAGGTCAGGAATTTGGGTTTTCGTTACCAAGGAGGAATTTTCTTGTCAAATAGTGCGCATGATCCAGAAAATTTTGTCATTGCTATTGCCAAATTTAAACGCCTTCTTAATAAATGTCCACAAACTGATCGCCTATTGTTAAAGCTCTGTGTGCTGGCAATAAAAATTCGAACGCTATCGTTCAAGTTTTGAATGAGAATTTCAGCACAATTGTGAGGCACCAACCCTTGAACATTAAGCACTAGAAGTTTTCCCAACACGGCAATTGTTCAAAGGAGCGTCCGCCTTTCAAAAATTCTCCATTCGCTATTGCTTAAAATTTGACAGACTTATATAAATTATCAGTCTCTTCCCCAAGTGGATCTAAACTTAAAGAGAACAGAACTGTAGTCAACGTCAATGGGACAATGCTTTCAGGGGTATGGTAGTACAAAAACTTTATGAACTGGTTGAAGGTCCACAAATACTCGTGCTTCCAAAATATTTCATTGCACTCAACTTTAATAAAGGAGCATTGTACACCTCCAAAGTTACGAAAATTTAATCCTAGCCGCAAACTCAGAGTTACCTAAATTTGGGTAAAGCCTCCTTCCGAATATTTTTCTTAGTTTACTTGTAGGTTTCATGCCTATCTATGAAAGAAAATACGTTAAAATTCGATGAAGCCGATGCATTCTTGTAGTATTAATGAAATTGCTCATAGGCCTTTACACATATTGTGTCAAGATCTTAAGTAACAAAGATATGTTGGAAAACTTATAGGTGATTAGCTGCCTCGACCTCATTTAATGATGAACTAAAACAACAATTTTGTAATCATGCTTATTTATACAACGAGTACATTCATGATAACCTCCTAATTTAGCTGCAGGTATTTTTCTTTTCATTTCGTTTCAATATCATTCACGTTCAAGTAGAATATGACAAAAAATGTACTGGAAACAATGCTTCCTTTTCAACGTTAAAGCCACCAAAACTACATCCTACTACATAATTAGGTACGACTGTTTTGAAATGAGGCATCACCGTCGGTACAGAACGAACCTTGACCAGATGACCTACGCGGACAAGAATTATTTTTCCCCACTGTAACTGCATATATAATTGCGGTAGAAACAAACTCTTCTTTTGTAGATGTATTAGACTGTTCTTCCCTTTTGTGTAAACTAGTAAAAATGTACCTGAAGTATGATATTTCAGAAACATTTATTATAAAAACATAGAAAATGAATGCAAATAGAACAAATCCAATCTTGAACTTCTCAGCTGAGTTATAAAATGATGGCGCCTCAAATTGAATTTTCGCAACAACTTACCGCGTATATTATTCTACTCAAAATAAATATCTGCATCTCTACAATTTTCTGAAATCTCCTAAACTAGTGGCAAATAATGTTCTTACTGTTATAGGATGATTTGATCATACAATATCACTTTGCACAACATGCTAGGACACAGGACCTTTCAGAACCATATCAATATTTAACTTTAAACGGAAAAAAATCAGTTGTAAAAGAAGAGTGTCACAAAATATTGTGCAATAAAATAGTTGAATTGAAAGGTTTCGAATAAACCTCAGTTTTAAATTTGTAAAAATGGACCAAGCTATGGCAAAAGAAAGTAAAAGACTATTAGATTTTTCAGTGTTCTAAAACATATATTTTTGATTCTTGAGACTGAAGGAGGACTTTTGCACCGGCGATAAGGATGAAAACTTTGATTTTTGTGCAACGTTACAAGGTCTGTAATCTCTTTCCAAGTGAATACTCCTTAATGTAACTACATATATGTATGCCAATTACTACCCAACTATGTAGCTTCGTACGTTTAGGGACGAATACAAAATGAACTTATTATTATAGAGATATGAGGTGATATTTTGTTTTTTACTTTACAGACCTTTTTCACGATATTCCCAGTTTCCTCTTCACAAAAAACAGACCACAGATAAGTTACTGAGTAGTTCCCGTTAAAGAAAATTGATTCGATTTATCAATGTTGGTGAGCAATGCATAGTCTAAAGTTGTGTTTCATAAAAAAAAAAAAAATGCTTCTCACTTAGGAAGTAAAAATTTAGCATTCACACGAAATTCGGTTTGTGATGATTTTTTAAGATACCCTATAGAAATGTTTGTAAACTACATTACATATAAAATAAAATAAATGCTACCAAACTAGGTTTATTGCACTTCTTCTCACTCTAAAAACAGCTGGGTTTAAAGCCTCGGACGAAATCCAAAGTGCTCAACATTTTACACACTTTACTCTTTATTAACCAATCGCATTGTCACTGATCGCTTCTCGGTCTTTTGGCTAGGATCATGTGTAGTATTTGTTCTTTTCATCCAGTCTAGAATGGGGCTATACATGACAGACCAATGATGCAAATGGTCTGAAGACGGTGAGGTTGGTGAGGTGTTGTACTTCATTGGAATAACTTCTTCAGGAAGCATTTTAAGGGTTGGTTTCGCCGAACGGCTATTTGACAGAAGGTCGGGAGAAAAAAGTCTCACTGGTGTCCCTACCCACTCCTGGAGAGCAAACGGTGTAAGTTCTAAGGCATACTTTGTTAAAATCACGTTCTTGTCCAAACCAAAACAGTATATATGTGATTATATCGAAATCCAAACAAGCACCCAACACTACAGCTTTTGGGCAAATGTATTGGGTTCAAATTTTAATCATTTGTTGGGCAAAATTATTTGGGTGAAATGGATGGGAAATTTCTTTTGCCCAACTAATGAATAGAACACTTAACCAACTTAGTTGGGCAGCCGCCACCCAATTCCAGTCAAGAGGCATACGGAACTAACGGTTCGGTAATTACATGCCCAGGTTGGATAATCAATTTTTAGAGAGTACTAAACCGACCAATTCTTCATGCAGTGTTCTTAACTACAATCTTGGACAAAACTGTCTGACCACTTCACGGCATTTTGTTATTTATGATCCAGAAGCAGATTTACACGACTTCCACCCCTTTGCGAAATATCGTGTCCTTACGGAAATTGCCATTTAAGAAACCACCCCCCCCCCCCCCCCAGCACAACGTTGGGTCCCAAAGAAGTTGTTCGTCCCCAATTTGATTTATTATCTTCAACAATGTATGGAGAAGCGGGGGTGTTCCATTTAGTTGTTTACCAAGACTGTAGCATTTGCCAGCTTTTGAAAGCCGCGTGGTTCGAGATTGCTTAATTAGTTTACTTGTCTTTGTAAAAAAAGATGTACAGACCTGAGTGTAGAATAGCACAAATGCCTGAAAACTTAAAAAGGTTGTTCTTAGTATGACAATGACTTTCGTTACTGAATTGTAAAATTAAAACTGACTTCTTACTTCACTTTTAATATGTAGTATGCAAATTAAAAATACCATTTAGATTGTGTTTTGATCACAGTGATTAGACATTTTAAAGATTATTTTTCAAAGGATTCTTATTTTCCTCAAAGTTTTTTACCTTTCCAAAACCTGTCATATATAATATTATTGTTTGGTAAACCCTGTTCTCTGTGATAGGAACAGTTTAAAAAACAAAACGCGACTAAATAGGGGAAAACAAATTTCGAGTCATTACTGATCCCCATCTTATATTTTTTACTTTTTTGTAAAAAAATTAAGAATGTTATGATCGTAAAAAAATTAATTCAAATCATTTTTCAAAGTCATATATATTCGTTCAACGAAAGGAATACACTGTAAAGGTATTGAGAAGTACGTCATCTGTTGAAATAAACCTGCCTCATTTACATTTTGCGAAGGTCATTAAACATTCCTTCTAAAATTAAGAAGAATCTTCTAGTCATACTTCGAAAAATGCACTACTTTGTTTCAGCCACGTGACTTCATTTCCGTAGTTTTCTAAATAATTTTATCTATCAGCTTTACGAATATATCTCTGAACTATTCCAAAAGCTGCAGATCTGACTAGCATAATAAGCGGTGTAAAAGGCATTTGCAAGAGGAAAGATGATTGGGCAATGTAGATATTCTTTCTTCAAAATAGCAACGCAGCTAATGAATCAATTGCATAAAGTATAATGGTGTCGTTTTTTTTACTTACATTGCCTTTGTTTTTTCTTTTATTCTGCTGAAAGCTGAATTAGGGGAATTGTGTTCTTGCCTGTAATGAATGTGTACTGTAGGAATCACAGGGATCAAATTTACCGAGAAAAGTTTGACTTTTACTCGGGTAAAGCTTAAGTATTTTATGTTAACGTTAACTAAAACATGCAAGCGTTAATACAGGCCGAATATCATAAAGGAAGTCAACGTTGGGCTTTGGAATTGAAATGCTTTTCTGAATTTAACTTAAAGCATTTAGTGTGGCAAGAACGTTGACATTTATTACCTGACTAAAATTTAACTGCCTTAAATTTTGACTGATCGAGGTTGTCCTTATGTTGATATTTTGTTTTTACCCCCGATAGACATGACCGCTGTCGTAATTCAAAAACAGATAACATTTCATTACGAACTTTGTCTTAAATTAACTACTTTGCTACTAGTTTGAAAATAAATGCAAACCTTGTATTATAAGAACATGTTTTGCCACGACCGTTGAATTGCAGCTACACGTGTACTCTCCTTCGTTGAAAAGATACAGATGTTCTAGAGACAATGAATAGTTCGAATGAACTAAGGAATTATTCATAAATCGCTCATTCACGATTACACGGCCAAAATTGATGATTGCACCGTCATGTCTCCATTGAGAACTGACAGGCTGAAAAGTGCAGCCTTGCAGAGTCGAGGTATCTCCAATTTTATACAAGTGAGGAAACACGTTACTACTTTGGCAAAAATATCGTAAAGGAAATAAAATGAAGATAAGGAAACAGACACGTAGTTTGTTAATCACCAAAATGTTCGAAGGCATTTCTTCTTGAATTTATGCAGAGCAATTAAAAGTCAGCTTATATTCTAGACTGACGTGTTGAGTTTTTCCCTTTACTGTTTTTAGAAAAAGCACCGTTCTGATAAAATTCCAAAGCTACTCAGTATGAAAATTCGGTTTTTATTTGAACATCAACGTGGAAAAACCTAATGAACCAAATTTCAATGTATATACATTCCTCTTATGTAACTCTAATAGATAACGAGGAAAACGAAAGTAGGAGGGACGATTGCTGACACTACATCCAATAATAAAAGTCTAAAACAAAGCGTTCTGAATATGTGGGCGGAACAACTATTAAATATTGGTAATAGTTTGAAGTGAATGGATTCTACTAAACATATCAGCGATTTGTGTGGGACGTCTGTTGCATTGAGGTTTCAGAGGTTGCAGTGAGGTTAAATAGGCAGGTTTTTTTTTCAAAAAGCATGGTTTCTTACATTAATTTGACAATTTATCTATGTGATTATGGTGAACTTCTCAGCAATAAATCACACATGGCAGGCTTCCAAAACAAGATGCTTGTAGACGTATACCCATGTATGTCCTTTAATTAATACACATTTCGGCGATGTATTTTCTAAGATTAGATATCGTCAGAAGACAATACCCATACGGTGAAGAATTCATTATTTGCATCTCTATTTCAGTTAAATATATCTAGGCTCACAAATTTTGGAGGTTCATAGCAACGATGGTTTTAAATTGCACATTTTCACATAAACCCATAGTCCTCACCGTGTAACACAACCTTCATACCTGTTGTTTCTGCGTTAGGCGTAAGGGGGCATTTTAGTTTAGGAGCAGATTTTTGCCATACAATTGTTATTCTGCCCGAAAGAATATCTTAGCCTAGCACCTAACTGATCCTTGGTATGACGTTGAACTACATCCAGGTGGGCTGCGGTTGTCGTTGGTAGCAAAAAGTTGGCTCCCGATTACTGTCTATGAAATGCGCACAAGTGACTGTCATTTTTGCCTGACAACTGGTCATAACCTCCACGATTGTCCATCCATGGGATGGGGGTGTAGAATACGTCCACCATATGTCCAGCCCGTCTCAAGAGACTGCTAAAGGGATGGACTTAGAACCGTTTTATCTTGATGGTATTTTATAACACATTCAGGTTGGTGTGTCGTTAAATCTCATAACTATCTAACCTATATTGTTTACGGGAACAAACAGACAATTTTGAAAAGAATTGCTACCTCCCAGAGGACCGGAAATTGCAATTCCCATCCTAAGTAAACCTAAGCAGTTGCTCTGCAAATAAACTTTTTATTTTCTGAAAGCTTCAAAGGAGATTCCCAAACGAAACAGTGGCTGCTAAGGATTTTTTGTGTCATAACGTAAAACCCAGATCAAAACAAGGGAAATTATCATTCGTTGCGGTTTTGTTACTTTTTAGAACTGAATTAAGAAAGGGTGTTGAAGTTCAGGCGAACGGCAACATCACTGTGGCTTCGCTCCCAAAAAACGTTGCAGGCGACTAAATGAGCGTATAAGTAGAAAAATCGCAGCTATGATTTAGTTTCGCCAAACAACTCTTCGCATTAGGCCACAGTACTTGCAAATGCTAGCATGAATACAAGAACTTATGCCAGTGTTGCTGTAACGTGTAGTCTACGGGTGTTGCCTTTTTGAATATGTTACACTTCTCTTATTCTTGTAATGGTATAAATATTTTTTTTTTACTTCAGGGTTTAGATGAGAATCGTGTTAAGTTCATCCGGTATATTATGCACCTTGGGAAGGGTATAATTAGTGCAAAATTGGAGCCTCATTGAACGCTTAGATCGATCAGGTATACAATCCTAAAATCAGACTCAATGAAACCATTTAATGCATGTTCTGGTTGGACTAACACAAATTCTGGTTAAAGTAGATAGGATCATGAGTAAGCTTCACTAGGCAAATTTACCCCACGATTGCGTTGGAGCAATTAGAACACAGAACCTAGATCAATTCAACCACGGTTTTTAAGAGTGTATACAATGATGCTTCGAACTGCTAATGTAAAGTTCGATTTCTTTCGCCAGGTGGACAAGTATATCCTGAAAATGGGACATTTACACATAGCGCTCTTCTGTATGACCGTTGCTGGTTACTTTACATCATTGGGTGAGTGCTCATTGTTTTGACGAAAAGAGTGGGATGACTTCATCAGATGCTTTTGATTTTTTAGATTAAAAAAAAGTTGTAGTTATGCCCTACAATTTCTTTCAAAGTGCAGTAGCATGTGTACACTGCAATCTTCTCTGAGTATCAAACGTCTAGTTGCGCGCGGATGTAAACAAAGCAGGGGATTCAACAATGAGGTCTCGTCACAAGCAAATAATGTGGATTTGCTACTTTGCATTGAGACGTTCGCCACTGCGGTGTATTTTTCAGCCTAAAAATTTCGTATAATTTTGTAAGTCTAAATTGTGTCTGCGCAATTTGAAACATATTTTTGACATCACAATCTTCAACAGCACTAGCGTTTCCTCGATTAATGTTAACCAATCTCATGTTGTATATAACAGCTTATTTTTATTATCTGATTTAAAATACAAGGTTCCACATTTAAACAACAGGTGATGAATATATTAAATTTTTTTAAAATTAATATACCTGAAATGTTTTTTTTCACTTGGTCCAGTGTGAAAAATTTAGATATGAATAGAAAAATGCATATGTACAGAAACTGTAAAACCATCTCGTTGTCGTTGTACTTCTATTTTTTGCATAATTGGCGTAGCAGATGAGAAACTCTGCGTTAAAAATGTGGAGATAGATGATTACGTCATACATTTGTAGCTTCAATGGGTATTTAGGGCACAGGCTTGTAAGTGATTGCGTTGTAGAAACTCCTGCCAGTCTGGTAGTTATTTTTTTTTTATTTTTCATATTGAACAGGCGGTAAAATGAAAGTGGACTCAATCATATCATGGATTTACTTCATGATTTGCGAGTGTACGTACATGGAAAAATTTGGTCGAATTTGAAACAATCTCTTCAAGCCAAATGGTGTAGAATTTGGGCGAGAAAATTGATCTGTCTGTTCAACGGAGAAATGGGACAAATAGTTTCCTAATGAAGATGTCCGCTGTTGGCAATACTTTAAAAAGAGCTGTCTGCTTCAAATGATACACTGATATTATATTTCACTCGAATTTTCAGCACCAAAAGCTAAGTTTCTTAACTCAACTTAAACGGAAGAGTAATTCTCACAAGGGTATACAGGGAAATGTTCTCTTTATGAACCATTTTATTTGTAAGAATAATGATCGATTAAGATGAAAAACTCAAGAGCCATGAAAGATCGAAATAAGCAGCAATCCTCCTTCAAAAGCGGTCATTCCCTTAAACTTGGAGTCAGAGAGACTTAAATTATCAAAATCGAACTTACTCAAAAGGGTTATTTATTGACACTATTTTTTTTTTATATTTTAATATTATACTTCTCAACCATTTTTTTTTTATATTAAGGTAATACTTCTCAACCATGTAGAACACCACAGTATTTGGAGCTTGGTAGAACTGGTCTTATTAATTGCTCGTTTGAAGATGAACCTCTCCGTGTGCTTTGGTATAAGACGGTTGAAACTACTGAGGAAAACCTAATTATGAAGCTTTTGAATTCCGTCAAAGAAGGCGGACGATATGATCCTGGTGGTTTCGATATACTTCCAAATGGATCTCTTCAAATAAACAACGTTTCAGCTGTTCATGACGGTAACTTCAAGGCTGTCCAGTTCCGGTCATTAGAAAATGATCCGGAACAGTTCGTAATACTAGTTATAACTACAGGTAAGAACTATTGTACTTGACTTGAAAGCGACTCATACATTATCTATTTTAATTGTAAGCATCTAAACTGCTAATGTGTATTGAAAAAGCTTTCATAGTAGTGATCGATTATGAACATCTATTAAAATTCGTCGGCTTTCATTCCTCTCTAAATGAACATTTTAACTTCCGGATAAATTTAATTAATCATGATTGAATTTTATGATGCTGCTGATGAGCTACTTATAACTTGAAAAGTTACGTTATTTCCTTCTGAGCTTGTCAACAGTTACGTGGCCACTGCACTGACAATCGACCTGAGGTATGGAAGCTGCATTTTGCTACATCTTCGTTCACGACACGGAAGAGTCGTACATATTATTGTGATAGGTCGACAGAAGAGGCTATTAGAGAAATCGCAGTCAAAGTTGAATGTTTTCACTGACAATTGTGGCCATTTGCAGGCCGCAATCATGTCTTGATAAAATATAAGTGCATAGCAAACCCCCAGGATATAAATGATCAAGGACAAGAAAGGGCCCCAAAAGCAAAAGGCATAACACGTCAAAAATCAAACATCGTTTCCGACAATCCGCTCATATGTTTGTGATTGTGCACTAGTCCAGACAACCTAAGTACAGTTAGCATTATGTTGGGCGTTAAACGAACTTTTAAAGCAATTTTTTATCATTGTTTGTTTGCAATTGATGTATGAGCTAAGTTAAAATTGTAAAACTGCACTTACTCAAAAGATGTAAAATAAAGCAACATTGTGATAAATTAGAAATTTAACATCATGTGTAGGGTTGAAAAAAAAAAATGATTTACAAGTTTTATATAAACTGAACATGCAAGAAGTTATATACAAACTGACCAGTATATTGAGACTGTTGAAAATGATGATTCATAAATTAGCTTAGAGTCTGATGATAATTTAGAGCTCGTTAATTCCTCACGGAAGAAGCGCTGTCAACGGGGCGTTTACAGGAAACCAACAGAGAACCAATGGCGGCGCTATGGTGGGCAATAAACGACACTGTTACAACAACTACGCTGTTAGACGTGCTGACTCTTCACGGAGGCTAGATCGGAGGGGCGGAAGTGTTCATTTGACATGTGCACAGTTCGGTTATCTGCCTGCAAAATTACTCATGCGTAATAGAAAATTCCATTGTGACGATATGTAATCTTGCGTACATTTTTAAATCGAGTTCTGTACGCGCACGATGCATTTCTTCGTGTGAAACCCGGGGTAAGTTCCGGGGCACTTTTGCGTGCTCTGATAAAAGGACGCGTTAGTTGATTTGCCGTTGTAAACGCGTGTATAGATGTGCGATTGTATAAACACCATACAAACTTGCCATCAGCAAGTCCATGAAATTCAAACCAGTCTTTGTGCGTTCATGTTCGAGTTTTCTTAAGTGGAATGCCTCGAAAAGCAAGAAACTGTTCAATATAAATAAAATGTATTAAAGAATCGAGTCCTTAAGATTTGATATATTTTGATATCACAAGTATTTACTCCACTCGAAGATATCAATTTGCCTGTTGGCTTCCAAAACGACTGATCGGTGATCAGCACTCCCGCCCCTCCGAATCGGCCTCCACGAGGAGTCACCGCGCCATACTAAATTTGGTAGCTATGTTTATAATATCTTTGGCAATAAAGAGCATTTAAGGCACAGATTTGGCCTTGCCCTAACTTTCCCTCTCCCAGCTTAGATCAGTTAGGAGTTGTTTGACATTCTGGCGTCTCCACTGCAGAGAACAAAAACAAGCCCGAGAATTTCCTGTATTCGCTGCCTAATGTTTCTTTTTTGGATCCCTACTTTTTCAATCGTGTATATCTCAATGCGGTGTAGTTAACTTAAAACACAATCAATGCATTACGGATTACCAAAATAATTTTCCGTTAAGTTTGTATTCCAAAGAAGCTGGTTTATTTTATTCGATTAATACAGATAAATAAAGACCCGCTTACTATTGCACATGGTGGTGTGTTATGTTTAAAGTCCTTTTGCTTTTCTTTTTGTCTCTTAGTTAAACCTTCCACTCGCCAGCCACTTATAAAGGAATGCAGTGATGATGGAAGTGCATGTTTTTTGCAACTCAAAGACGTTTGTGGGGTTACATGCCTTTTAGAGGATGCAAGACCTGTAATTGCAGTTGAATGGTTAAGTCGAACATCAGACGGAGAAAAGAACCTCTCATCTAACGTAACTATTTTACACCAAGGAGTCACGTCTACTACAGTTGTGACAACCAACCAAGTGTTTTACTTCACATCAGTGCTAAGTTTTCTTATTTGTAAAGCCCAATCTTTACCGGGAATACTTGATCATGACGAAACATCAATACTTGTGGAAAACGAAAGACCTAAAAATGCTTCAGTTGAAATAGCGCAAAAGTTTATTGAGAGAAACTCCAATTTCGTGCTTAAATGCACAGAGAATATGATAGATATGATTGTGTGGAAGAGATCCTACAGACTCGAAGATGACTTCGAACCTATTTTGTACGCAGTTCTCTTCGACAAATCTGTTTCAGTTACCCGTTTTGATAGTTACGAATTAAACCTTGATGGATCTGTGACTGTACGTCAAGCTGACGTAGAACATGAAGGATTATATCAATGTGCCTATGAATCTGGTGTCGTCGGAAATAGATCGCTATTTAATATCACTATATACGGTCAGTCCTTTAACATTAAATCTTCCTACAATAGGTGTACCGGATCTTAGAAATTAATGTTATCATTATGAACAAGTACATTAACAACAAAGAAAGACTTTTAACTTCCTTGCCTAACTTGTATTAAATGCTTTTAAGGGTCACGAAAAGTTAAAAAATATGTTTGCAAGACGGCAGGCAATGGGATCTGACCAGTCAAGAAAACTATAGGAGAAGTATCTTATAATTGGGTTTTGGCTATAAAGCACTCGTCTTATTTGATCAAAGGTGTTGAGATAAAAATAAGAAGAAGCAAAATGAGAAGAAAAGCAAGATTAGCGTGGTAGCGAAAAAGAGAAGGGCGACTTTTCAAGTAGACCAGAAATAGTTTATAAAAGCAGGTTCAGAGGATAGGCGCTCGGTTTAGCTGCACAAATTGCAATTTCTTCTTTCAAACCCGGCTCAGTGAAGATAATCTTTGGTCGATGGATTTGGAAAATCAACCGACACACATGGTTTATTGCGGAAAAACCATGTTTTTCAGGTATAAACTTTCCATTGCTTTTCATTCGAAAAGCATTGTATTTAGAACAAAAATACAGCAAGCTAAATGCTTAATAACTCTAATAACCATGCCTATACAAGGGAGCAAATACTATTTTATCGACCGTTAAACATCCATTGAAACATTAACAGAACAGAAGTAATTGGCCAAAGTGGTAACATAGATTAGAGTTTCACATCTTAAAGACACTGTGGAGGGCGTCCTTCAAATAATGGAACTCTATCTGTATATCCAAATAATGAATCATTTCTGAATTATTCATAAATGTTTGGATAAATTAACACTTTACTAACAATGCATTATTGTTTGCATTTTTTCTATATTATCGGTGTAGGGTTAGCTCTTTATCAGTGGTCCCAAAGTTACTACGTCGACAATAATTTTTGTTGTCAATTTCGCTACTGATTTTAATCTTATTGGATTATCATTCTTTTTTACAATATATGTAACTGATGCATTATCTTTAATGATAAAGGAAAGGCTATTTTTACACTTTTTGAGTTATTTCATTCATCATGCAACATCCGATGCAATTAACTCAAAATTCACGACGTTAACGCGCGTATGTTGTGCTTTTCTTAAAAAAAAGGGAACGGGAAAATTTGACACATCCCTGTGTCAAAACTCGAATGAACTTGACTCACATTTGACATGCAAATACCCGTTGGTCAGAGAGTGTGTCTAACAATTGAGAAGAAAATGACTTGGTTGCCTGTCATCTACGTTAACAGTTGCGAAGTTGTGAGAAACAAACCATTTGTCTAAACATCTCTATATTTACGATGAATGTATTCACACAGGTTTACGACAGCGATATAAAATGTCATTAAAATTGTTATAAATATGTAAAAAAAATTTACGAAAGTTTTTCAGACGATGTTATAAAGATGATCAAGAGTTCTTGTCATTCAAATTTAGGTAGATTTCCAGGGGTATTTACAATGAAAGATTTCCTTTTTCAGTCCCGCAATATCCAGTTGTAACAGGATGTAATGAATACCAGTACTGCGTATTGGGAGCAGAAAGAGAAGGCAGTGTAACGTGTTCAGTGAAAGGAGTTCGTCCATTGGTCCATTTAGAAATTGACACATTTAATGATGGTGACGCTTCTTCAATTGTTTTTACTGACCGTGATGTTGTAGTTAACAACAACGGCGACGTCTTTGAAAAACAAGTCACGTTGAAATATCGAATCGAAGAAAGAGTTCGAGACAGAATAACACTCGAATGTCGGATATTTGCGCCAAACACAGATGTTTTGACATCCAGAACAAAGTTTGACTTGCTATTTTCAATAGGTAAGTAAACTGGAGAACATGTTTTCTAAGTAAATTCCACTGACGTCTACTTTATATTTTAAGTATCCACCCTACTTTCTACTTTCAAAACCTTTCTTCTCATTTTCCTTTCCTCTTCTTTCCTTTCCTATACTCCCTCTTCTTATTGTATTGACGTTGTACATTCTTGTTCCTGTCTTTATTTTATGTCGTTATCATCGGTTAAAGTCCTGTTGTTCATGTAGTGTGCTCCACGTCTGTTTATGTTATGAATGGTATACATTTTGTGAACCGGTTGAAAACATAATTTGAAATTGGAGGTTTTTTTATTTTTTTCTTTCTTTCTTTCTTTGTTTATTCATTTATTTATTTATTCGTTCGTTCGTTCGTTTATTTATTTATTTATTTATTTATTTATTTAGAAGAAACTAAGGAAAAAGCAAGATTTTTTTACTATTTACATGATTCCAAAATCACTTTCTATATTACAGTACAATTGCTCACATTACTTTTTCATTCTTGAAACCTCAGAATGCCCAGTCACTACAATGCATAGTTACAATCAAAAAAGTTACAGGCAAGCAATACCTGGAAAAAACATGACCATGAGATTTAAGTTAAGAGTGGTTTATGCGGTATTCACAAATTAATTTATTAACCTAGCATTCCACACTGATGTAACACTTTTGTAAAAGCTCGCATTTATAAGGATTTTCATTAATGACCATAATGAAATAGACGAGGGAGGGGGCTCTTTATAAAGTAACACAGTACATCACTTCAGTCAGTATACAAACAAGAAATACTCGAACTTGGAGGGACATAGTAACCTTAACAATGTAAACAACCTCTTAATAGCTCAATATCGTCATAATGTTTTCCTTTTGTCAAGATATACGTTTCAACCTTTGTAAGAAATTTTAGTTTATACTTGAAGGTGTCATAGTCTGGATGTTTGATTTTCATTCTACAGGTATAAATATATTGCTTTGCATAAAAGATTGCCATACTAAACCACTGCCAACTTTTTCCGTGAGGGTAACCGAAACATATATTTTCATACTCAATTTTGACTTTTGAACGAAAAATTTCAAGATACATTTTGTTCCAAATATTCCCCACTTTGCTGCATCGCCAAAAAAGGTGATCCAAGGTTTCGTCAGATTCGCCACAAAACGTGCAGCTAGGGCTATCGATAATATTAATTCTGTGAAGAAAGTAACTAGTAGCAAGTATGCGATGAATAAATTTAAACTGGAAGTTTCGTAACTTGGTATCCCTTATCGTATGACAAGTCATAAAAATATCATTCCAATTAAGATCATGATTTTTAAATACTGTGACCCACTTTAAGCAGCAACGTGGTTGATAATCCCAGCTTTTAATAAAATTATTATAAGCAAATCGACAAACCTTCAGGGTGCAAGAAAAGCTAGCAAGCATAACCTGCTGACTTGACGGTTGTCTTGGCAATAATAACATACGTGTAGATGGTACCCATGAGCGAGGAATAGCATGCAAAATTCCACTTCATTTTGTAAAGGGAAAGTTGGGACAGTTATACTTAGCGATAAATTCAGGGTAGGGGAGAGGTCTCCCTAACACATCATAAAAATCTCGAACATAAATTACATTTGATTCATAACAATTCTTGTATAAAACAATACTGTTATCAATCTTAATGAAGCTGTTGTTCCACACAATCTGGTCACCGTAGTTGGATATTGGAGTTTCAAAGGTGAGATCACTCCAAGCCTTACAACAATCAACAATGAAATCATTCTTAACCTTTTTAATAATGTCCTTACCACGAAAATTGCAACTGAAGAGAAAACTTTTACCGACAGCTTTTAAAAAATGGTCAAAAAGGGTTTTCCAATGACCTGTTGTATGATCTGTATACCTTTTTACCCAAGTAAGTTTCAAACTTTTCATAAAGTCATGAATATTAATCATATTTAAACCACCATTGACATAGGGTTGCATTAATACCTTCCTGTTAATCTTCTCCCCCTTTCCACCCCACAGAAAGTTAAAAATGACACTATTCAAGTCTTTGAGAAAGGATTCAGGGGGGTTAGGCAACACCGTTAACAGGAAAATAATTTGTGAGAGGGCCAAGCTTTTTAAAATAGTTATCTTTCCATAAAAAGTAAGATCTCTTGACGACCACATGTTCAAAATACATTTAAGGCGAGACAACTTGGGTTGATAATTCAATGGAAAGAGTTCATCACCATCATTCGATATTATAATGCCGAGTACTTTGATAGGGCCATGGGTTACGGGAATATTATGGATATTTCGAGTTTGATCTGCAGTGTTATTCGCCTCGCCCAAGGGAAAAATTTTAGATTTATCAAAATTTACTTGGAGTCCTGAAACATCCTTAAAATCTGTAAAAATCTTAACGACTCTATTAAGTGAGTTGACCTTATCGTCTAAGAAAATTGTAGTGTCATCGGCATACATGGACACTTTTATGCTTATATTTCCTACTTTATAGCCTACGAAAGTACGGTCGGCACGTAATTTTAAAGCTAAAATTTCAGCACACAGAAGAAATAGGTAGGGGCTTAACGGACACCCTTGGCGAACCCCCCTTTTAACCGGAAAGTAAGATGTAGAAACCCCGTGGTTCAGAACACAAGCAGAACAATTACTGTAAAATGTCTTTACCCAACGTATAATGCTGTCCCCAAAGTTAAAAACATTAAGAGTATAATAGATAAAATTCCAACAAACACTATCGAAAGCCTTCTCAAAATCAACAAACATAATATGACCGGGCCTTTTTTCTTCTTTAGCAAACTTCATGATATCTAAAATTAAACGAATATTTTCCCCTATGAAACGGCCTTTAAGAAATCCAGTTTGGTCCGTGTGAATTACATTTGGCAGGAATACCTTTAGAGAGATGATGTGCATCATTGTTCTGATTTTTGTATATATGTCATTGTTGAATTATGTTATTGCAAAGATTGAGATGAAGAAAATAAATTAAAAAAAAAAAAAAAAAATTATTTATTTATTTATTTATTTATTTATTTATTTATTTATTTATTTATTTATTTATTTATTTATTTATTTATTTATTTATTTATTTATTTATTTATTTATTTATTTATTTATTTATTTATTTATTTATTTATTTATTTATTTATTTATTTATTTATTTATTTATTTATTTATTTATTTATTTATTTATTTATTTATTTATTTATTTATTTATTTATTTATTTATTTATTTATTTATTTATTTATGTATGTATGTATGTATTTATTTATTTATTTATTTATTTATTTATTTATTTATTTATTTATTTATTTATTTATTTATTTATTTATTTATTTATTTATTTATTTATTTATTTATTTATTTATTTATTTATTTATTTATTTATTTATTTATTTATTTATTTATTTATTTATTTATTTATTTATTTATTTATTTATTTATTTATATTTTACTGTACGTAGGACTCGTTCTGTTGGTCCCTAAAATCGACTTGCTTCTCTCCAGGTATTCATGTTTACTGATGCGTTTAGACTTACGCGTATTACTATCCGCTTACTCCCGCTCACTGTTATTCTCCTCTTGAATTGTTATGTATTGTGATATGCAGCCCACTGTTAAAACACCTTTATTCTATTGTGGGTATTTATTGACTTTTTGTAAACATTTCTTGCATTGTTTGAACTATTTTACGCAATACCTACCATGTAAATATTAGTCATACAGCCAATCTTTAAGCACGATGGTAAATATTATAAAATAAGGAAATTCAAAATTCAATACAGACATGGAGGATAAAAAAAAAAAAAAAAAAATATTTATTTATGTATTTATGTATTTATGTATTTATTTATTTATTTATTTATTTATTTATTTATTTATTTATTTATTTATTTATTTATTTATTTTTGGAATGTTCATAAAATACTGTACTTCAGAGGTTGAAGTTGATGGAGGAACTTCTATTTTTTTCGTGATTGTAGAAATTCGGATCAATGTTTATTATATATATCTTCATACTGTAAAAACTCCACCATGGCAGGAAAATTCCCAACACCTAAGCCCTCCTAACGCTTTCTTATTCTCAAGACTTCTCGAAATAGTTCTATTCCTTTGACACGTGAAACGAACATTGATTCCGTGTTCAATTTACGAAATGTAGAGTAAGTTTAAACATTAGTTTTTAATCAATTTGTAATAATCTTAATGTTTCAATAGTGAATTTATTAGCTTTGATACTTTCCGCCCTTGTTTAACAAATGTGCACACCATTAAATTCTGAATTCTAAAACGGTTTAATGATAGCCATACTGCGTAAAACACCATTATCATACGTGTATGCCACAATTATTACACTTATAATAATTTTTAGTAAAAAAGGTTTCAGAGATAGTGGTTTAGTTTTCAACTAGATTTTCTTAATTTCCTGATTCACTCTGCCACAATATTAATTGTTTATTTTAATCATAACTGCCGTAACTTACTGTTATATTTTTTGAAGTACATCAAACGTTTTATGATTTATTAGCTTAAAGTAACTCTTTAACATGAAAGGAAAGATTTACGTATGATTAATACTATTTTAGTTTGTTCTCAAAATTCAACAAGTTTATGCTTTTTCATAGATCAAGCAATAGAAAATTCAACTGAGCAGGCAAGCAAGTCGGGCTTTCTATGGATTTTTGTTCTAATTGTGCCGTTGGGATTTTCCATAGTTCTGATTGTTTTATGTATTCGCAGGGGTAAGTGAGTTTCATTTTTATTATGCGTTTGTTTTGTAGAATTATTGATAGAAAAAGCTAGTCGATCGTAGTCCGTAGAGGACACCTTTCACAACCTATAGTCTTTTTTGGTAGTGCCTACCTTTTAATTTTCACGTCACAAAAAGTGTTGGGACTTTTAGGTTAGTGTCTCCTCCAATAAAAAAAAAATGGGAAAACAAATGGGAAAGGGCATGTCCACCCTGCCCCCCCCCCCCCCCATCGACTCCCCTGACGGGAAAAATCAAATATGAGTCATATGTTGTAAATAAATACAAAACAGTGAAAATACAGGGAGGGAAAGAAAACTCAAGGTTGAAGATGAAAATACTCCTCAGCTGCTACATTTTAAGCTATTTTAACGAGAATATTAACATTTTCAAAGGACGACACAAATCCTACCCTTTTTACTTAACACTGTTAACTCTCAAAATTTTCTTGAGAATAAAAAAATTTTACCTGAATCTTGATAACATGTTTCTTTTCAGGACATGACAGAAGGCAATTCATTGTAAACTCAGAGGAGGTAATTATTGTAAGCTAATGTTGATCTATTTTTGTTAGAAATAGCTGTATTATAATTAAATGTTTAATGAACCTCCAAAGAGCCAATGAAGACAAAAAATGATCTATTCCAGCATATATGTCATCTTATTGATAAGTATATGAAAAGTTTTGGTTTGTTATCGGTCTTCCAGAATAATTACCTTCAATGAAATGTATTATTTGAATATGCAACACGAACTCTCTTAAAGTACGTCACAGCAGATCGTTTGGTGTTCCTGTCGCATTTATTCTGTTTTTGTTTTTGGTGAAACGAACATGAATTACTCCCTCTGGTACTTTATTTAGAGACAAGACTCCAATATAAATTTTCTGCTTCAACAGATAACTCCAATGATGTCATTGAACGACCTTCAAGGTAACAAAATATATTTAAATATTGGTTTACGAAATGTTTATAATATTTTTGGTGCCATAAATGAGAAGAGTTAAAGGTCAAGAGCAGACCCCAAATAAAAGTAAAGAGCAGACCGCAAATAAATAAATCCCACAATAGTTGTCTTATTTCTGTTCAAAGTATATTTCATCATATTTTAAGATTTCAGTATTGCATATGTAACTGAGGTAAACCAAGCAGTAACTTGTGGTAAAATGCAACATCACTTTCAACGCCTAACATCACACAGGACAGGCTACTTAATTACTTCAACTTGGAAAGACTGCCCTTGTCCTTTAATTAATAAGTAAGATAAAGAAAGTAGCCTATGAATGCAGATGTTCCTTTATCAGCGTTAAACAATGGCTTTCGTGAACATTTTCAAATTTGTCAAACATTATGCAAAGATATCAGGTCATTAAAATTAAGCCAAAAAGTCTGACAATTTACAATGTAGAAATCTTTCATAGAATCGCATACATAAATAATAAGTACAAAGAGGTTACAAAAACATTCTGGCTTTTTTTCAAATTCGGTTAAGTCCCCGAAACCCCGTAAAACCGCGCCTGTAGGCTTACCTTCTCTCTCCCTTCTTTTCTTTCTCTTTTTACATTTTTTTTTTTTTTAATGCAAGGGGCGGTCATTCTGGTCCCCTGTTGTTGCCAGTGGGTCTTAATATAACGTTTGTATTTTCTGAAACCATAGTTTAAGTTCCATTAGACCCTAATAAAAAGAAGGTGTACTTATTCTAAATAATCATGCTATTTCCATGGGAATGCAATGCGTGGTGTCCATGATAACTAACTAACAATTTTTGACGAAATTTTGTGTCAATATTTATTTGAAAAGATGGATATATCGGCCGAGTACGGCGAGTAGAAATAAGACAAACTCGTAGAAATGTGAGAGCAACGACCTGTACTCAATAACTGTTGAAGCAAAAGCTATTCCTAGAAGGATGCTGGGAAAAACCCGTTGAAGAGATTGCCGAGGCAGTCGACATCAGTGGTGAGCTGTTAACTTGCATTAGCCAAGTACGCTAGCTACACACTGAAAGTATAGTACTGATGCAAACTGTATGTTGTTTTGTGCTGTTGTACCATAGTATGTATAGCAGTAGTGTGCACGTGTAATCGTTGGACTGTCAATGCGCGATAGCCAGTCGTATAGTGTGCGTGGCCCTGTCGTGCGACTAAAAATCGTGACGACAATTCGAAACTAGGTCACGACGGTTTAGTTGAGTTGCGATGTGCAAAGTCGTATAGTGTGCGCCAGGCCATAAAACTGGAATAAGTGATATGATACCGATTGCACGCCATACCTCACAATCATCTTTCTCTTCGAAATCACCGTTTAATGGTAATGTTCCATTATTAGGCACATAAAAGTTGAACACGTTGCACTCCCCGGAGTTGCAGGCCTGTTCATGTATTTAGAAATCATACTGGGAGAGGAACAAAGCAGAAGAAACAAAGCATTCCTCATCATCGCGGGGAATTAGTAAAACATTTGTTTGTCCCAAGCTCGTGTTTAGTCACGAATGTCTGAATGCAGCAACTACAATTTTTGTTATTTCTCTACAAATGAATGTCCACTTTGAATTTTCTTCAATCGTGTGCATGTAATTTTATTTTTATTATTTGAAAGTAACAACTTTGCTTGTATACATTCCTTATTTATTTCAAAGGAAAAAAAACCATGCTCATTTCTCAGCTTAAAATCAAGTACCAAGACCTGTATGACGCCGTCCAACCCATCCCTTACATCCGAGATAGACTGTATTGTGTAGACAGAGTGTTTGTTGAGGGTGGTATTGAATATTTAGTTGCAAAAGACAGAATAGGAGGACAAAAGACATGGGGAAATTATCTTCGTACCAAAGTTTACTAGATGATGACCGAGTGAAATCAGTTCGGCGAATAATCGAAGGAGAGTCTGGCTATGGTAAATCTACATTGACTCTGCAGCTGAGCTATGATTGGTGTAATAACATTGCGGTATCGTACTTGAAGGGCATCGATATATTGATTCTTTTACGACTGCGTCAGTTAGGTGGGGTTACATCAATTTATACAGCAATAAAACAGTTTCTTTTACCAAAAGATTCCAAACTCAAAGAAAATGATATTGCCAATATCATTGATGAGTGTTCTTCAGTGTTAGTAATATTAGATGGCTATGACGAGTATCCAGACCAAGATGGCGATGTTGATTCTGACGTCATTAGTATAATAATGAGAAATATGTTTCAGCAGTTTGAAGTCATTTTAACTACACGGTCATCATATTTACCGAAATATATTCCAGCAATCACGAAACGATTGAAGCTGACAGGATTTGACGATGATGCTCGAAACCAATACATTCGAAAAGCTGTTGTAGGTGATGACGTGGCAGCGGCTGAGAAAATAAAACAAAGGCTTAAAGAAAACCCGGTGCTTGGTGACATTTGTCAGGTTCCTTTATTCTTTGTTATGTTTGCACACATGAGTCACGAGAGTGAACAATTTAAAAAAATCAATTCTGTAACAAGTTTCTTTCGTTATATAATCTCATGCTTCCATAGTCACATGAAAAATAAAATGGAGGACGAAAATGCAGAAAAATACGACTTGTTTGGAACCGAGCATAGCGAACTTGACAATTTAGCTTTTGAAGGATTGAGTCGTAAGGGTCAACAAATAGTATGGAATAAGCAATATATGTGTGAAAGGCTTGGAAAAGACTTTTATGATCAGTATGTGCGGATTGGGATTTTAGTTGAAGAAGAGGTCCTTGATATCTCTGATGATTCAAATGCAATAATAACTGAACACATTCAGTACAAAACTGAGGTAAGGTTTTATCACAAATTTTTTTGTGAATGGTACGCGGCACATCACTTGTCGGTGTACGCGTCAAGAGGTGATGTGACTTTTGACCCTTGGAAAAAATCAGAACCAGAACAAGAAGAAGGGTTAGAAAGAGAATCTGAAATATCCGATTCTGAGAAAGATCCCTTAAATAATGACCAGAAGAAAGATGTGGAAAACAAAAGTGGTTTTGAAAGCAAAGCAGACCACTTTCTTAAATACATTGACCCATTTGACCTTCAATATGTCTACCGCTTAGCCTGCGGCTTGAATCGAGTCGCAGCTAGTAAGATTATTGAATACTTAAAAACCCGAAGCGGAGGAGAGAAATTCGCTATTTTATGTATTCTTGAGGAAAGTGGAAAAGTACAGGATGTGCTGGAAGATGTAAAAGATTTGTGCTCACGTGACATTGGCATCAGCAATGACGATACCTTACTGTTGCAGAGATCGACAATTCAGCTTCTAGAGATCGCTGTAGCTCACAAGGTAAGTAAAGGGGAATGACGATAGTTTTAAAAACATCGACATTTACATTATGTGATCTACAGCACCGATAATCCTCTATAATTCGTTGTTATAAAAATAGAGATAAATATATTACAAATAACTTCCTTAAAGTTTTTGAATGCATATTCATATAGAGAAGACTCTCCACATAGCAAATAGCTAGCTGGAAAATTTTAACCGATTTCTGTACGCTCTCGTGATTAAAGCTGTTGGCAACAATGTAAAAAAAAGGAGTAACCGGGCTAGAAAGTTTGAAAGCGGCAGCCCATTTCTAAACAAAAAAAAGGAATTCCAATCGACAAGATATGGTACCCAACCTCTATATCATGGCTACTACTTCAAAATTAAGGGAGAAATAATCATAACACCTTTTGTAACGGGTTCATTTAGAAAGTTTGTTGCAAATGTCAACACAAAAGACCATTAGCATGATATTGTTGGTTGCCCCTGTTGGAAACCCCACTTGGAACAGGATGGGTTTATTCCCATTTCTTGTGTTGGAAGAAGCAAAAATCCTTCAAGGTATTGTACGTATAAGATTACTGGTTTGCCAGGAACAGCTGGTATTGACTTCCATGCACTTGTTCCAGATAATTTTGCGATTAAGATTCCGTGTGTATTAATAATCCCTTTATGTTAAAATGTATACCTACAACATACGTCGCTATTCTGTCACCTGACTTTTGTAAAGAATTTTCAACAATAAACATTTTGCCCAAGATGACTTTGGAAAAAAAAGAAAAACAGAAAATAGAAACAAACAAACCAACAAACAAACAAAGGAAATAAAACAAAGAGGAAGAAATAAACAAACAAAGGAATGCTAACCAACCCGAAAACAACCGGTCCTACTGCTTATCTAAATTTACAAATTTTCCTATTGATGCCAAACTCTCTTTGAGTGACTCGTGTTATATCCTACATTCTGGACATCTACAAATACGCCAAACCACACAGTTTTACCGCTAACTGACTGCAAATGACCATGAATCTCTCTATACTATATTGACCGTAAGACTTGCTGTCGGGAGGTCTTGAGTTCGAGTCCTGGGTGGGTCATACCAGGGAGGTGTTAGGAAGGAGACACAACGTTCTATTGACTATTTGAGGCAATATTTGTTGCCGACAATAATCTTCCTTTTGTTCCCAAATATTTTATCTCAATACCTAGACCAACTAGGATCAGTGATACATTGTACAAATTTCAGTGAGAGGGCCCTTACGTTGTGTCTCGTTAACTTTTCGTTGCCAGCCGTCATGAAAACATATAAAACATTTACACTTTAGTCTGTATACGTCCTAATAAATGTAAATTCTGTTTATTTCTTTGGAGAATTTTAACGCTATATGTATTTTGTGTGTGTTGAGGAGTTATGCAGAAAGTTGCAAAAATTGGGTAAAATGATAAAGCCTTTAACAATGCCCATAGCTGACGACTCATCGAATTCGTTGCCAAACAAAGAAAGTAAACTATTTTAACTTTCATTGACAGTCGTTTAGCTAAAACTTTTGATTAGAGTTTGAAACCTGTCGGAAACAAACCTCATTTCAAAGCATCTTTTAACAAAGACAATTGTTTCAGGATTAGTTGGGTGTGAAAGAGGCAAATCCTCTTCAGCATGGGACAGGCCAACAAGGCATAACAATAGGAACAAAGAGAACTGTCAATCAAGTTTGATGCTTGAATGTGAATTACTATTTTTTAAGTACCTAATGTGTGACAGATAGGGCTGTTGTATCTCCTTCCTAACACCTCCCCGGTCATACAAAAGGCTTTAAAAACAAACCTACTGACAACGTGCTTGGTGCTTAGCATAAGCAATGGAGTTAAGGAAAACAATCCTGTGATCCACAATTGGAAAAACGGGCCTTAGCCCGCTCGACTTGAACCAATTGGTTGGAAACTGCGACCTAAAACTCCATCTGACCCATTAACTAACTCCAAACCATTTCGTAAGAGAACCTAATCGTTTACATACATGATTTATCTCTAACTTGTTATACACTGTTGATGTTTCACTTGGCTCCATTTCAATGAACTCTTATCGTCTTAGGCAAATATCTTGCTCTTAATTATGAATTGTTGAAATTGACTTTTTGGAGGTTCAAGCTTAGCTTTAAGGTTTTAGCCATTCATACGACGATAATTTTTATTTTTGTACTGTCCATGACGTCATGGACAGTACCTTAGGCACGCTTCTCATTTTCGAGGGAGAGTTCTTTCGTTCAATGTTTCTTGAGTCTCAGGGGTGGTTTACTCTAAAATCGAGTTCATAATGTAGAGTGAGTCATGTAGACGGGAACGAGACTTCATGGTCACTTTTGGTTATGATTTGGCCTTAAATGAGCGAGTTTTATTTTGGCATTTATGTATTTTATTGTTTTTTAAAAGAATGCTTGAGTAAGTCAAATTTGTTAACAGTATGCTTGCTCATCACACAACGGCCGCATTGAAGAGCATGTGGCACACACTTACTGTACTGTCGTCGTATCTCGCAACTGTAGTGCGCCGCCGGAGAACAGCTATGACAATGATTTCTGTACGCATCTCGGCCTAACGTTAGATTTAATTTTTGAATTTGACGTTAGCTCTCTTGTTATATTTCTCTCTTCGAAGCAGTTACGTAAAGTTTAACTGAGGCTTGTCAAACGCCAGGTGTATCTTGTGAAGTAATAAGAACCTATCCTTCTCTTCGCACAAAAACATAGCAGGCAGCCATCTTGCTATAATCACACGTATGGTAGCGACAATCTACGCATAAGACGCTTGTGCAGTCTGCTCTGTCAATGTGTATGTTGGAAGTCTGAGTTATACACAGCTTTTATTGGGTCTAGCAGTAGCTACATCTTTTCGGTTCGAACCGGAACGGTGGCGACCAATTTTCCAATGATCCCCTGAGACTGTCCATGTTTATGTAGGGAGTCCGGGGGGCCTAACATACGCCTAAAGGCCCACCTCTGCTTGTGTACATTATCGTTCTCAGGATGACGGTCGTTCTCAGAACCAGCATAGGTCATACTGTTCTTTTTGTCTGCACTTAGGGTTACTATTCATCGGCCTATTTATTTTCTCGCATGAAGAACATCCATTGCCATCCTGGTGAAGGGTCTAAGAGGAGGGGAGGGGTGGGGAGATTGGAAATTTTGCTGGTTTTCAATGGTGTCTTGATGCAAATGATGCAATCTTTGTTGCTTTTACTAGAATTTCTTCGTGACTTGATTAAAGCAAATAAGCCAACACAGTACTGCTTTAGTTGATTATATTCAGGCATATCATACATCGGCCAACAAACGTGCAATTACGCTATTCTAAGCTTTAGTACGTACCAAAGCAAGTTGGCACAGAAACAATCATGGACAGTAAGTGGTTACGATTTTCGTAACCACATTTTCTAGTTTATTTGTGGGCTACTTCTCTATTTGTAATTCAAGTGGGTTTAAAAATGCAATGTCTTGAAATCTGTGAATTACTTTTGGCCAAGTCTTTTCCGAAGCGTTCCATTCCATTTTCGATAAGGATACTTTACGGTATGTAACATGATTATGAAAATGATAAAACCCTGTTAATTAAGTGCCCGAAGTTTCTCTGGCCAAAAAGTAGTGCAACCTTTTCCTGTTAATCCCTGATCGAGTACTTCAACTCAATTTGTGTAAAATTTTGCACAAATTCAGCAATTTGTGTAAACTTTTGCACAAATTCAGTTGAAGTACTCACTTATTTCGAGTAGAAATACTCATCTTCGTGAGTATCCTAATTTTTAAACAAAATCGTTTAAATATTTTTTAGAGTGTAGCCCAATCTAAATCTTGAGTTTACTGTTAAACGAGGGGCAATGATGCCATATCTATTTTTATGCCACGCTTTGCGGTACACAATGTGCCCAAAAAGAACATGAAGGAAGGTGACGTCCTCTCCCTAGCTGCAGGCCGTATCTGCCAAGCTGAATGCTTACGAAGTTTTGAGTTACGGCTGTTCAAGCATCCCTTCAAAATTGCCTGAAAGGAGTTCCTTACAGTGCCACATCCACATTAGGAACCAGCAAGATACATGACATGGCTCTTTATTTTTCGCCACAGAGGATCCCTGTGGTGAGTTGCTTCCAACGTGACTGTATGTGGGGGTAGAGTAGGCCTAAGTTAGGCCTAACTGTATACACCAGTAAGAAGGTACTAACCTAAAGCTTACGAAGTTACGGCACTATGTTCCGACCATCTTCATTTACGAAACAATCTAATGTAGTATTTGCCTTGAGGTATGCGGCTCACTAAAATGCAGAATGACATTAAAATATACAACATCACTTTTCATTTGTAACGACAGCAACACCGCACAGAGGCTAACGTTATCGTTTAGCTTAGGCCTAGCCTATAGCCTAACGTTCGACCTTACAGTCACACTCTGCCGTATTAGTAGTTGCCAATGTAGAGAAAGTGAATCCATGACGTAATTGCCTCATCGAACAACTCAGAAAAAAATCAAAGTTTTTTTTTAGTTTTCTCCAATGTGAAAACATTTTGAACCTAAATCTGCTGCCAGGACGTTGTTTCACAATACTTTCAACATCCTTAAATAGTTTTCATAAGCTTTTGCACTATTCTTTTAAGTTCAACTTACCGCGAAGGTAAACGCTTTTCTTATTTTGCCTTTGGGTACCATATAAAACATGTCCCCCCTAGAAAAAAAGCCTCCCTTTTTCAAAATATACAAATGCCAGAGTCAGGATCTGTCTTCAGTCGGACTCCTCTCAAGCACTGTATAAATCCGATGAAATCCAAACACAAGCTGCGCATTGGTATCGTCCCCCCCCCCTTCCCTGCCACCAACAGGAAATCGTAGATCCACCCCTTTTTGCTTAAACCTAAGTAAAGTGAAAGTTTCTGTACATTGAAACATCTTATTGCAAATAAAACTTGCATTCCAACACTGATAAGGTTGTACACGAGGAATGGGTGCTGCCTACTGTGAAAGAACAACCTTTAGCCATGTGTACGTTACCTTTCACCTGTGTTTCGTGACTGCTAAGGATAAACCGACAAGACAAATTATGACCGAAATGTGGGAAAAGATGTGGATAACGAGATGGCGGGCAGATGAGAGTGTGAGATGATTCAAAGAGAAATTTAGGAGCCCTTCTTGGTCTTTCATTGATGCAAAGGAATAATTATTTACAAGCTTACAGCGTAACAGGAGCCATAGTTCTACTGTGTGTGAATTCTAAGTAAAGATAAAAGAAATGCGTCAGGTTTAAAAGTAAACGAACTGTCTGATTTGACATAATACCTGTAATAACAGATACAGAATGAAATGTGCAGTATTTATAAGTTCCGAATAAATCAGTCTTGGTGCTGATGATTCGCAAAAACTTTTGAATTTTGTAACTCTTCCTTCCAGAAGGTGCATTAATAGTTAGACGAACTATTAGTAACAAAGACTACACTAGGGAAAGGTCGTTAAAGTGAGGTCGTTCGAATATTTTGTTATCTGAACAACCATTTTCGATAGAACAAAATCAAAAGAGATCCAGTACACTGTCAAAAACATTTTCACCACTATATTCAGGTATATAGAACTTCATCGGAAAACGAAAGAGGATAGGTATGAGCTGTCATTGCCCGGCTATGTCGAAATTAATCAAGGCAGTAACGAATACAGAATAAACCGCAAAGCCTGGTGGACAGCTTGAGGAAGGTTTTATGGGGAGGGTCTGGTTTCACCTTTGAGCAATATTTGAATATTTAAGTATCCTTACATGCAATCTAGTGTAGCATTGGTCATCATTTGAAATCAGTAACTATCGTGTTCCACTTCAAAACATTACATTTTTCTGTTAAGAATATGGGGCATAAGAGCTCTGGATCGGGCCATGGACTTTCAAAATACAACATTTTACAAAGCAAATGTCAATACAATGGCGTAGTCTAGAAGACACTCGTTTTTCATTTAGAAGTATGTTTAGGAATTAGGCCTAAAGTAAATGCTTTGCTAACAATTTCCCCCACTTTGTAAAACACGTTTGAAATACATGTGTGTTATTACTAAGTTTTCGCTTTTGGACACCTTCAATTGCTTACCATGAAGTCTTCAATACCTAAATAAGTTTAAACGCTAACCGTGTTTACAAAGTCCGGAAAAAGTAAGAGCTTAATAGCAAATTAAGCACCAGCCTGAGTGCCCGGACTTTCGAGGACGTGTTGAAGCAACCATGGAGTTATTACGAATATCAATTGTGCAACTCAGTAATAAGAAATAGTCGCACACTTTTCCATAGGAAAAAGTGTTGTTACTGAAAGTGGTCAATAGTTTCGAATCTAAGCATGCCCTAAGTCTTTTCAGACGTTCCCTCTCAGCTAGACAGGAAACAAATACCATTTACGATTCTGTAACTGCAAAGAACAAGGTTTACGTCTAGTTTACGTTGGTCTTACACACCGTAAACTATTAACTTTTAATGACTACGCGTTTAAGTGACATTTACGTGCGTCTTACGGATAGTAAACTGGGATACCGTGATTCCGAACTGTTTAAGTTATATTAAATTTAGAGAACTAGAAGTGGTTCCATACCGTCTTAAACAAACACTTTACTAAACATTTAGGTTGCCGTTAACAAGGTCTTTTCAAATTTAGGGTGACCTTACACATCGCAATCTTCTATCATTACGTTTACACCTTGAATATAAGTCAAACTTACACAACGTAAGCGCTATTACATAGATTCCGTTGTGTTTAAGTCACCTTGAACGTCGTTAACTCGTCACAAACTCAGTTTAGTAAGTTCAAACACCGTGAAACTAGGTGTTTACATGTTTCGGACGACCTTGCGTATTGTAATCTGGTACCGTCATGTTTACACTTTGAATATGTCAAACTTACACAACGCTATTCCATACATTTCGTTGCGTTCAATTGCGTAAACGATGTTAACTCGTAACAGATTGAACCCTGACTGAAGAATTTTTTCGATACGTTCAAGTTGCCGTGAAAACAATTCAGTACTCCATAGGTTTCCTTGCATTTAAGTCACTGTGAACGTCGATAAACCGACACAAACGTGCCGGTTATTCCTCGAGATATAATGTTTTTATTAAAGTTAAAGGTGAAGTGAAACACTGTGTAAATAAGTTTAAGACCCATACTCTAAAATTAAAAGAGTGAAAGTTATTAATTTCACTCCAAGACAGCGAAACTTCACTCCAGGAAAAGTAAATTTCACTTCAAAAGAGCGAAGTTTCACTCTTGATTGAGTGCCTACACAGGGATCACTCTTCAAAAGAATGATCCATGTGTTCTGACGCTCGTTAGAGAATGAATTTTCACCTCTCTTGGATTAAACTGAACTATTCCTTTAGTGAATTAACACTCAAAAGGAGTGAATTCACACTTTTCCAATTCTAATAGATAGCCGAATATAGTTCACTTGCTTTGTTTTCAGAGTGCAATAGCTACTGTGTACTGTGCTATTGAACATACAATCTGATTGCGCTCATAATTCATTACACATTTTAGTTACCATTCCCAGCATTTTTTGTGACTTTTCCATTTTCTACACAAATCTTATCAGTTTATCCTAATTAGGAGAAGAACGAAATTTCAGTACTGTATCCATTTTAAAGTCACCCTCCCTGTTATATACTCATTTCTTCTCCACCGACTGTGTTTGAACTGTCTAAAGTTTGTCCACTCAAATCTCTTTTTACTGTAGTCGGTTGTTTTAAACATTATATACACTGTTAAAAAATTTCTCTGTAAATTTACATAATTTTTATGGCAAATTTTTTTCCAACCAAATAATGTTTTTTTTTCTTTTTTTTACAGCCAGACTGTAATCATGAAAAAACATTAAGGGTTTGTTTTTTCTTTACAGTTTTTGCATGTGAATTAGTTTACAAAAGTCTACTGCAAAATCGAATTACAGAATTGTTCTGTTTTGTTTACCTTAATTTTATGTGAATTTACAGCCTACTGTTTTCATTCCCGACGTTTTAATATTTATTATAATATGGCTTTTTTACCTTTCATATGTTATAACGTAACATACACTTCACCATTACGTAGATCAGGTATTTGCTTATCAACGTAATGTATCGTTACGAAGTTTTTTCTAAAAGTCCCCTCGACTCTGTGGCCAAGAACCAAGGGGCGAAAACCAAACATTTACTCCCGGAGGAGTTCTGCTCCCCTTAAGGAGCTAAAAGTCCCAAATGGACAAGTTTTTTTCAATCATTCTTTTTTTCTAAAAGTCCCTGGACTCTCTGGCGAAGAACCAAGGGGCGAAAACCAAACATTTACTCCCGGAGGAGTTTTGCTCCCTTTAGGAGCTTAAAGTCCCTAATGGACAAGTACGCCCTCTAATGTAAAAGTTTTTTTCTAAAAGTCCCAACGACTCTCTGGCGAAGAGCTTCTCGGCCTTCTTCTATCCATTTGGGACGTCCTGGGCATGACGTTAAACTGCATCCAGGTTGTGGCTTCTGTTCTATTCAGCCAGTCTAGAGCAGGATCACTCAGTGTTTGCCCTTTGGAGGGCGTACTTGTCCATTTGGGACGTTAAGCTCCTTAAGGGAGCAGAACTCCTCCGGGAGTAATCGTTTGGTTTTCGCCCCTTGGCTCTAATGTAAAAGTTGTTTTCAATCAAAACACATTGAGGATGCTTTGTTGTCATATTGCTGTCAAGTAGACTGCTATCTCTAGGAACTTTGTAATTGGAAAGTCACATTTTTTGTACCATATAATAATTGTTTTTAAAATAAATATGACAAAGAATGCAAATACATTGGTTGCAAACATTTCCAGACAAGGTAAACAATAAGTTTATCACTTCCTGATTGAAAACACGCCAAAGAAGATATTATTCAAAGCAACAACAATCCTTTTGTTAGGAAAATGCCTACAAAATAAGCTCCACCCATTTATGCAAAATGAGATTTACGTCATAAAGTGGTAAATTTACATCATCTTTCAAGTAAATTTGTGAAACTTTTTTAATTTGCTCCGATCAAGTGCATGAGCGCCTGTGGCGATGAGTTGACATCAGTATACCAATTGTCAGTGCTCTGAAATTAGGGTCTTACAATTTCTTTTTACTTAAAAATGTGTGACAAAACACCAGTTGTATGATATTTATAACTTAGATGGTAATAACTAAGTATGCTTTTGTAATAAATGTAAGTTAGTTTTCAAATAGGGACATAAATTTGCCAAAAATGTTTTTTTTTAAACTGAAACTTCACAGAACGATGCATGCTATACATTGAAAATTTTCTGGCTATTTCTTATTTGTTTGTTTGGGCTTATTTTTGTTTCTTTTTCAGCTTAAAAACAAAATGAATGTTTGTTAAATGACAGTATATTTATGTGAAATCGGAAAAATACAAAATACTGTTAAAATTTCTGTAAATTTACAGAAAAAGTTTTACAAAGCAGTAAAATTTGGTTAAAAAAGCAGACATAAATGGTTTTTCAAGTAAACAGAAAATACATGTTAAACAACCTTTGTTTATTGTAGCAATACAAAGTGTCTGTAAAGATACAGAAAATCTCTATTAAAAGTAAAATACAAAAAGTTTAAGTTAAAAAAAGTCTGTTAATCTACAAAAATTCTTAACAGTGTATACACTCCTCATAGCTGTTCATGTTGTTTCATCCCCAATACACTGAAGACAAACTGACGACCCGTTGAATATGCCTACTAGGAAATCCCACACAAGCTCTGCAAGAAAATTCTTCATTACCCGCAGGGTTAACACGCTGGATTCCCTTAAGTCAAACATTAAAGGCCAAGCATTTGTTAGCATCCAGAAAAATCGTCAAAGCATAAATTTGTATTCAATCCTCATATAATTTTATTCTGCAGTCTTTTCCGTACATGAACAACTCCGAGTCGGTACTAGTCCAGGGATTCGCACTTACGATCATGATTAGATTAGTTGTTAGGGTACCTGGTATTTGGGTGACAGGGTGGTTTTTCTGGGATGGGGATTTTCGACCAGGACAGGTGTAATAGTTGGTGGGTTTGAAAACGGTTTGCTTCCTTTCTATTGAACTGTTTTATTTTTATGTAAGGGGGTGAAGCTTCTCAATAAGGGTCTCTACGTACACTCCATATCGCACAACGTTTTACTTATCTGTTATTGTTATGTGTAAATTTTGTGTTGTGAAAAACCATATGAACATAATAGTATATAAAACAAAGACAAACAACACAAAACCCACCCCTGCTATTTGCACTGGTCTCGATACACCCCTGTCTTTCTTGTTTTACCAATAAAACGTCCTCACATGAATAATACTTCATTCTATGGATACATGATTTGATAAAGATTGTCATTGCACAGCGCCAGCATCTTCACGATGTCCAGTTAAGTCGAGAACAAAGAGCAATTGCAAAGGACTGTGGGGCAAATTTTGGTTCCCGTCGTTTTTGGCAATATTATTTTACTCTGGATGAAGCACTGCAAAACGTAATAACTATTGTTAATTGATAAGGATCTATGCATAAGGCAGGGTAGTTCCGACGTCATCCTCGGACACAATTTGTGACCGCTATAGGTCTACAGTTGCCCTTATGCCACTACGGTTTTTGTCGTGTTTATATGCTTGCACTTTGCAAGGAACATGCGCTGGTTTGCAAAACCAGCGCAGCAGCAAAACAGAGCTAGTTATGTGAAACAGAGGAATATCCCAGTTATACTACATATAATCACTGTCAGTACGGTGCCCAGTCAGCAATATCGCGCGGTCCGCCGGCGACGGTTGGCTTACGAATGAATACGTGGTTGGCCCCCGGCAGCACGTCGGAGGGCTATCGGCTAAAAACCTAACATTTCTTGGACGTGCTGACGAAGTGGGCTACGTCAACTTTTTTTCGGACACGACCGAATTTGGTGACAGGATGGCATCCTCGCGGATTCTACACTTTTTCCTTCAGTCAAATTCTGCAGTATAGGTCCGTCTTTTTTCATTGGGTTAGTGACGTCGAAGAGACGCGTAATAAGCCGAAAGAATTTGGGGGGAGAGTTAATAATATTCACGTGCTTACAAGTTTGGATGTGGAAACCTACTGTCACTCTACCAGTTAATCAAGGGACTTCACTTAGTATTAATTTGAATTTAACTTCACGTCACTTTTTTTTATAACTGAAGAATAATTACAACAAACCCGTTACCAATGGGAAGATTTGGTGCCAGCTGCCGTTCCTTAGCCTAATTTATGAAAAAGTAGTGCCCCCTGAGTTTGGTTTTCACCTCCTACTTGCCACTGAAGAGAGTCTTTTAACTGGTCTGCATTGTATTTTGTTTCAGTATCTGTATTTTCAAGTTCCTCTAATTTAAAACAAATTTCGCTTTCCTAAATTTTATATCGAAAACTACAAAGAGAATTACGATTTTCTTCAATGTCTGTTTTTAACTCACATTCAATACAACAATGATTATAAAAAGCTGTATCTCTAACGATTAAGTAGGCAGCTGACAAAGTCTTTTCGTTCAGCTCATCGCTACGAAAAACTACCGTGGGGGGGGGGGCAGCCTTAGGGGGCGGCAGCCACAGAGGGGCTACGCAGGCTAACGATTAAAAAAAAACTTTTTAGTTTCTATTTAAAAAACTGGAAGCGGACGGAGTTTTGCTCTCTTGACTCTTCGCAGAGGCGAATTCAAGCACCAATCAATCATATCAAAGATCGCACAAATGGACCACTATAGAACGTTCCTTTACTTACATGAAAATTTCGCTCATACATGGGTGCCGTTTCCCGCAGGGAAACGCAAACGCGTCCCCATCAAATATTTCAGAGGTGGGGACAGGGTATACACATGTCCACCATGTTTTGAGTGAATCTCAAAACACCATCTTTTGAGTGAATTTTGGAAGTCCGATTATCCATGATATCCTGCTATACCGCGTGAGTCGTAAAGATCTCAAGCACCCATTAGGCGTTGTCAAAATAAGCAACAATCTACGACTGATAATGCTCATCATATCTCTAGTTGATCCTGTTCGCACAATTTTCTATTTCTTCTGCTTTGTTTATTTGTTGTTATCTGTTTGTCTGGGAGCTAATGCAGAGCCCAACGGTCGAACAGGAGGGCATTCAGAACTCCATGTTTAGTTTTGTTTGTGTATTCCACTGTTGTTGTTGTTGTTGTTGTGTCAACTTGCGTGTAGCTCCCTGGCACATATTAATGGGACCCCACGCCCAACTTCGGTGCCCGAAGGGCTGTGAAGGAAGGTGAAGATGGACTATTTTTTGTTTTATATAGGCTCATTATGATATTTGTATTTGATAAATTTATCATCAGTAACTCTTATTCTTATATTTTGTTAACTACTATTTTTTATGAAACATTTTAAACCGTGAAATATTAGAATGAATGACCCATTTTTGATCATAATCGTGTCTGGGAAATGCAATTTCCGGCAATCTGGGGGGACATATGTGAAATAAATTCTGGTACACTCCGCGAGAACCCATGATCGCGCTCCGCTTATAGTCACGTCCCCACCAATTGTTAAAGCAAAATGGCGCCCTTGCGCTCACACGTTAATTTTTCTCACAAGTGTGTTCAATTGGCGGGTTGATTCAGCAAGCAGAAGCCTCTATTATGGCATTGTTGCTGGAAGAAAATATAGGTAGTAAATCTTTCACCGGGTAATTAGGTTTTAAAAGCAAACAACCGAAAAAACACACGTGACATATGTCGCTTAGAAAAAAAGCCAAAGGTAAGGGACCATATGTTCGACCCCTAAGAATTAAACTGACTTGCTATCATGTGATTTAGGTTTTATTATTAATTTTTGTATAGATTATACCCTTCTTAGCCTCACCCTCTCCCCCTTCTCGATCAACCTTCGACCTTCAGATTCGTTCCTCTCTGGCAGCCACTCGGTTCATCTAACATTGGTTATAGCATTTCATCAGCCAAATACAAATTCAAGAAAACTTAGCAGAGCACAAAACCGCAAATATCTGTTAAAGGGTGATTGAGAGCGAAAATGTATATGATGTATACTCGTACACCGCAATCGCGAAGCTCGAACTAACAAATGGATGGGTCCATAGGTCTCTTGCGAGGCTTTGGGTCCATTGAAATTGTTTACCGCTGAACGAAACTTATATTTAAAGGCCCAGTTCTCTCACCCCAAACAGTACCAATTATCCTAACCTTTTTACTTAAGACCCTCCCACAATTGTCTGAAATTCATTCTCATCGAAATACAATCTCAACATTGCTTCAATTTGAGTATAAAAAGTTCAATGTATATTATCAAAAAACTCTCCGTTCAGTTCATGTTGTGTAATGTAAGCTTCGGCACTCTGTATGGTTTGAATTTGCTGTCAATCAAAGAGCTGAGCCAATTGAGAATTTCGGTACACCCATACCAAAATCGTAGTTTGGGGTGAAAGGATTGACCCTTTAAGAACAGAAATAGTTTTAAAAAAATGATGCACCAATTTTTCCGGAAACTAATTTTGAGGGATTGGGAATACACTCGTGCCGACCCACCCATACCCCCTACCTTTCTAAACCTTACCTGTTACGTCTTGAAGTTATTTTGAGTATGATCATGACTGATTGGGTCTTCAATGTATATCAGGAAGGAAAAAAAATTCTAAATTTGTCCTTTACATTAGTCATGGATTAACAATAGCTTGTAGATAGGTTACTTTTATTGTGAAACGTGCACATTAAATAAAGGTGACACTTGAAATGTAGCGCCCGCTTGAGTCCCTGTACAAATGAGGTGTCTCGTTGACACAATCCTGTAGCTTTTCAAGCAATTGTACAATGCGACATCAATTGACATTGTAAGGTATTGCTAAAGTCTTTTCACACTGGTCTGCTTCTTTGACAGAATATTACGAAGCATCAAACGCACTAAACCGATTGAAGGCAATTGCGAGGCAAGATGGGATGGGCAGATTGAGTAGCCTAATTGGCGGAAGAACGGGGCTAGGGGTTAAAACTATCAGAGCGCAGAGCAATCGTACAGTTGTGTGAAGGTCATAACATCTTGAACCTCAACAGTGCCGTCTATTTGATTTTCAAAGTGAGGGAAATCTGGCATATTTTTACTTCTGTCCTGGTAATATGTCTACAGTGGCTTAGCTAGACATATTTGCTGGGAGAGGGGGACAAGCATCGTAATTTTACATTTTTTTTTTTTACCAATGAACACTACTGTACTAGGGAAGTAATTTTGTGGGGCGCTAAGCGAGCTGAAATTTTTGCCCTTTTTAAAATATTCGAAAGAAAAGTCCCAGAAAAGTTTGGGTTTGGGGTTTCCTGTAGTCACATTTGAAAAGTTGGGGGATTACTGAAGAATTTGCATTTCCTATCGGCAAATCTGAGATTCAGCAGGAGCCGATAGATCGTTGTTTCTAATTATTTTTTTCCAAAGCCTTCGAAATGAGGCTCTCCGACGAATTTCTTTCGAGTGAAGACCTGTTGGAAAAAAAATTTAAATTCTATGAAAGAAAATCATAAATGGCACTGTAGTTACCGGTGTCACTTGATGATCTGTTGTCACATATAGCGAATTTTCCATTTTGTCACTTCTAGAGCTCGGAAAAGTTTACCAAACTGAAGGTATGAACGAGGTATCTCTATAAACTTTTTTATGGTCTATGTTGACAATTATCCCCGACAACAAGAGGGCTATTTGCCCACAATTATTGTTGCGCCCTTTGCAACATCTTTTACTGGCCGAAGGGGGGGGGGGGTGGTGGTGAATATAATGTCAGTCTGTGTATTTAAAAAGCATGAAGGTACGTCTCAGCAAAACCTATTCCTATATTGCAGAAGATGACCCTTTTCATCAGAATAAAGAGCAGATTACTGGTGGCTGTTTGAGCATTTTGTTATATGGGCCTTAAAACAACGCTACTAAATTATGTCTTTTGCCCATAATGGTGCAAGAGTAAAGTATGTTAAAAACCTTAAAAGGCGGCCGACAGACGATTTGGGTCCGTCAGGGTGGTGACCGCCCCCCCCCCTCCTGACCATATGGCAGCTCCGCCACTGGGTAGACTGGTTTCACAAATGGCAATATTCCCATTTTTTCATTCACCAGAACCGCCGATCCCCTAGCTAAGCACTGGGCGTTAAAGAGAAGGGGCTCACATGCAATATGGTGCTAAGTGTTTCGATATTTTGAAACTTCAAAGTTTTCCAAACATGGTCTTGAAAGTGTTGGTAATTACTTCAACGGACTGTAGGGTCATTTTGGATTTAAATACCTGTAAGTATTTAGAATCACAACGAAAATTGTGATAGTTTACGAAGGATTTGTGCAAAGGTTTTGATAGTAAGGAACCATTTGTAGTGAAAAAAGGTAAAATTAATCCATGAATAACTGATCAGAAGCAGACTGATCATCAAAAAAATCAGAGATCGCCAGAGGGGGGGGGGGGGGACACCGGTGCTACTGAGACACTGTTGCATAGGCCTAAGGGTGAGTGCTTGTTGATACACAAAACATTATCATATGCCATTTCTAACGACACCTCATCGTAGACCATCTGAAGGCAGAGGATGGAGGTGTGTCTCTAATTGCAGATTGAAGTCTCTTATCTAGCAAACGTCGGTGTGATTTTACTTCTCTAATAAGAATCTAAATACGAAAGGTGGAATCGTCATACGAATGTGTGAGGTGCGTGTGTCGAAATTTTGCTTTAAAAATCATATATTTTTCTGCAAAAATTGCATGCAGACTGTACACCGAGACAATTTCGGTTTCCTCAAAATGTGTTTGCCAATTCTACCCCGCCAAGCTGGTCATGCACTAAAAATTACAGACTTCATTTAGGCTAATCATAGTAGGTGACAATTCCTCTTCTTCAATTTCCTAAATATTGTTTCTTCACCTCACCATCACCTGCTGGCCTATGCACACGTACAATCGACATAATCATAGAGACCGATGAATAATGTTAGTAGGCCTTTGTTTGATATGCAAGTGAAAAAAGAACATCAGTGAGAATGCAAGCGCGCGGAGAGCGTGAACATTTTGGGCATCTGCAAAGTAAACGTGGAATATTTGAAAAATAAAAAAAAAATCCATTTTAATCGGTAGGTGACACCTCTCATAACCTAAATGTTTGGTCCTTATTGATAGTACCTAACTTTTATGTTTCAGGTCACAAAAAGCTGAGGGGGGGGGGGACTTTCACGTATGTTTGTGTCCCCTCCACTGAAAAAAAGGGGGTGGCATGTCCCGCCCCCCTCCTTAATCGTCGCCAATGAACCTAATAATTTTGAAAGAGTAAGAAGAAATTCCAAGACATTTTCCCCATTTCACCGGGTTGCATTGAACCAGTTAACCGTTGAGAAGAAATTATGTTTATTTTGCGAAAGTTTTTTTTTTTTTTTCTCAAAAGTTTGACACCACTTCTTTCGGAAGCTGGATATAATTAAAGTATGAGAACTAACAAGACACACATTCACCATTCCTTTTACAACATCCTTCCATTATCTGAGTGTGATAATGATTCAGGCGGACCTTAAATCTCCGGAGAGGGTGATCGAAAAGACCTTAATATAGTTTTATTACGAAGTTGAGCATACTCGCGATTTAGTTAACAACAGCAAGAAAAAAAATTTCCTCTTGACAATGGGCGTTACGAATTGACTGATGTTTCAACGATTGGAAAACGGCTAGTTAAAAAGGTGACCTTAAAATTTGAATAATTCGACAGATTGGTCTGTTTTTTTTTTTTTTCTATTCCAGCACTTTTTTATTTTACTTTTGTGCATAACTTTATTAAATCTGAACCGACTTTTATTCTCCTCACGTTACCAGGTTACATGTGAGAATACAAATCAATCCTAAAAAATCTTTTTGAGGTTGATGCCCAGTATTTTACGGTTAACCGCAAAAATGCGCCACCCCACTGCTGGATTCGGAAATCAAGGTCAAAGTATAACTGAATGTCTGCCGTTCAAAGGGGCTCTCTTAGATGGGAGGCGATCATTTGGGGAGGGGGTAGAATCGAGACTTGCACACTAAATCACCTGAAATGTACCCTTTTTATGCAAATAAGGTGTCGCGTTGACACAACGTTGTAAGCTATCAGCACACCCTTCATGTGCAAATCTACATTCCATTGCAACATAAGTAAGTGTTTAACACAAACATGTGGGAAAGGTTCCGAGTTTCCATGGAACAGCGGAAAGAAAACCAGAACAGTCGCCAGGGGCGGAAGGGGGAGGGAGATGTGGTTGGGGACGGGATTTCGGGTGAAAACTATCAAGAGTCTAAGAAACACCATTGTTTAAATGTATCGACTAAATACCAGCTTGAAATTTTCTAAGGGTTGAAAGTATTCCAATTGAAACTACTTGCCCGCTCTCTTCCCTTGGGTACATACCAGTGTTGAACCTGTTAACCGCCCAACATTTTTTTTAAATAGAAATAATTTCCAAGTATTTTCCACTTCAAGCTGATTTTTAGGGATTGGGATTACACCCTTACCCACCTGGCCCCGGGATTGCAGCAAAACACAGTGACATTTTTCTGGTTAATTTTACATTTTTCGAAGGAAAATGATCCCCCCGCCCCGCCACGTTTGGCGTCTCTAAATATAACTTCGCGATGGCAGGATAAGGAATTCTTCGGATTTCCGATTGCCCATTAACGTATGCCTTGAATGCAAATAGCAGTGTGTCAGTGCAATGGGCTAACCCCGTTAGTACACCATGCATGACGATGCATTTCAGTTGTTGCATTGAGGTATCATATTGTACAAACTTCCAACTTTGCTATCACTGCACATTGTTTATTCATGCAAGTTGCCAACTTCACATTAAAAACGAATCAATTTTTATCATTCCCCGACTTACATTCACAAATCGTATCCCCATTTTTCATGGTCCATAAGGCTAATGGACTCGGACCTCTCTGACGACTGCGCAAGGGTGCAAGAAGGAATCTGCCCGCAAAATAACATTTGCCACAATTTCCGGCTATGAACCCAATACAACACCTGTGGACAGTGGCGTAGCCACGGCGTGTTTTTTTTTTTTTTTTTGGGGGGGGGGGGGGGGGTTAGAACTCCCATGGCTCAGCACTGCAATGCAAAAAGGACCTAACGAGTGGTATTTCTCTCTGTCCTTAAACTTTTCCCTCATGTCGTGCTCCCAACCCCTCCCCATGAAACAATCCTAGCCACGGTACTGCCCGTGGGTAAACTCAGGAAAGCAAACACCTGAAAACCTGAAAAATCTCAATAAAAAACCCATTCTCTTCGAATTCTCCCACAAAAAGCTTCTTGAACAGGAACAACTGTATTTGTTGGCAACTTAATTTCAATGAAGTGCACAGTGTAAGAGGGTGCATCATTATTGTGAACACTCGACTGTGTGTGTCTTACGAGGTCAAGTTTTAACAAATGAATTTGAGAATAAAAGGAGTTTGATGAAGGATGTGTGAGATGTTATCACTTTGGTTTTTTGGTTGACTTAAAAATTTTGAACTTGCAGTTTTGTACTGATATCAAAATGTAAACAAGGCTAAAGCTAAAGAAAATAATAAATTTCATTGAATAACACTGGCAATACACACTTGGGGGACACGTGGATATGCTGTGGTTGTCAATTGGGGCAATGAGTGTATTTAAAGTTTCTGATGAACACTCATAGCTAAAATGAGATGTTTCAGTTTCACCGCTGTTGTTTAGGCCAAGAACCAACAAAGAAGTGCATGCTCCAAGCTTCATTGAAAAAGGGACATTGGGAAATATAGCTGTAGGACACATCACTGTACGTGCAAAGGGCTTTCCACTATCTGCCAACTTAGACCAAAATCTGTCCTGCTTTTTCGTGTTACTTCGTGAAGCACTTCGGAGGGTCTGATTGAAAAAAATACGAATCGATGGAAAAAGATGAAATAATAACCCATGCAATTACCACAAGCGATCCGTTTGGCCTATGGATCAAGAAAAAAATAAGTAAAAATATCCCTTTAAATTCAAAATCTGGCTTAGGTGAATTAGACACACAACTTCCACGTTTTAAGTAAACTTTTCCTCGAACAGCACTAAAACTACAGCTGCAGCCTCTAATCATGTTCCAAAGGCACTTTAATTATCTGAAATGCGCTGTAATGTTAAATTTATGAAAAATTAAACAAATTTAAATGTTATTTTGGGTACGTGGGATTAAAATTGGTAAAAAGATGTGGAAAGAAAAGGGACACTTTTTTGCGAACGAGGAACTGTTTGTGTCCCTGCTACGTCGGTTTCGCGCGTAACGTTAACTGCGAATGAGTAACTCGAGCTGGATACCGATCCAAATTGTATAATCTGGGTCACTCCGATCTCTGCAAAAAGAATAATACCCTTCAACCCATCTAGTATCAGTTTTGTATCGAGGAACGTCGAAATCTGGAAGATTAACAATACGAATACGGGCGAGAATGTCACCAAACTTTATTTCGTGCAATAGGTTCTAATAGGCACTGGCATCTGGGGGTGTGTTGGTTCTCAAGTTATATGGAGTAGTTGTAGCTTTAATTCGGCTTAGCAGTAACTAACGTGCTATCTAAAAATCCTAAACCGCTACAAGCTTACTTAAAATTTGGTGGTCGAGCTGTTATTAGCGACTGGGAACGGTTTCCCTTCCGAAAAAAATATCGGAATTCGTGTACTAAATTTTCTGGTCCCAATATGAGCCTCTGAGCTCAGTACTAGTGCCAAACTGAAAACGGTACACTGACCACATTTTGTAAAAGCCATCAGCCCTTTCCCGATGAAATGCTTGTTGTGACACTCGACAAACTTTAAGTAGCCATGCATTAAAATTTTGATCTTTCTGGCACATAATCTCATCAGAAATTCCTGCCCCTGGAGACTGGGTGTCATGACATGGCCGATAGCTTTAGACAGGGGCAGGTTTTTCAATAGAAAATCGCAATTCAGACCTGGCATCTTTGCTACTAGGCGTAGACCTTTCAGGTGGGGGTAAGGGGGCTGCACTTCTCCCAGAGCAGGGGAAGTGCTTATTTCAGGGCACTGACATTTACATATATTTATGGGCAAGGGGTAGCATGCAGCTAGTCAGTTCGGCCTGCAGCGGACCGTGTTGACATACGGCCGGGCAAAATAGGACTTGAACTTATATTCATTTCACGGCAAACAGGATCCGCCTCTTCCCGTAGCCTACGCCTTTGTGGATTTTTTGAAATGACGGTACCCGATATGTTTTTTTTTTAAATATATCAACTTGAAAATTGTTTACCTTCTATTTCCGCATTTTTAATCTTAGTTTCAGTCGGTTGAGCATAACTTTACTAAAGCTGGACCGACTTCCTTGGTTCAAGATCATTTGGTGTATAATTATGACTGAATTCGATTCCGTCAAAAGTCAGATACAAATTCATTCCTTGAAACTCGTTTGAACTTGGTGAGGGTGTGGCAAAGATATACGGAAGGTCACTGCAAGCGCTACTTTGGATTCAATGTCCCGCATGCGGTGTGTATGAGAACATTTGACTACGGTAGGCCAAAGCTTCCCTGCCTGGAACGGTCTTTCTCGAGAAACTATCTTCAATTGGCGCGGAGCGCATACAAAATTTTGAAAAATCGCGACCCCTCAGACCCGCAGTCCCCGATGACATTTCAAAAGTTTCCCAAATTTTGTTGTCCTTTTAAACAAAATATTTCAAAATCAAGAACTTTAATTGTAGAAAAATTGGAATGTTATGAAACACAGGTCACAAAAATAGCAACATAGCTGCCGGTGTCTCTTCATGATGTGGTGTCACAATGGTAATTTAAATATCCGATTTTGTTCAAGTTATGTCCAGAGCTCAGAAAAGTTTAGTGAGAACTAGCGCACTTTATGTTGTATAATGCGGCGAGCAAAGCGCGCCGGAAATTTCGCTGTTTTTTGAGATTTGGAAAATTTAAAAAGGTGTTTCTGACTCACGGAAAGTGGGGGAGCGGAAGCATGCTTCCGCCCCTCGTTTTTCACTGGGGGGGGGGGGGCTTTCTCCCCAGCCCCCGCTTCCTACTCCTATGCTTTTTACTTTTCGAAAGGTATGCCTACCATTTCAAACTAATTGTGCTCAAAGGGTTCAAAATGAAATGTTTACCTATAAAATACATGCAAAATCAAGCGTAATGAATAAGTGCATGGCAGGTTCGAACCACTGGTTGTTGTGATTATATCTCTAGGAATCTTGGGCCCCTCTCCATCTGAAAGAAGATAATGTATTGATACAGTACAGATCTCACCCCGGTCTTTCCACATTTTGTAAACTTTACCCCACGATCGGTTCCCTTTTTTCCTGGCAGACAGAGATGCTGGCGATCAGTTCTACTACATGATGCTAAGTTTCTCGCAGGAAATTTGAGATTGGTTCTTTGATGATAGATCATATAGTTTGAACTTATTCTTGGAGTGAACGGCCAAGGCTTCATGGAGTTTCGACGCTGGTTCAAAATCATGCAGGCATGCTCACTAGAAGAGATAATAGTTTACAGCTTAAGGTATAGTCAAAGTTTTTTGGCAGCCCAGCTGAAAATTGGAACCCTTTTGGGTTAAACCCTTTGAAAGGGTTTCAAGTGATACCTTTTGTAAATACCCTTTTTATTTAAAGGGCAGTCCCTTTGGTAGATGATGGAAATTGGCCAAAACTCAAAGGGAATTATAAAATTACCCTTTTTATACACCAAACCCTTTTAAAAACCCGTTACCATTTGGAAACTGTTGAAACCTTTTGGTTAATTTGGACAAAAGATCGCAATGGGAATTAAGTTCTGCTTGGCCGTAAGGAGTGTCCATTGAGGCCTTTCCTCTAAAGTCGGTTAGATGGACGGAGTTTTACATAACGGCCCATATGGCCAGCTTCTAACCAATTGGTTTATGTCGAGCCGCCACATATCGAAAAGTTTTGATCATAAACCTCCCAAATGCGTTACAGTGTGCGGGCGCATTTTGCATTTTTAGGTTTTTCGCTTCATGTAGTATTCGGGGTTGTGTCTTAAGGTCTGGCTAAACTGGATTTGTGATGTTCATACTATTGCAAACTCTAGTGAATGCTTTTTTGACTGGACACCCCTCTTACTTTTGTCGTAAATCATTAATTTATGGGATTTGATGTCTATGGGCTAAACAACGTTTTTCATCCCAATTTTACATAATTAAGAGGATTAACACTTCTTTCCACAAATATATTGACACGGCTAAACGCGTTTCTGGGAGCTGCATGTCACAGGTGACAGGAGGAGAAGAACTGCTTTTATTTCGATCTATATTTTTTGTCGTAAAACGCTTGTAGTAAAGGCATAAAATGGCCCATTAATTTGGGGAAATTCCCCATATTATGACGTCAAAAAAATTTGATATCGTCAAAAATCAAGTATTTTGAATGAAAATCGGCGTTTCATGAGTTCCTCTCACCTTGACATATCATTCCAAGGCATAACCGATTTAGCTTACCTTAATTAGAACATTTGAAAAATTTTGATATAGAATGAGCAAATGATCGTTTTTGTATAAAACTTTTCGATATGCGGACTAGCTTTTCCAGTTGTGACTAACTGGCTTGTTTTTCCTACTCAATTGCTTTACGCTGTGTTTTTTACAGTCTTCAGTATGGCCAGGACAATACTCGAACTCCTGACCTCCCAACTGCAAGTCCAGGGACGGATTCGCACATTCAAAAAAAAGTGGGGGGGGGGGCTGACCTAAGAGAAAACAAGGGTGAGAGGGAACTGCACTGCTAATTTTCCATATGCTTGATTGTTGATATGGCGAAAAAGAGAGGGTTGGGGCGTAAGCCCCCACCCCATGTACTCGCGCCTGAAGTCGGATGCCTTAACCACTTGACCATATGCCGTACTTTATTTACTCTCTCATAACTCTGCTGCAAACCAGACTTGATTGAACAATATCATGTGAATCATCTATTGGTATCCTTACTGAACGCATCTCTTCTCTCTGTTTCTTGTTTTTCATGTCAAGTGTGTTTATTTCCTACCTCTTTTCTATTCCAAATTCTTATTCTTGTTTTGTCCTATAGGCCTATTTCATTTTCCTTCTTCGCTATCCTTTCGCTATCCTTTCTCGTTCCAGTTCCTAATTTATTCAACCTTTTCCTAGATGAGGGGAAAGTTGTCATACCCCCCCCCCCCTGGTCAATTAATTGACATAAAAGTTTATCCCTATTGCCCGGCGCATATTGTACAAATTTTGTACGTGTCAGAAAATTCGTGGAACTAGTATCTACAATGAACGTTGGCCACAAAAAGCCAACGATTCACCCTCAAATTTCTCTTCGTAGGCCAACTCGTTCGCTTGTGGTAATTGATATGATGTTCAAAAGGTTAAAATTGACCTTTGTGGGTAATTTTTATGCCGACCCTCAGATGTGCGTCACGAAAGTTAAAAACGAAAGCACTTTTTCGTGTACGGCCCGCTGCCTAACTCCCTAAAGCTCCAGGTTTTAACTGTATGCTTTCTTAAATAATACACTGAGATGATAGCGTACCACTTCACACCCAACTAAATGCATTAGAGTCCATACAAGTGTTAGCAGTGCACTCATTGATAGGGTCTGTACACTGTGATAAAGGCTACACCCTGCAGGAGAAGTTGAAAAGGGGCAGGATGGATGGGGGAGAAAGAGGCAGGGTGCAGAAACACCCTCACAAGAGGATGTTGTGAGACTGAAGAGGGGAGTGATTGCACTGGCCCTTTGAAACAATGACTAGCTTTCTAACGATATTTTACATATTCGTATGATGTATGATTAACTTTTCATTACAAACTGAAAGGTTTCTATCACTGCGTATTGTAATAATTATATCCTGGTCCACTCAGACTGACACAAGATATGATGATATGACACACTGCTATCCGACCAAGGAGTTGTTATTAGATAAATCCCCGATTTGCCTGCCACTGTCAGAAAAAATTGGGCTTTCTGAGTGACGATTGCGATGTGAACTGAAAAACTGGATCAATTTGAAAAGCCTCATTTTTTTTAACAATAATAAGATTTGGAATTAGTAGGTTTACAGTAGTTTAAGTCGATCAAACTGATTTCAGTCACGTAATATGCTTTGAATAAGGAGAAAGGGAAAGCTTTATTTGATTACTTTTTTTCCAAATAAACATTTTCTTATTGATAAGATATTGAAGGTAACATGGGGGGATGCTAAACTTCTGTCATGTTTTAAGGAAAAATCTGATTAAACATTTGACTGAATTGGGCATCGTTTAAGCGGACGATCGGGCCTCTAAAAATCAGTGAAAGAGTGAAAGATTTCCTCAAAACAGATATTCAAGTCATGAGACAATCTTGAAATATCAATCAATTCAGTGAGGGCATACATTATGCGGAAAAATAATTTTATGAACTTCTTACTGTATGGGATAATACAAAATCAATATTCTGCCAGTTTGTAGGGCAAGTGAAAAATTGGAAGGGCAAGGGGATTTCAGTGACCGCTAAGCCTACTTGGCAAGTGAGTTTAAAAGATAATGCAGGACCCTGGGCCCATCATTTCTCAACCTCCGTAAGTGGTCGGGGGTCACCTAGTCGATTGAAATCTCCCAGATGCAGTCTCACACCGAGTGAGGCTCTCCAGAAGACAGGGAAATTTACCTATTTTGGTGGAAATGATCGTGGTTGGCCCAGTCGCTTAAGCCGATTCAACAAAATGTTTGAAGTAGAAGGTTTGCAATTATTTTGGGAATAACCTGTCAATTTAAGTAACTCATTATAGTGATATCAGCCTTTCGTATCCCCTACAGTTGCCTGTAATTCCATCACTTATCCCCAAACCATCTTCTCGTGGATTTCACACCTTAGCTGCGTCTGTACTTCCAGAAAATTTTCTTGTTTGTTTTAATAAAAGTGGTTGATTTAGACTTCACAGTTGAATGGGATTGGATTTGGTAAATAAAATTTAGCGATAGAATAGCAGTTGCTAAAGGAGCAATGGCCGAACAGAAAATGAAATTCTCGCTACTACATTAATCAAGTGGACAAAAATACAAACTGTTCGACTGGAAATCTTACTTCAAACTACAAACTTCAGACTTTTTTAACAAGTGTTGTGCCTTTCTGGGTGTTATTGGGTTGCATTTTGCTCGAGTTAGGTTTAGGTTTTCGTGTTTCTTAGTGCCTTTTCTTTGTGCTTAAAAAGGTCACTGGTGTTCCATCCACTGTTGGAGGGCAACCTCCTTTAGTCTTCCCCTAGGTAAAATCTTTCAAGTACAATTACAATCTTGTTTTGAAAATCCAATGAAACACCCATCACTGTTAGTTAAATCCGTTGGGTTAAAGTGTTGGGCAAAACTATTTATTGGACCAAATCGCTACCCAACAAAATTGGTCACTGTTTTGCACAGAATCGGTCACGTGGCCTACAGTCGAACGATTGGACAAGAAAAGCTGCATACTTTGCCCGACAGTTTTTAGAGTGTGTTCACTAAATTGTTGGAAATAGATAATCGATTGCAATGACGAATTGCACGAACCACCGCCGCGAACAGGCGCGTGTCCAAAGAGGAAGGGACCTAGCCACTGTCATTGTACTTAGTGTTCAGCATAAAGAATGGGTTGGGGAAAACAAGCAAGTAAGCAACGACTGGAAAAAAGACGTGAGTTTACAAATTGGTTGGAAACTGAGCCGTAAATCTTCATCATTCAAACTAACTTATTCACAAAGGACCGAGGGGAGGGGTGACCTTGGGAAATTATGTTCTAAAACTTACTTGTAATTAATAGTAGACTAGGAATGCATGAAAAAGATGGGTCGCGATATTCCCCCATACTATTAGATATTGGAATCTTCTAAGGCTTATTGACTAAGGTAAAGTAATCGTCCGAAAACTTTTATCTAGGCCGACAAACAGAGAAGGTTTCGTTTCCCGTTGCGTTAAATAATATGTTTTTGATTTATGAATCGTGCCAATTTCAGACAAAAAGTGAGGCGAACTGTAATGAGAAGAGCTACGGTGAGACAAACAAAAATGGACAAACTATATGGTAACTGATGATGAGACGACACGAGCTATAAGAAGACGAACTATAAGTTGACGAACTATAAGGTTGCAGGCCACTAATTATTTTCCCTTTGACTTACACACTAAATCAGGCTAATTCACGGCTCCTAAATCCTTTTAGAAGTTTTCAAACTGGACATGCGACCCTCCGGTTATAACTAGGCAAAATGTCAGTACTTACGGCAATGTAAAATACCCATAGTTAGAAAGCCTTGACTGATTTGTTAACGTGTTTCCCGCCTCTGTCTATAACCAAAGACGGTGTTTCACAAATCGTAGTATAATACAATGCAAATGACATTTTGATTGGTCAAATTGCCTTGCATTTTGCACCTTCTGTATTTCGACTCATTTTCCACACAAATCACGTGAAAAATGAAGCATATATCATAAGTAATACAGTAAGAAACAACGTCCCATACAATTTTACTCACTTCATTTATCAGTAAACATTTTCTCAGGTAAGGAGATTTGAGTTAGTGGTCCGCTACCCTAAGGGCATGATCTACAAGGAGAGGAACTCTAACGAGATGAATTATGAGACGAACTGAAACGAACAAGAACGAGATGATCTATAATGAGAAGAACTTTAATGAGGCGAAATGAAAGGAAACAAACCGAATTTGTGAAAACTTGCATGAGAAAACTTAATATGAGACAAACTTTAATGAAGCAGACTTAGACTGCAAACTAAAACAAGGCAATTTCTACTGTGATGAAATTGAATAAAACAATGGAAAAAGAGGAACAAAATCAAATGGGACAACAGATTAAGTTGAGATAAATAATGACAGAATAACAAGACAGGAAACTACGTTACCGTTTTTGCGGGAAAGTTTGAGAACATAGCCCACGACAAGCAAATTTGTTTGCATTGAAAGTGCCGTCTAGCTGGCAGTCATTATTTTTTGTTACAAATGACGTCATCAGCGATGAAAAGGTCAAATCGATATGCCACATGCGTCGTGCTTTTGGCCTTCATATAAACAGACATGACTAAACTGGTAAAACATGATGCCCTTGTTGACGAAAATACAAAAGACAAAAACACTGCTCATATCCAGTGCTCCAAAAGAATCACTATCATGATGTCACACCAAAGAGCAAGAATTTTGCCATTCCCGGAGAAGTGCCTTTGCAGCTCCTCTGTCTCTGCCGCCCAATTAAGCTGCCTCAGTTGGTTTTTCGAAGCAAAGAGCTGAACAAAAAAATGAAAAAGAAGACAAACAAAAATAAAATGGTCCGCTCTCCTGGGAATGTTTCCCAAACTTTAATTAGGGAATAAAGTCAATTGTGCCCACGTCTCTACATCAGATTCGAAGAGACTATGACGTCACGCATATGGGCTGAGAGACCCGAGACGTGACGTCATAGCCTGTTCGAATATGATGTAGAGACATGGGCACCATGAATTTATTCCCATTCATACATACTTTAGTTTCGGGAAGCTTAGAAGGAAAAAAGCGTTCTTTTTATAAATTTTCCATTGATCATCAATTATTTTCCTTAACTGACTACGTTACAATGACATTGAATAGTGTAGCGAAGAGATTACTGCAATGCGCACAGTACCTAGCTGGCTACACGCTACCTCTGTCACTTGTTGATGTTGTACGTATGTAACTTACACAGCCATGACGTACAGTCATAGGCCTAGCCTACGGCCTACTTTGGGCTGTCTATTTGACAAATAAATTATATTTTGGAAGTCTTGAATGATGTTATATTTGAAACGATTTTTCTCTTGGATTTGGAACTATTGTCGTGAATAGTTCCACTAAAATTATTTACTAGCTTGAGGATCTGTGGTTTAATTGGTTTATATTGATCGCTGTGACGTTTGCCTTTGACAAACTAACGCCCTGCTAAACGTAAACAGACTATTAAACAACTAACGTTAGGCTAACAACGTCAGGCCTAACATAAGCCTTTCAAATTAGCGTAACGTTGATTTCGAAATGTGGTTGAGTCAGTAAATTAGCTTGACCTTTTTGAGTGGAACTTTATGGAACCACACATGTTTGCCTTTATTAACGGTGGCTGTCGCAATTTCTGAAGCTTTCATTGCAGAGAGAATCTATCGCAATCTTGATGACGTTTGTCGATGCAGTATGCAGGCTCCTTGGGCCGGCAAAAGCTCTTCTTAATTACCACATCTGCAATTCCCTTGGCGAATGTGGTGCTAAATTTCCTTACATAGCTTACGGTACACAGAGTACTTGACCAAGCCTAATGTATGGAATATGCGTGATGAGCTTTTATGGTTAGTGAGTAATGTTATACTCGAGCACTTATTTCAAAACTGTTTTTTTTTTCATCGGAACAGATAAGCTAGAGATTTCAAGTATAACTGAGATAGGCCTAGGAAGTCATGTAGTCATACTTTTTTCCCTTTTTCTCATCACCAGTGAACCATATCAATGACACGATTGGGGTCTAGGCCTAGGCCTAGGCCCTATGTGAACTTTGAAACACGTTACAGCTTACAAGACCTTCACTTAATATTCTCTAAATTAGGTCTGATATCTGATTAGGCCTTTCTTTGTTTCAGTATACACGCAAAATTGCGGTCAACCAAATATATTTACATTTTAAGTTGGAGAGTAATGGGGGAAATTACAGTTGTATGCCTTAGGCTACTAGCTTGCTTAAAACGTCAGGCACCATTTTGAAGTAGTTGGGCGAGTGTATATGTCTATAAACTGTTGTTTAAAGTATTTAACCTAAAACTATATATACAATTCAAGCCTTTATAATACTGTGTCAGCAAAGCTTTGTTTATAGTCATGTTGATCAAAAAATTACTCTCCATACACCCCATGTCTCTACACTGGATTAGAACATGGGTAACTGACCAATCACAAGCCAGCATTCTCAAAAAGTATTTATGAATTTGCTTTATAGTGTGACTATTTCCCTATTAGGGGTTGTAGAATGCGTGTACAAAATTCTTTCTTTAAAGAATTACTTTAAAATACGTTTGCATTGGAGAAATAGGAAATTTGGTGAAGGAAAAGTTGGGAAAACCGCGATTGAGTTGTCTAGTGTTACTTGATGTCTTATGTCACATATAGCCGTGGCTTTCAAATTTCAGGGTTTTTTAATACTCAGAGCCAGGGAGCCATTGACCCCCAATCGTTCTCCTTTCTCACCCCGCCTGTAGTCAGTACGCCATTGATTGTGTAGCTTTTAAATTTTCATATGTCGTATACATAGAGTCGAACGTAAGAATGCAACTTGGTACGCTACGTTGAACAATTGCCTACACAGTGTTTTCGTACTGTATACAGCAAGCATAGTTTTCTGCTTGTATGATATGCATTATTCAATCAAAATGTAGCCCATTTACGTGGCACAAAAATAGTGAGACCCAGTGGCGTAGCTAGGATTTTTTCCAGGGGGGGAGGCAAAGGTATGAAATTTCCCCAAAACTTTTCCCGGTCAATGTGTATGTATTTGATAAAAAATATGCAAACTTACAAGTATAACAACATTACCTTGACATTTTGTAATATTACCTGCATTTTAATCTTAAAGTATAACATAGAGCAATCGGAAATAACAAAGTATATTATTTTGGTAAACAATATCCGGTTTATTTGTATGTACTAAAGCAGTGGTGTACGCAGGATTTCTCTGAAGGGGGGGGGGGGGCATGCAGTATGGTCTAAGGGGAGGGGTGTCCGGAAATTATTTGACGTTTTCAAGTATCCTACATGCAAAATGGTGCAACATTTTCGACTTTGACAGGAACGGTGTTTTAAGGTTGAATCGTGGTGGTTCATGAGGATAAAACTGAAACTTTTGTGTCTTTACATGCACTCTTATGCCATTTATGCTACCTTACGAAGTAAAACTTGTCATTAAATTTGCACACTTTTAGAAGTCCAAATAAAAGAGCATTGATCGGTATTTGTGGTTTTTCTTGGTCACAAAATGTTATTTTGTCATAAAGATTATCTAAGCGGAGCGTTACCATTGGTTGGCGCGGAGCCTAGAGAAAATTTGGAAAAATCAGACCCCTTAGATGGCCGGAAATAGCATTTTCCAGGCTAATACGAAGAATCTAGCCAGTCGCTTTCTTCTTTTGTCGTTTGCAATAAAATGCTCACTTCAAAATATGTTCGCAAACTGCAAAGTGATCAGAGAGTTAAGAGCTAATTTTACTCTAAAAATGTAATTTTGCCCAAAAGACCGAACGAAGCGCCACCATTGGCTGGCGCGGAGCGTAAAGAAAATTTCGAAAAATCAGACCTCTCAGATGGTTAAAATAGCGTATTTATGCTTGTAAAGAGAATCTAAACATGTAGTCTTTTTTATCGATGCCACCAGTGGGAAATAGAGTCTACCTTTTTAAGTAAAAATTTGGAATTTGACAGGATTTGCCTAGGTCTATTTGTAGGAATAAAAAAATTGGCATCACTGAAAGACCTTGCAAGGACAATCCTTCCCTTTTGAAAAATTTTGAAAAATTGGGTGTCCTTATAAGCATTCTGGTGCCACATATGCTATCTTTTGAAGTAAAATCTGTGTTAATAAAGTTAGACTACGTACTTTTAAGAACAAAGAAAAAATGGCATCAGTGAGGGGGGCATGGCCCAATGGTCTCCTCTTCGCACGACACTAAGGAGGCCTAATAGTGGCTCGATCACACAGGATATCCTGTGAGAAAAGCAGTCTGTTATGTGTAGAAGGCCACAAGGTACTCATTGTCCATTTACTGATACACTCAAAGTGAGCAGAAAGCTATTTTCCCGAACTAGCTTGTAAGTTTCCAAGGATTAGGCTAAGTAACAAAATCTAAGTGTGCCAACGGTTCCCGTTAATTCTAATTTCTAGATTAACTTTAAGTTTATCGTTGGCCATGGATTGTTTCAGCCCGATCCATCGTTATGTACACAGAGTAAAATCGTACAGCTACTGCTAGCTTGTAGAAGAACATAACAACCTCGGGGGTCTACGGTAGTGACTTGTCAGTTTTCACATCCTTTTACTGATGAATTCCCAAAGTATCACCTGAATAACAGCTTCCTGTGCACTGAAATGCACTGATCATAACCCCCGTGCGTATACAAGCACAAGAGAACATGCAATCTGCTACGCGACGATGGCATTTCAGTGGAACACGAATTGGACCGGTTCCTGAGACACTGACGAAATCTGAGTTAATTTGTTGCATGAAAATACGAATTATGTATTTGAAATGTCTCACAATTTCTTATTCTAACAAAAATTCTGAGAAATTTTTGTAATATTAAGAAGATTCATCAAATTTCCCCAAAAATTTTTCCAGGGGGGGGCAACTTGCCCCCCTGCCCCCCCCCCAGTAGCTATGCCACTGGTGAGACCACGCCTTTGCTCAATGGCGTACGCTGTCCCATCCCCTTTGAAAAATTTTTGCCTTTTCAAGGAGCCTAGATGCAGAATGGTGCAAGATTTTTGACTTTGACAGCAACAGTGTTAAAAATTAAATTGTGGTGGTTCAGTAGGATAAAACTGGAAATTTTGCCTCTTTACATGCAATCTAATGCCATTTACACTCCCTATCGAAGTAAAAGTGTTTTTAAATTTGCATACTTTTAGGAACCAACATAAAAGAACATCCATCGGCATAGGCGAACGGGAGCATTCCGGTTACCTGCCTTTTCTTTTCTTTGCCACAAAATGTCATTTTGCTGTGAAGACTATTAAACCGAAGCGCCACCATTATTGGGCGGAATGTAGACAAAATGTAGAAAAATAATACCCCTCAGAAGGCGGGAAATATTATTTTCCAGATTCATACGAAGAATTTAACAGTCGCTATCTTCTTTTGATTAACGAGTAAAAAATAGTTTGACCCAGAAAATGTGCTCTATGCGGAGAGCCACCATTAATTGGTGGAAGCGTCGAGAGATTTCGAAAAATCACACCTCTCAGATGATCTGAAATATAATTTTCCAGACTGATATGAAGAATCTTACCAGTTGCTATATTCTTTTGTCTTTTGCAAGAAATGATCACTTCAAAATAAGTTCGCAATCTGCAAAGTGATCACAAACTTATTAAACTTATTATACTTTGACCTGAAAAATGTAACTTTGCCCGAAAGACTTTCTAAGCGGAGCGCCACCGTTACTTTGATCGGACCATACAGAAAATTTTGGAAAATTGTTATCCTCCCAGATGGCCGAAAATTGCATTTTAATGCTTGGAAAGAGAATCTAAACAATCTTTATGTTTAGCTTTTGCTTGCAATAACAACAAAAAAAAAAAAACAGAAACATGCTCAGTAAACAGAAAATTACCATATAACATGCATATACCACTGTTATGAACCGTAAATGGTCTTGATTCTTTATTTTCCGGGGAACTACCGAACTGAAAATATGCTATTGCTTCTCTATTATGACTCCCGGCTAAACTCAAGATCCACTGAATTGGTGAAATTGCTTGTGACTGCCCGAACTTTTAATGATTTTACCCCTAATATCTCTTGTATGATAAGTGGCAAAATATTGCTCACCGCACTTGAACCCTCCACTTCCATGCCCCCGTCACTTACGTCTATGCCGGCCGGGGAAAGACTGTTGGAAAGGACCCTCCCTTTTAACAATGCTCATAAAGGTAGATGTCCTCATATCGGTGGCACCAGGATGTTTCAGAGTCTAATTTACAAAGTAAAATTTGGAGTTTGGCAAAATTTGCCTATTTTATTTTAAGATATTAAAAGAATGGCATCACTGAGGGGCCAATCCTTCCCCTTTGAAAATTTTTGAGAAATTGGGTGTCCTTACATGCAATCTGGTGCCACATATACTACTCTGAGGTAAAATCTCTGTTAGTAAATTAGGGCTGCGAATTTGTAGGATCTAAAAAGAAAAAAAAGAATGGAATCCGTGAGGGGAGGGGGGGGGGGGCATGGCACAATGCCCTCCACTTCGTGCGTCTCTGCCGTTGCTATCTTACACTGTGACCTACGAAAAATTGAGCTGGTGAGACTGGAAGAGGGGTGGCGGCTGGGGCTGGCGGCTGGGGGCTGGGAGCTATATGTATGAATGTTATAGATCTCTTCCGCATTTGTTTTCATTATAAAAAAATTAAGGGATTGAGGTATACACAACCTCGATTTTTTTTTTTTTTGGGGGGGGGGGCTGGGCAAGAGCACGTTTGGAGGGGTCTTGAGTCCCCAAAGTCCCCGCCCCGTAAAGCCGTGCCTGCTTTAAAGTGCTTCCTTTCTAACATAAAAATATTGAGGGAAAGCATGGAAGAATAGTCTGATTTTGTAATTGTAAGGATTGAAATGATAATAGTCCAGAGAGTTGACTTTGTCACGGCCTGTAATGTCCTCTCATCTTGACTTATAAGCTGACAAAACAAAATAATAAGAAGGAACATAAATTTACTTCAAAATGCATTTAATATACCTAATGCCAAAGGTAAACCCCCATAGTCCTCACAGAAATTTATTAAACGTACGTAGCAGTAATCATTAATTTAAGGAGAATGTACACTATTGCACTGAATTTTGGTCATTGGCGTACAAGGTGATTTCGGGTCGGGGTATGGAAAAATCGGGGTGCTGTTTGAGACTCAAAAAATATTGCATGTTATAAGTAACCCAGAATTCTTTCAAAGAAATGAAAGCAATATTTTCAAAATAATTGAAAAATGCAACTGATTCGGGCAGATACGATCCCCAGCCTTACTTCAAAACTTTCCCAACAGTGTGCCCGAAATGATAGAATAGGGTAAACTTAAGCCATTGTCATACTTCATGGAATTGGAATTTGGGGAGTCATTGTTAAAATCTTCTCCATCTCTGGTCCGAAAGAGCCAAAAATTTGCCAATTTTAGTAAATTTATCAGGAAATTTGTACCGCAGGACTATGAAAATTAAATTTATGCTAATTATTTCTTAACATCACCTCGATAGATAGAATTTTTCAGACTACCCTGTTCAATAAAAAAACATATGTTGCTGTGACATTATGAAAAAATCAGCTGCTATTTTATATTCGTGGACATCGAATGCAAATGAAATATTTCCACCATGCTGAAAGTTTTGTTGGCTCTCCCCGACCAGAGATGGACGAGATTTTAACAAAAACCCTAAAAAGTCGGATCGGAATCCCACTGGCATTCGTTGTATTGTGACAGCTACTGTATGTGGAATATATCCAATTACCAGAATACAAAAAGGGCAAAAGGGACAGGGTATACCTGCATTTGCTGTGCAGAAGATTTTCTGAAGAAATGGAAGTGGTGAAGTTCATCTTCTAATTTTTTGAAAATTTCGTAATCGTTGCTTTAATATTTTTTGTTTAGTTGAAAATTGCACTGCAAAAGAAAGCTCAAACTACTTAGAGACTGCCTAGATTTACTTTAAAACAGGTAATTACCATTCCACAACGGCAGAGACGAGTCATGTTCACCGTATGCCTCCCACCTCCCACCCCTCCTTAAAGTTGCCAGTGCATACTCCATTTCCTAGCTGAAAACATTTTATGTACTGGCCAAGTTACAATGATTCTTGACGTCATACGCAGTCGTTTCATTGTGTGACAGCTTTATCATTATAATGAATATTTATGTATCCTTTTAGGCCATTTGGATAAATTATTTGTAGTTTCTGTTCTTTTTAGTGTTCACATGTGTGAAGGTTAAATTCGTCCGTTAAAGGGACAATCCTCTCACTCCAAACTACACTTCTAGCATAGGGTAACAGAAACTCTCAATTGGCTCAGCTTTTTGATTGACTGCTAATTCAAACAATACAGAGTACCGAAACGTATATTACACAGCACGAACTGTTCTGATAGTGTTTTGATTATACACATTGAGCTTTCTATATTCGCCCTGAAGTAATAAAATGAGATTGTGTCTGGATGAGGGTGAATTTTAAACAATTGTGGAAGGGGCTTAATTAAGAAGGTTAGGATAATTGATACTGTTTGAGATGAGAAAATTTGGCCTTTAAGTTAAATGCTTATATTTTCTGCCCGCCTGTGACGCAGCTCCTTTACGTTGCAAAACTAAAAGAGGTCCGTGTGAGTTTAAGGATACTCAAGCTAATCTTCAATCTAAAAGAATGCCGGTCTCCTTTTGGAAATGCTGTCTTCTTTACAACACTTCCGCTTTCGATAGCCGGGATTCCTTCTGACAAATTACAATTTTTAGCAAGACCACATTTTCATAATCTGTGGTCAATAACAGATATATTATCTGACTCACTTAAGGATTAAGATATATTACACTAAAACGGTGTGCGGAGGGGTGGTTATAATATTCTCCATTTTTAGATAAAACTCCCTGAATTGAATCTTGATCAACGTCAGCGCATTGTTTATTGGTCCATGCTGGTCGTTAAAACTCAGTACCCTCTTTATTCTTATCAACTCAGTACTCAGTATATTATGATCAGACCAATAACCAAGGTGAACGGGAGGGGAAAACCCCTTGTAAAGTTTTCTTGCTCCCAGAAGATTAAATTTTGCAATTCACTCAAAGGAAAAATCTCCTCACCCCATACAGTTTCACTTTCCGTAACCTTCTAACCTAAATCCCTCTCACAACCGTCTAAAACTCATCCTCATTAAGGCACAATAGCTCAGTTTATGGCTTCAGAGTGGGTATACAAGGTTTACTATGCAATCAAAGCAATCCTCTGCATTTTTGTGTGTGTTTTATTTTATTAATTTTCTGTCAATCAAAGAGTGTGTCAGAAGAGAAATTATGTGGACTACTACAAAAATCGTAGATTGGGGTGAGAATTGACAGCGTTTAATTCAATTGTAAACATTCGGCCTCTGTAAAGTGTTCACCCAAAAGCTTCTATGGTTAACGGGTTCATTCTTATAAAATGAATAAATTTGTAAGAAATGCTTTGCAGAATTTTGTTGAAAGTGCCAAATGTCTCACATGAGACCGTTGCCAAACACATTAGGAAACAAACTTAATATGCATCTAAGACCACTAAGTGTTCAAACAACAACATTTAGAAAGGCCCACGACTCTGTTGTACATTAACTGGAACGTATGGCTCTTACGAGACCTTGGACCGGACCCTGAAATGATTCAAATGACCCACGTCCCAGGAATAATTGTGTTCAATTTTCAAACTAATTCATGAAGCATGGGCCATGAAGTATGACTGAAATAGGCTGAAAAAGTGGAAAAATTGTAAATTGCACCTTGATTTCTGAAAAAAGGACTCCTGAACAGTCGGTCCATGTCCCATTGGACCATATTTCCAACGTCTACACTGGAGATTAGGTCTGGGGAGACAATAATTATCAGCAAGTTGTAAATATCTGTCCCTGGACACATATTCTAATGAATGTATGCGGACATGAACTCCAGTCTTCCCGGAAACTTGTCTGGTGAGTGATATGAATTCCACATAACCACCGAGATACAATTTTCATGGTAGACATAGTTTCCTTACACACCGGCGTTAGAGGTTGTCCTACCATGGAGTTCCATACTCCTACGAGGAGTAATAAGAAGAAAGACTAAAACGGAGGCACGCCATCTCTTACATACCCTGAAAGAGAGACTGACAAACTGTCATTTAACTTGCAATGTGTACCTGTTATGGTTGAAATAAAAGAATTTTGGTGGGACTTGTGTTAAACACTTTTAGAAGACTTAAAAATGGGAGATGTCACAGCTCACTGGATAGAGCATGATTAAGACTGGTATTCGTTTTTCTATGAGAAATGTGACAGGCACTTAAGTTTGTTTTGTATGTATAAATCCTGATCGTTCGCAAGAGTCATGAGGGTTATTGAACCAGGGTTGTGTTATTATGTAGGCTATAATTACGAATCAACTCTTTTTTCTTTGGTATGAGTTTTTTTTTTTTTACAGAACCCTCTCCGTCCGACTTCTGATTTGATTGGTTTTATCTACAGATTTGTAGCCGACTTTCTTCATGGAATACTGAAGACAAAGGAATATCGGGTACAGGGCTGTCACTTGAAAAATGTCGGTCATTAGGCCCAAACTTTAAAAATATTCTCACTCAATAAGTTTAAAACCCATCAAATTTTTCGCCTAAAATCACTGAATGCAGAGTTCGGGCTTTCTAAAGAAATGTGTTTAGTTCACCGATTGAGTGAAACATCACCACGGCACCGCTTTACCCTTCTCACACTCTCAATGTTGCAAATAGGAGTAAAAGTTTAAATTATAACATAAGAAAAACATTGTTAATACATTTTGCATAAGAAGGATTTATCAGGGCATTGTTTGTCTGGCAAATTTCATTTCGTCGATGTTTAAAATGACGATTTAGTTTAATGACCAACGCAGATGAAGTGGCTGTTCATTCCTAAAAAAAAGTCATTCCAGGAAAGATTATTAGTGGAAATTTGTCAGTGTTGACTCAAAATAACACACAGTCGTCATTTTGGATGTGTAAAAAAACAAACGATACCAAACTTGATCAAGCTTACTACGGTGGATTAGCCACATAAAAATAGCCGGAATGGACACTTTGTTAATCACTGCAGTATATTAAGTGCTGTCTACAAAACATTTCATTATTTTCAAGATGGCGGTCGGCCGACAAACAACATCTTGGATTTTGGGGAAATATTTCTTACACTATGTCAAACTCCCTCAAGTGGATTAGTCACATTTAGAACTAGTCGAAATGAACGTCTTATTCATCTTTCTGGTACAGTTGATGGCCGTCGGCCATTTTGAACTTTTAAATCATTTAATTTTTCCTGCTTATTCCATGCAATTTAAGGGACAAAAAACCACTGTCGAACCTTTTGCTGCATTTATTTTTTTTTTTGGGGGGGGGGGGTGAGGTGGGATTAATAAGAAAATGACGAATGCAGAAAATCGTTTTTTTATTTTGTGTTCCACACATTTCTCAATCTTTTTTTCACCTTATGTTTCAAAATTTGTTGAACATTAACTTTGGGGCATCAAAATTATTCTACCTTCTTAAAATGGTGTCCAATCGTCAACCCAGTGATGGGTCAGGTGAAGGGTATACAGAGTTTTAAAGCAAATTAAGAACTTATGGAAGCCGAGAAAAGGACCTAACCTTTAAAGGAATATGAACAGTTTAGGTCTGTAGATTCCATTAACAGTTATCTTTAACATGGACAACAATATTTCCGTCTTCTTTCTTATAATATTAGCCCTATTGTTTAGAGTTAACCAAATGAAACGATGTAATGAATTTTTACCTACGTAACATTAAGATCATCTGATTTTACGTGATATTTCCAAACTTTGGGAAATATTAACTTTTGGCTAGAATAACATTTAAGAATTTATAGAGAACCCTTGATTTACCTCGTAGGCGTCTATTGAATTTTAACGGAGAGTTAATACTCTGACGGAAACCTGGGAAAAGCTTTCATGAAAACCCCGAATTACTAGTTGAAGGAGATTTTCCTGGCAGTTATGAAATCAATCCTCTTGGAAACATGACATAAATCAGCTTTGATTGACAAATATTGGTAGCTAGATATTCGAGAGTCACATTTAGTGCGAGTGAATGAGACATGTTCGCCTGAAAATGCATACTGCCATGGGGGGCATTGCTCTCATTTTAATAGGTCTCTTGTCTCTGGCGTACGGCAGATGACGCATGGATATCATTAGTCTTAGACGTTTTGCGTTATTTAGCAACGTTGCGCCAAGAAAACAAACTTTTGATACAACAAGAGAGTCAATAGTATAAAACTGTAAATAGAAATTCATAAGCGTTTTGAGAAAAAAATCAGTTAACGAAGTTATTCAATGCAAAATTGGATATATTTTGCAGAGGAACCGATTTTTGTCCATCAAATTTGGTGCAAAAGCAAACATCAGCCGTCCTCCAATTTGACTTGGGACCACGCTGCCCTTTTTCCCGCCCACAACCCTCACTCTTTTGAGTGGAGGGGACACTAACATCAAAGTCCCCCTACTTTTCGTGACCTGAAACTTTAAGTTATGTACCACTAAAAATTCTATACATGCAGGTTAAGGAAGACGTGCTCTAGCGATTGAGATCGATTTCTGTATCAATAATTACACATTTCTACTTTGCAAATCCCAAAATTTTCTCGCACTCCCTACGCGTGCAGTCTTATTGATGTTCTTTTTTACACTTGCATATAAAACATACATAATTTCTCTGTCTGTATGATTATGTTGATTGCTTGAGTGCATAGGGCAGCCGGTGTGGTTATGAAGGAGCACAACATTTATAAATTTGAAGAAGAGGAATCATCCCATACTGTGTTTTAATGAAATTTGAAATCTTTAGTGAATGACCGGCCTGGAAGGCTGATGAGGTGTCCTTCTAAACTTCAAAACGACATATTTTAATGTTTTTTGTATAAACAACCTTACACCGGTAGGCCTATTCAACGGTGTCCCAGTAACACCAGTGGGAACTACCCCCCCCCCCCTTCGATCTGTAATTTTCCTGCAGTAGATTTTATAGGGTCAATGTAAATTTAAATACCACGTATAGTCTAAAAGTAAATAGAATCATAAGGAAAATTGTAGTAGTTTGCGGAGGATTATGAGATAGTCCGTTGAGGTAATTACCCACACTTTCATGGCCATGTTTCAAAAACTTTGGAGTTTCCTAGTCGCTCAAAATATTGAAACATTTAGCACCATTTTTGCATCTGGTTACCCTTTTCTCAGTGGCGTAGCTACAGGGGGGAAGGCGGCTCTGAAGAAATGGAGAATTCCGTTATTCGCCATTTGTGAAATCAGTCTACAATGTGGTTTTGACAACTCATGAAATTCCGAAATTCCAAATTCTCTCCAATAAGAGTTCCATATTCGTCATCAATTGTTTCAAAAAAGCGAAATTTTCCACGCACTTCACAAAAGTTTGAGATATCGAGTAATTTATGTAATTTTTCTACAGAAAGTTGTGTAAGGTACTGGTGATTGCAATCGCTCTTTAGTACGTTGTTAAGTTTCTTGGATTTTGGTAGGTGGTGGTGAATAATTACCTAGGTTTGTATTTGAATATATCCACATCAGTGGCGTCGCTAGGATATTTTCCGGGGGGGGGGGGGGGGCAAAGGCGTGAAATTTCCCCAAAACTTTTCCCAAGCAGTGTGTATGTGTTTCATGCAAAATATGCAAATTACAAGTATAACAACATTACCATGTCATTATGTAGTATTTTCTGTATTTTAATCTTAAAATATAACATAGAGTAATTGGAAATAACAACTCAAATTTTGGTGAACAATATCTGGTTTATTTGTATGAACCAAAACAATATACGTACGCATGGATTTTTCTGAAGGAGGGGCATTCAGTTTGTTGAGTGATCGCCAGCCTGGGGAGGTGTATAAGTGGAGGGGCATAAGGGGAGGGGCATAAGGGGGGGTATAACGGGAGGGGAAACCCCTCCCCTTTGAAACTTTTTGAAATTTTTAAGGAGCCTAGATGCAAAATGGTGCAAGAATTTAGATTTTAGACTTTGACAGGAACAGTGTTAAAAGTTGAATTGAGGTGATTCATGAGGATACAACCGAAACTTTTGTGTCTTTACATGCATTCTTATGTCATTAACGCTACCTTACGAAGTAAAACTTGCATACTTTTAGGAGTCAAAATAAAAGAGCATCGATCGGTATAGGCGAAAGGGAAGATTTTAGTTTGAGCATTTTCTTGGCCACAAAACGTTATTCTGTCATAAAGATTATCTAAGCGGAGCGCCACCATTAGTTGGAGCAGAGCGTAAAGAAAATTTCGAAAAACCAGACCCCTCAGATGGCCGCAAATAGCATTTTGCAGACTTATGCGAAGTATCTAACGAGTTTTTATCTTCTTTTGTCGTTTGCAATAAAATGCAAATGTGGTATTTGTCAGTTGTTCAACAAGCAAGGAATTCAAGGACATGATAAATTTGTCCAGGTTTCAAGGGAGCTAAATCTGTAATGCTCCCTGACGCCGGCCTTGGTTTTTCCGGTCTTAATAAATGAAAAAAAAAAAAAAAAACAAAGAACTGTTTGTTCATTTGCCCTGTGAATACAACAAGGTTAGAGGTTGTCAGCATATTTGACCAAATGTAGCACCAAATAGCATTTAAAGGGAAATACTGCATTTGTTTTGCAAGAAAAAAATCATCCTTGCAAAACTAATATTTACTGACAAAGGGTGATAGATCATCAAAAATAAAGCAGTATGGTTGCCTTCTTTTCAAGAAATAAGTTTTTCACGGATAAAAATTCACTCTTTTGTTGCGCAAGAATAACTTGTTCACCCAAACTTTCAACATTTGAAAAGATGCAACGTCCCTAGCTCTTCTTGCGCATAGTATTTTGAAGAGATGTAGCTATTGCTGGGTTTTATGATGAAAACTGAATTGTTGGATAGTGTCTTGGTCATTTTGCTTGTACTCTTTGTTGGAGCACTTTAAACACAATATTTCGCTTTAAGGTCCCTCCACCACTTATTATTTTTTGAAAGCTTTAAAATAATTAAATATATGGTAATGGCGTATTCGTCACCTCAGTCTCATTTCATAAGAAGAAAGAAGAAAAACGAACGAGCAACTGTAAAGGTAGTTCTGCTATAACTCATTTCGTAGGACACTAATAGAAAAAGTAACATTCAATTGGAATGGTTCTACGAGAAAAGGGACGGATGTTTCGGCTTATTTAGGCTTGTTAAGTCTCCCAATCTTTCAAGGTGGTATTTTTGTCACTAACATTTTCGACAGCATTTTAAAATACTGTCATCTATTTCCCGCAACCGCGAAATGTACACAAAATGATCGAGATATTCATTGCCACACCTGTGCTCATAAAACAGTTGCGCAGCTGCACAGGTGGTCTACAGGTTGTGGCAGGTGAGTACGACGTTTATTGTGGTAGTAATAATTGTGGAATAATAATTTGTTATTTGAATGGTCCATTTTAATCAAAGGATGCATACAGGTATGAATCTATGTAGCAGTTGAACCACACTTTCAAAGCAACTCTCTGTGTACACACGGTATGACCTGCTCACTCTCGGTAACTGTACCCACACAAGGAATATATGGCCGGTACGACTGAGTTAACAAATTGTCTGTCGTTGGATGGTTACTCGGATATAATCTTTTATTCAGTTTTCAGTAACTGATCAGAAATTGGTGGGTATTCAGTCAGGTAACCTTTTCTTCGATAGCACTATTGACAAACATTTTCTCCAGTAGCGTATGTTTTCTTCTTTGACGAAATCTGGGATAACAGCGGTTAGGATTACTGGTAAAAGAGAACGATAGGTATCATGTTTGCTCTCAATTCTAGTTGCATTTGGTTCATAAATGCTGGCCTTTGTGTTAGCTGCCTGTAGGGACAGATGACTTTATTTGACAGAATGTTGTTAAAACCTTGGACTCTCCCCGTTGAAGGTAGTCAGAAATGAATATTTCCGAATATGACTGAGCCACAAAGTTTTCACTTAATTTATCAGCTGTGAGGCAGAAAAAAATACACACCATCGCGGATTCATAATTTGCCGCTTCATTACATTTGTATGCTAATGCATTTCACCATAGTTTTTATTTTTCATCGATGAAAGAGAGAAATAGCCGACTATCTATCGACGTTTTACACCGACAGTGAGGGCCGCCCTGAACAGTCGTTTGCCCATGGTTTCGAAATAAGGCATGCCAGTAATCAACGATCAAACTCTGTCCCGCACATTGCCTGGCAATGCAAAGTGTGTACTTTCATTACACGAAGAATAGAGAGTGGGATGGAGTGAGGGGTTTCCCTGTGCAAGTTGCCCATTAATTTATAATATCTCTTGAAAATTCTGAAAAAAGTGTTGTCTAGACTTGTCACAATTTTTTTACTATTCCACGATCTGCCAACAACCACCTAGCACTCCCATTGCATTAAACAACTTGCTTTGTATGGGAATTTTGTAAGAATTATTACTCAAAGGGCCTACTAATTCTTTTTTTTTTGTTCAAAAAACAATGGTTCAAAATGGATTGAGCTATTTAAAATATTAAAACAAAGGACATTAGTCTTTACCTTAAATGTAGGTTTAAGTGAGGCACAGGATAGAAAAAAAATTGTTTCATTAAAAATGCTTGTTTAAAACTGTTTTGAGCGAAGGGTGGTGTACCTAACCTTTTGTGCCAAAACATTTAGCCTTTCTTGGTCAGAAAACGATTGATATATAACACATTGGAACTGATTTAAAACAAAAAAAAAAATAAAGAAAACGCGTTGGAAAAAACTTTTATAATTTTTTCTTCATTTATCTTTAAAACTATTGTTTCTTAAAATATGACAATATTCGCTTCAAATATCATGTTTTTAGAGATCTTTTCCTTATTTCTTAATTTTTGCAAGCCCACCTAATTGTGTTATACTTATTGTATCACACTGTACATTCTTCGGGAAAATCTTCATTTTTATCTCATCGCTCCGTGAGGAGGATGAGATATTGTAATCACTTTGCCTGTTGAGCTATAAATGGGAATGCCAGCTGAAATTGGCACTGTTGCCATGGTAATGGTTGGTGCCCTCAAGTTACTAGTCCAAGGGTCTAACCTAAGGTGGGGTCCCCCAAGGTAACCAAAACTCCAGTTCTGTGTGAGGGGTCAAAACGTGTCCGTGTGGGTTTGTCTTTGTGTAAAACAGAGGACCTAAACAATAGACTTCCAGGTCCTCGGTAGTAAATTCAAAAGATTTCTCAAGTCCTCGGTTGTCTAACAATAGACAGTCTATTGTGAAGGTTAGGGTTAAGTAAGCAGACACAATGGAGATTTCAATGAAGTCCTCAGTTGTGTGTAAAAACACGACTGTGTGTGTGTGTGTGTGTGAGCGTGTGTGTGTGGGTGTGTGTGTGTGTGAATTTTTGTTTTGCTAATATCTCCTAAACAGTTCTGCGGATTTTCTTCAAATTTTGTAGGAAGGTACCCTAGGTGAAACCACTCTACATATTGCATAACCGGAAGTAAAGGTCAAAGATCAGAGGTCAAAGGTCAAATTTGATGAAAATCATATATTTTACTTTATTTCTGTAATGGAACATCGCACTGACATGAAACTTGGCACGTGTCATGAAAAAATATAGGACTACCAGAATATATGGTTACCATGGCAACAGGTATCAAAGGTCACGTGATGGAAGGGGAAGTGTCTATTTTTAAGCAAAAAAGGAGGAAATTTGTGACTCTAACTCCTCCTAGTGGGCTGGACCGATCTTTTTCAAACTTGGTGGGTAGGTACTCCAGGGTTAAAACTTGTGTCTCCCAGATTTTTGGAAGTGAAGGTCAAAGGTAAAAGGTCAGAGGTCAAATTTCGATAGAAATCATTGGGGGGGATTTTTTGGCTGTATTTCTGGTCTTTTTCCGTATTTCTGTAAAGGAACATGGCATTGACGTGAAACTTTGAACATGTCATGAGAATATAAAGAACTACCAAAGTATATGGTTACCATGGCAACAGGTATCAAAGGTCACGTGACGGAAGGGGAAGTGTCTATTTTTAAGCGAAAAAACTTGAGGAAATTTGTGACTCTAAATCCTCCTAGTGGGCTGGACCGATCTTTTTCAAACTTGGTGGGAAGGTACTCCAGGGTTGGAACTTGTGTCTCCCCGATTTCTCGAAGTGAAGGTCAAAGGTCAGAGGTCATATTTCGGTAATTATCATTTAGGGGGGGTTTTGGCTGTATTTCTGGTCTTTTCTCGTATTTTTGTAAAGGAACATTGCTTTGACGTGAAACTTTGCACGTGTCATGAGGATATCTAGAACTACCAAAATGCATGGTTACCATGGCAACAGACATTTAAGGTCACGTGATGGAAGTGAAGTGTCTACTCTCAAGTGAAGAAAGCAGAAACTTTTAACTCGAACTCCTCCTAGTGGGCTAGACCCATCCTTTTCAAACTTGGTGGGAAGATACCCCAGGGTCGGAACTTGTGTCTTGTTCCCGAAAGTCTTGTTCCCGAAAGTGAAGGACAAAGGTCAGAGGTCAACGGTCAAATTTAGGTAAAATCATACTTTTGTCTGTATTTCGGTAATGAAACATATTAGTGACGTGAAACTTCGCACATGTCATGAGGATGACTGGAACTACCCAAATATACGGTTGCCATGGCTCTGGAAGTGACGGTCTAAGGTCAAATTGATGCAAAATCGTTTTTTGTACATAATTCCATAAAACATTGCCTCGATAGTAAAATATCTGCTAAATATTGATAGTGGTAGCTAACAATCAATTGGAGTATTCTTTTGTTACAGGTAAAGTCAAACAAACAGTTTAAGATTAACATATGAAGTTTAAGGTCTGAGGGTCATGGCATGTAAAGAATTTAAAGAGTGAGCATAGATTATCAGCTGCGAGAAAATCCTTTTCTAAGTTTCAGAATACTCAAGCGGTGAAAGAGGCAGGAATGAACTCTTTGCTCCTTATCCTGATCCGACCTGTGGCGATGCGCACTGTTTAACAAGAAATTTTCTAACTGGCTACCGATAACCCTAATCCTTAACCTAATTCCTAACTCGAACAAAGAAAACAATCGATACAATACAATGGCAACAGCCAATCAAGAAACGCCTTGTTAAACAGCCTGCGCATCTTCCCGATCCGACAGGACCGACATATATGAAACATGTATAACAGGAGTGACATGTTCTGCCAAAATATTTCATTGCCATAGCAACTCAGGTTTGAAGTGGCGTAACAGGAGGTCAAATGTACGGTTTTACTTAAAAAAGTGCTGGTTGTTGCCTTTTGTTTAAAGGTGGTGAAGATGTGCCCCAAACTGAGAAAATGTGTCTTGTAGAGCCCGGTCCAAGGTGTAGCTAACCTTTTCCATAATTGTCTTGCGTAAAGAAATCTTCTTTAATTGTATGGGGTTTGAAAGTATTGTGAGTCAATATTTGTTACCGTTTCATAAGACGGAAAATAACGCCTCGTGGATTCACAAACATCGGTGCACGCGGAAGTGACAATTTGACTTGCGCATCGTTCTTTTCGGCAATGTGCTTATACTAAAAACGCACTACATAAAATGCTGTTAATAGCTGAAATTCATAAATTCATCGTCGTCCATGATATCAGTTCAATAACCACTGCAATTGCTTCACGAACTCGATGGTTTTCCACTCTCCAACGTAGGCCTACATAATTAGTTAGTTTGACTTACACATTTCCGCTAAATACTGTTAAAATTAACAGCTCGGTTTGCGCGTCTGCTACTCAAACGAAGTTCGAATATCACCACGCGACTTTCATGCCGCATCGTAGAAATCTAAAGCGCAATATTTTCAGGGCGCGGACGTCAGCTCGAAGACGTGAACTGTGGGCTAAAACGCCGCGTCGCCTTGGCCAGTTCGTGTAATCTAAAGCTCCCTAATGACGCGTGTGGACGCATGCAGTAGACTTCGTAATGCGCATGTGGTAGGCTAAGCGCGCGTATCTGATTGGTTAATCAGCTGTCCGAATTTGTTGGTGTATCATGAATGATATGCGTTTTGTTCGTCTCGGCCATACTATAGGGAGCTTACACTCGTGTATACGGCAACTAACGCAACCACCTTCTGGAGGACAAATAACACACATGGAAGCTAAGTAAAGAAATGTGGTGCGTGGCATGATGTCTTTTAGAACAACTAGTGCGTCCGCTGAATTTGACCTTTTGACCTTTGCTGCAAGTTCCTTGCAGAGGTCATGTACCGACGTCACTGCGTTGCGCTTTACTCTATTTTTTTTTAATCCAGGAGTATATTGTGCAACAATTGTTGTTAAGGTTCTATCGTGCGCGCGTATCGGTAACATCGTTTACTAGCGATGTGATCAGCAACTCCGCGGATTGCCCTCTTGTTTTGTTTTTACTAACTTTTATCATTGCCTGTCGAAAATATTTGTAAATAATTATCAATCTAGGTGTATGTTTATCTAGAAGCACAACACGATATCTTGTTTCATCATTTTCTCTAAATTCTTTTCTCAGATTCACTAAAGATGTCCGGTATATTTTTCCTTTTAATCCAAACCTCTGTTTTATTTTACTTCACAGATTTCCATTTCATGTGTATATCTGAATGACTGCTACAGTACAGTGGACCTGCGTGGCGGGAATCATCTCCAGTTAAAATCCAATCTCTCCATACCAGTCCTCACTACACTCAACAAGCTAGTGATAGACAAGTACGATGAAGACAGGGAAATAACATCAGAAGAATTTGCAGGCATCTTACAGTATTCATCAAAATGTCTGGCGTTGAAGGAACTGGGGTAAGTATTGTAATTAAAATGTTAGTATTATAAATGAGACTGTAAGAAATAAATTGGTGTAATGGTTCAATACGTCATTAATCGTTATTTTAGCGGAACTGACGGTTCGGCAGGAAAGTTTTAGACAGTGTACAAAAATGATATTTTATGCTTGGAAATCCTACCGTAAAACCTATATAGGTAGTTTGTTTCAGACAGGCCTGTATAAATAATTACAAATTAAAATTTTGGGTGCAGCTTTATGTAAAAGGTAAACATGATAAAAATATGAACATCGAGACGTTTAATTTCAAAATGATATCAATTTAGTTTAAACGTAGGGTAGGAGAAAGATGATTCATTAAACACTTTTGTAAAAAAGTGTAAATTTGTATCTGGCATTAAAATTAAATGGAAATTACCTGAACAATCTGAAATTCTTCTAAGGCAAAAACAAAGCCTGTAAAGGGTTTGTAACATTGACAAAGTCAATGAAATTCTCACATGATTGCTAAAAATCAGTTTATCAGGATGGCTTATATAAAAAAAAATTATAACATTAAGGGACAACTTACAGTTTAAAAAACTGCCATTTAAAAGTACAGCATTTACTGAAACAAATAAACAATTACATCAAAATGGCACATCACTGAAATAAATCATTTCATTGGATAAAAACTCTTTTCAGGCTGAATTTAACAAAATAGTTAAATATCAGATAAATAAAGATTAACAGAAACTAAACCTTTAAATCCTTGGCTGTGATAAACAGAAAAACATTAAATTGATTCAAATGGAAAAACATCTTTCTTTCATTTTTCAGATGTAACTAGCAGTTGCTACCAGTTTACCTAGAACATTGTTTTTCCTTTCCTTAGACAGTTTATAAAAATAATATTTGTTGCTAAAACATCCAGTACCACAGTTTATACATGTAATTTGCTTGGGCTTGATGTATACCGTAAAAATAATCATTATCAAACATTAAACTAGAATAGAATTTTTGTGAAACAGATATTACATTTTGATAGAGCAAGGTTTAATTTTCTATTTTTCGAATTGATAAAAAAAAACTAGGAAAAGTGTGGTATTATGAATTCTACACTTTTGTAAAAGGGTAAATGAATATATGAGATTTTCATTTAATATAGCTTTCGTTAACTAACTTGAATAGATACTTAATGGGGAAACAGAACGGCTTGTATACAGTATCAATAATTGCTGTTTTTCAGCTTTTACATAAGTGTCTTTTATATATTACTAACTTCAGTCTGTTTTACATTGGTCAATATCAGGGATAAAGAACAAGGGAAACCTTGCAGAAATGAAAAAATATCCCTTCTAAATTGACAACATGTATTTTGGGGAAATTATACAACAACATCACCAAATTAAACTAAAATATACACCAAGCTGGTACCTAAGTGAGGTGAATTATTAAATTCAAAAACAGTTTGTTGGCTCCAGCTTTAAGTTTATAAACTTAAATAAAGAATGGGAAAAGAAAGGAAAAAAGAAAACTTTAAGTGAGATACACAAGGGGATTTAAAAATTTATTCCAATGGCAAAACTACTTTTTAAACATTTACCTTGACACTTGTAATCTTTCAGTTTTTTCACATGAAAAAATGTTATTTCTTTCTTAAATACACTCAAGTGTTTTCACAAGCTTGTCACAATACAGCTTTAGTGTGTGGAGGAAACGAAATTTTAAATTACATTGGAGACAATGATTCATCATAACATCTTCAGACACTAACGTGCATGTTATGGGCAAAAATTATTTTGTGCTTTCTGCTGCTCAACTATTCAATTTATAATTTGATAAAATTATACGGTTCTAGTAGTTTATAACACTCTCATGACAAAAAAGAGACGAACATCAAAAATGCAATCAATCTTTCCAGTGTACATACAAAACAGGTCAAACTATATCCTAACAAATCAAAATATTGCAAAGAAATAATCCTTGATAACTGTAATCGTAATATATGTCTTCCATTTTACAGTGAAATCGTTGTTTTACTTATGCTTACAGAAATATACAATTGTGTTGATATTAATTTATTAAACTAAATTATTGTTTGTCACAATTATTCTTGTATAAATATGATATTCTCGTTATTAATGAGTGAGGTGAAATTTTATATATTTATTATATTTTTAATATAAAGATAGAACTATCATTACTATAAATGTTAAGGATTTAAGTGAGTTAAATACGGTAAGTCTTTTGCCTTCTGAAAACTAAGCCTTAATTTCAATTATATTTGTCGAAGCTATTTAAAAACATCCCTCATAGTTTCACACATTAACCTAGCAATAAAAGTTTTTAAATTATCCATACTTTTCAAAATACTGCACAGAAAAAGGTTAGTAATTCTAATAATGCCCGTCAGGTGCTAGATTACTGCAGTACATAGTAACACATGTACTATAGTATACACACACTGTTTACAGAACAAGACACTGAACTTTAAATGACCTTTATAAAAGAAACACCTGTCAATATATACAACTAATAAGAAAGAGAAAGTATTTACAGAACAATAAATCAACAGCCAGGTGTATGAACGACATCTGTGACATGACATTAATGTGAAAGTTTGATAATAAGGAACACGACGTTGACCTTTCAATTAATAGGTTGTGATATACAGCAGTGTGAATTCGTCAATATTCTCGCTTACTCTAAAATAAAGCAAAATCATGTTGTATATAACTTTATACACTACTCGTAAAGGGAAAGAATTTTACAATTGAATTGGTCTTTTTACTAAGATGATAAAAATTTTATACGGAGACGACAAGATTAATTTATTTACCAGCAATGCTTACGTTTATTTCCATGTAAGCTAGCATTAAGTTAAAGGCAAAACTACATTTTCTTTTATGTTATAAATATTCCTGTATAAATGAATAATCTACTGAATATTTCACTGTGTCATCTTTCTTCTATCAGGCTCTGTTGGTGTCTGCTGCCACCATCCGTCCAGGCTGAGTCTGTTTCTGTTCTTAGATCAAGAAACGTTAAAGGTAACATATAGTCTATTAAATTGCGTAATGAAAATAATGTAAATTATCACAGGAATGGTCACTGCTATGTCGTGAATAACAAATGGATTCTAAACAGTAAAAATAGGAGTATTTTAGATGAAAGTAAAAGTATTATAAATTTGAAGTGATTTTCGATCCAGGTTTGATATTCGATTTAATTTTACTGGATGAGAAAATATCAGCAGCTTAAACAAATAAAACCAATACGATTAAGTTAGACTGAGCTGATTGGGCTAAAATGAATTGAATATTTTAATCTGATATCCAACATTGAATATTAAAACAATCGTATCCATGGAGATGTCAGTATCTTTGTATCTACATCTCAACTAATTATCAAAGAGTAGAATAGATAATTAAATAAGTCATTACAATTCAAAAGTATATTGAATGCATTTTCAGTTTAGAATGAATAACTTAAGCAAAATTAAAAAGAAATTGTACGTGTGTGTTTAAAATAAGACATTTGGGTGTAATACATGTATTTTATATAACCTTACTTCAAAGTTGAAAATCTATTCAGAATAATTCAATATTACTTATCGTCTTGATAAATAATGGATCCATTCTCTAAATGACATTACATTCATTACAAACAATCTGTCTGGAATATTATAATACGACGCATAAAATACTGTGTAAAACGAGGGTTGGAATTGAATAGAGTGTAGATTTAAGTAAATGCTGTGTGGGTTATATATACATGACACTGTGTGTGTCTTAAGATTTATAAAAGTTTACACGCATTTTTATTTTCCATATATTACAACCCAACATACTTTACTCAAAAAACAGGTTTGTTCAATCTAATAAAGAATGTAATACGGTATGCAATAAAAAATCGTGTTAGTATTTAAACACTTATTTTGCCTATTTTACAAACAGGTTGAACTTCTAAACAAGTTTCGATTACAACTAAATAGTTAAAAACTTCACATGTTTTAAAGCGAAATGTTTAGGAAATCAGACACTTGTAAAAAACGCGTTTAAAAAGAGGGACAAAAAGTGTTTAGAAAAACGTTTAGGTGCTAAACACCTTTTTGGAGTGTGCTGTCTGTAGTAAGTACCTTTCTTCAATAATGTTTTGCATTTAAATAGCTTCACTTTTAAGCTATTTTTCACACTCTATATTGTCACTTTCCGTGCCTACCCAAGTTAAACTGCGATAGCGAAGCAGGGAAAGAGTTCTTGTATGTGTGTCGGTTTTGTTTCAATATCACATGTGACAACATTTTATTTTAATTTTTTTGATATGGCTTCGGTCAATGTGAGCAAGAATGATTTATGGGAGTGTTGTATTTGTTTCATGCTTCATGTTGAGATATTTTAAATAACTTACCACACGTAACAAAAGGTTTGGTATACTGGTATACAGATTTATATAACCCGACAGGTTATTTAACCGATGGCTAAAATGAGACGTTTCATATTTTGTAATACTAGATATGTGGATAGAGGGGCTACAAATAAAAAGTGGCCAGTGATTCTTAATGCAACTGAATCATAACTTAAGAAGAACAAATATTTCATTAATGTGTTGCAATAAACATGTATTGGTCATAATTTTTTTATGATAAAGTAAGTCACTGACCTAGATGACATTTATTCTGTCACATGACTCCCCCCCCCCCCTCGTCCCCGTGGTAACCATGCCGTTTTATGTTTCAAGTTTTGATCCAAACTAGCCTCGAAAGAACACCTTCTCGTGTGAAGTCGCAATGAAAGTTTGCGTGATTGTAAATTCGGGACATTTCCGCTGCTTGTTATTCATTACTTGTCTTTAGATGAAACTAATTAGCTTCAACTGAAAAAACTTCCCCTGAGTTTATGACCCTGTACTTATTTTTAATGAATAATTTTGTCTTGTTTCTTGTTTGTTACAGTCACCTGGTATCCTACCTATACTGATTATCGACTGAATCTACAGTCCTGTCGCTGGGAAGTTAGTAACATTACTTTACAAACCCTCAATCTAGCAACACTAATTTGTCAATTGACGTTTAAACATGATCATGTAAATATAACTCTTTTAAGAAGTGACGTATGAAAGATTTTTTCTGTTCAGGGGGCTATGTAGTATGCTGAGAGAATCCAAGCTTAGGGTAAGGGCTACTCCCTCCTCTCTCAATTTTTGAAAAGGTGGATGTCCTAGTATGCCATTTGGTGCTATGTATGCATCCTTTTAAAAAGTAAAATTTGGAGGGTTAAAAATATTCGTAATTTTCTGAAGTGAAAAAAAATTCAAAGACCAAAAAAAAAGAAGAAAATGGCATCACTAAGGGGTCTTGGAGACAGAATCCCGTTCCTTTAAAAAATTTGGAGATATTGGTGGTCCCATCCATGAAATCTGGTGCCACGTGTATCACCTTTTAAAGTGAAATTTAAGTTGCCTAATTACGTCCAAAGGATATAAACAAACAAGTTGCATCCGTGAGGAGGGCGACTACCAATTGCAACCCCCCAATTATGCCACTGCCCATAGGGATATCTTTAAGATTATAATTTATGTAAGCGCTAGAACAATATGAATGGATAAAAACAGAATTATTTTTCAGAGACTTAGAAACAAGTTTTTTAATAAAAAAAAAAAAAATCATTCAGAGCATCTTTCTCCAGCATGATTTTAACAGTAGTGTGATAATCACGAAGTTCTTAATATTTTGATGGGACTTAAAACTTGGCTGTAAGTTTAAAGAGAAGATAATATTGCACTTTATTGTCATTTCACTATGGTACCGTTAGGAAGACAGTGTGAACATTAGAAGTGGTAAGGTATGGTACACTGGAATATAGGGCTGTAACTCAATTGGTGTCTGTCGGCCTATATCCTGACACCCCTTTGTTCCGAATATGTTCTGACACACATACCTGTATTTGTCTAATCTATTTGTCGAAATACATAATTATCGGAGTATAGAGATGTTCAGAAATAGGAAGGCAGGGGTATTGGGTGTAACCGTGTAAACTAATTCGCTATTAAAAAAAAGCACTTGGCCGGATAAAGTTCTTTTGAAATTTCATGTGACGTAATTACCAATAACCAGTAAATAATATGGTAAATATGGGCAATAAGTTACACTTGCTCATCTAGGAATGATTCTTACATTTTTGCCTTAACAAAAATGTTTGGTATACAATTTTAATTTGTACCATTAAAACAGAAAACATTATTTGATCGGCCTCAAGTTCTCTGTTTTAAGTCCAATACTCCTCTGGTATCATTGTTTAAAGGCCCAGTTCTCTCACCCCAAACAGTACCAATTCTCCTAACCTTCTAACTTAAGCCCCTCCCACAATTGTCTGAAATTCATCCTTATGCAGATACAATCTCAGTTTATTCCTTCAAAGCGAGTATAGAAAAACTCATTTTGTACAATCAAAACATTCTCAGTACCGTTCATGCTGTGTAATATAAGCTGTGGTACTCTGCATTGTTTGAGTTAGCTGTAAATCAAAGAGCTGAGCCAAATGAGAATTCCTTTACCCCCGTACCAAAACTGTAGTGTGGGGTGAGAGGTTCGGCCCTTTAATAGAGTGTGCTATGATTATCAAATTGTGAAAAATACGCTACTGCCACTAAAATCTCAACCCAGAGACTCCCTCCTGTACCGCAGCAAATTTATTTCATGTAATATTTGTTAACTCACCCATCTTCTACACATCAAAATGTTATTATTGTTAACTTTAACTGTAGTTAAACTACCGGTCCGCTGTATCTGATGGCATTTTATTTTCATTTTCTGAAAATTGTCAGAGGTTGTTTGAAACACCAAATACAGTTATAACTAGCTACTACTATTACTAGCAAACACTAAGTAGTGCTTGCTTTCTTTCCTTTTGTTTTTAGCAAAAAATTATCTTTTTTCTGCACCCCGTCGATGTTTGAAACATTAATACATACATATAAACAAAATGATAGGAGTAGGTGATACTGTTCTGAGATCACGTTCCATGTCATCTGCACATTAGAATACATATAGCCGATCTCTTCTGTATGAATGTCGTCAGCCAACCAGCATTCAGCATTAGTGCGTCTGGCTGGAAAGTCCATAAAATTACACTGTAGGGGCGAACTGAACGATGTATTCCAATAATAAATTCTGAAACAATACTTCATTATATCTCGTTCAAATTAAGGCTTTGACCCGGCAAAAAAGAAAAAAAAAAAAAAAAAAAAACACGCGTATGCAGTGGGGAAAGTACGGCTCAATCCTGGTAAGGAATTCATGAAAAAGTACATGATTATCTTATTTTTCGGGGGTGAGGGGATATGGAAAAAGGCATGATTTTTGAAGTATGCACAGAGTCAGCCAGATCCTCTGTGAACAGCACGGAATATCCCCTTCCCCAAAGATCAACGCCATCAGCGTCTGTCCGACGAGGACTTCCCCCGACAAAACGGGTGCTTTCTCGTTGGAAACTGTTTTGCAATTTTTCGACGCACCCTGCACCTCTTCCTCGGTACCTCGGGATGATGTCATAAAACATGTGGGAAATGAAAGGATTAAACGCACGACATTAGTGTCACGTGACTGATTTGTCTATGTACTTGCTTACCAGGTGCCTGAATAGCATATAGAAAGTTGTGATTTGGCCAAATAACAACTTCCTGGATATAGATGGAGTCCATCAGGTTTTTTTTCTTACCTTTTAAAACGCCAAATTTTAAAGATGTTTCTTAGGAAAAAAATCAACCCCTTTTAACTTAAGAACCATCACGTCAGAAATAGTGTACTTACATCTTCCCCTACGAGGGTTAAAATATTGAGGGGGGGGGGGCAGGGGGATAGCTGCTGTCCGAATTCATAATTTCGGCAGAATATATTTTCGTCTGTTTCATATTGCCGAAAAGAATGCTCTCCATTTGCAGTATCGTGAGAGCACGCCCTCGTAAGGCTCGTTTCTCTCTCACACTTCGTAAGATTTTGCTCTTTCCCAAAGTATTATTACTAAGTTCAGAGTAGGTATTAAAATTATAAGAGTGCTTTCAAGCCCTCTTGTTATTAAAATTAATTCCCTTGTTTTACGCTTTAATCTTATATCATCTAATAAAGTGAACAATTCTGTATCTAAACGTATCACAATCCTCCCTCATATTGTTTCTATGTTCGATTTGAGATTTTCGATTGACATAAAGAAGCATGCTTCCCAGCATGCATTACACGGCTGATGTTCAATCAAACGCACAATATGCTCATGATATTGCGTAAATATTTTAGAAATGATCAATCTTAAACGATGAACTCGTGAAACATGAACCCATTACAATGAAATTCGACTCCTTTCAATTACGGCCTACAAGTAAAGGCACGCTACTGGCGCATCACCAGAGAGCGAGCAACCCCAGTGACGATCTTGATGGTCAGATCCAAATATGGGCCTTTCGAATTTAATTTGTATTGAAAGTGTCTTTATTTGATGGTTACTATCAACCACCATCCATTGACCCTTGCAGTGGACAGATAGTATGTTTATCATACAAATTTCTTTTGGACTCTCTGCCTATGAAACTGATGCATGTCTGCATATATCTGTGGTAGGTAAGGTTGTGATACAGAAGAGACCATTCGACCCTGGTCCCTTTCCGATCGAGGAGCCATAATTTGAGCGATAATTCATGGATATGTAATCCAGGACGACACACTCAGATCAATATTTTGCTTAACACGTCTCTACGTTTGTATTCTACCCAAAATCACAGAGCTCTATCTGTTTTTTCCATGTGGCAAATATTAGCAGCCACCAAATATATCGAGTGGATCAAGTGTTTGTCAGTGTTAGAGATTGACTTCGTGAAAAGGGGGAAAATGGGGCCAACCCGCACCCTACGACGAAAAAAATGAAAGGGAAAGGGAAGAAAAGAGCAAAAAGCCACAGAAACGGGAGAAGAAAAGGGAAGAGGAAAGGGGCAGTTAAAGCACACCTGACCCAAATTTAGTGCCATTTACATCCAACCCAAAACCAATAAGCCAAAAGTTTTGCAACGGGCTTTCAAAAGGTCAAAAGAGTGATCACAAGCCTGGGAGAGGTTTGGGAGAAGTTAGCGAAGCCCCACTATTGGAAAACGTGAATTTTAAAAGGTCTCTGGTGACTCTAGCATAAAAAAAGACAAAACTTCCTCCATGAAAAATTGATGGAGAATGTGCAAAATTAAATCCCGTGAAACATATTTTGTCTTCTTTAATTGAACGTCAGTATTGAATAACTAAACGCAACACCGTCCCTCATACATGTCATACTTTTCACTGGGTAATGGAGCCACAAAGAGCATCAAGGCAAATTCGGCTAGTTAACTGCTCCACCTGCGGGTGCTTCATTGCGAAGTGCAATATACTTGGTACGGTGGGCAATCGATTTTAGTTCCAAGCATAATGCCAAGTGACATGAAAGCCCCGCCCCCCAGAAAAAAAAATCGAGAGGGATTTGACCCCAGGTAAATGTGAATCTCACAGGTGCACATGTGCTATAGAAATAGGGCACTCTACCACGACCCACGACCCAGTAGGTCTTGATTGTTAGCCGTCAAGGTCAAAGGTGGAATTTTGTCAACTTAGTTTAGGCAACCTCCACTCGGGGGCTTAATCAGCGACTATCAAGTGATGGCGCTATACACCCTGCGTAGCTTTGAATATTATGCATACATGGTAACTTTTTTCAAACTTACAAATTAAGATATATAATCTTTTTGAATTCACGTGTACACTATTGAATAAAAAGGCACCTGACTTGTGAGGATGCCTGTCCTTACGATGCACATAATTAAAACTGTCGTTTCGAAAATCTTTTGTGATCAAAAGCAGGGATTCGTCCCCTGGACCCAACCCACAACCTTGCTTCATGCAGAATTTTCTTTTTCCTCTCATGGTACACAAAACACTTTCCACACCCAAGGGATTTATCGTAGCAATTGTAGCAGTCCATGGATTGTTACAACTACTGTACAGTTGTAAAAAATTACGCATCCCCATTTTCTGAACTCTTAATTTAGTCATTAAGACGCGACGCAGATGTACAGGTGAAATTAAAAAAAAAAAAAACTGAGTTGGTTAAAAAACTCAGTTGGTTAGTTAGTTAGATAAGATTTAACCACACACCAACACGAATGCGTTATATAGTGCCATACTGTTCCAATTCTGTTCAAGTCCTCCCGTTTAGTCACCTCTTACGACAGGCTGGGAATGCCGTGGGAATATTCTACAACCCCCAGTCCACAGGGGGATAACCAATTAGGGAATCGCTCGGTTTTGTGGCGCCGACAACCCGCCAGTCATGGGATGATTAATCACGGGCTTAGGTGGGCATTTTTCGACAGTTTGTGGAGAAACTTCTCACGACCTCCTCAGCCCACCTGGATGCCGTTTTTCGTCACACCCCGGACCCGCATGAGAAATTGGAATGATTGAAACAAAATATAGAAGCACACGTATTCCAGCAGTTAAATTAGGGACGATGTAACCTAAAGACTGAATATTTTCTTCAAAAGGCCAAAAGTGACTCCTTTCGGTTGCATTTTATTCACTCGAAATATATGTTGGTCCTTATTGCATTCCATTTAAAGGGATGCTTTTCACTATTAAATCCTTAGAGAGTGTTTAATGAAATTTTAAGTTATTTTCCGTTAAAAATCCATCCTTTGCTATCACATTGCGTACAGACATGCAATCACACCCCCCTTCGAAAAATACTGGTAGATTACAATTGAGAGACAGTCTCAAAATTAAATATTAACTAACACTCCGTTACACCAACATTATTGGCGGCGCATAACCTTTATGAATACTATACCGGCATTAGGCAAAAGAAATACCCTGGAGATTAAACGGTATAGATTATTTTTGACATAACTCCAGCATTTGTCTGGACATTAAGTATATACAATCTTACCCAATATTTTACTTTTCAATTAATTTCACTAGACCTTTGTTTTTTCTATAGGTGACATTAAAGAATACATTGAGTTGGTGTGACGTAAAATCCCAATTAACTAATTACCCTGCTTTCTCAGTAGCCTAAGCAGTGATATGCGGATAAAATATACGTTGTGCGTTGAGTGTTTAAATGAGACTAGTTTGTTTTAAAGGAAGCGTGACAAGCAAAACGTTTATGGTTGCTTGATAAACCTCTTTAAAGTTTGGTTTTTTCTGCAGAAAGTTGCTCCTTATAGAGGTGTAACGGATCTGGAATTTTAAGACCCGGCCGGACTGGATTTTTTCAATTGAAATTTTTGAATAAAATCAGGGTCCAAGTAGTGTAGAAGCACCAATCGCAAAGGGTCCAGGTTGAGATATTGACCGTTGGATGTTACTGTATGCATTTGTGTCTCGTAAAATGCTTTAGTAAATTTTAGTGATAAATACTGTACACATATACCTCATCTACAAATACTGGATGGGATATCAGTACCTTTGATATGAAGGATAGTGTATAGAATTTCCCATTTCTTGCAGGTGGCATGAGTGAAAATTCCTGCTGATTTTAAATTGAATAGGCAGGAAGTGTGAGGGAGGGGGGATGATGAGGTCACTTGACCTCCATTGGTAGGGGTGTACACTCTTAAAAAGTTGTTAAGAAAACACCAATAATGGTCGCGTATGTCAAATAACTGAAATTGGGTAAAGTTTCCCCAGCATGTGTTGTTTATTTGCTTGCCCCACAGGCTGGTTACCCAATTAAGTGGTAAAAGACTCTTGGATAACCCATTAATCAACAACTATTCTGTAAACTTTCACCAATTTCAGGTATTTGACATACGTGACCAGTGTTGGTTAGTTTTTTTAACCAACTTTTTTAGAGTGTACAGGCACTAAAAAGTGGTGCCTCCTGATGACTAGTATAAAGGTAGGTGGTGCAGTGATGCCGGGATCTTCTACTTGTTTATGGGTTATCAATTACTTAAAAGGAAAGTATATGAGATAAATTAATGGATTTTTCACAACACTTGATTTTTACTTTTCTAGGGGACTGTCCTGAGGGGGAGACAATTTTAAGAGTTTTTTGCCGTTTTAGAGCATGAACTTGTACACAAAAAGGCATTAACTTTGGAAATTTTCCTATCATATTTTTTTTACTAATAACTCGCAATATGGGTGTGTTTCACCTGTTGCTTGGTCACACAACCCCAGAGTGACTTCCTCCAATAACCTGATTTTACCCGGACTACTTTCAGAGATGGGGTGCCATGCCTTCCTCCCCCCCCCCCCCCCATTATGCATGCTACTGTTGAGAGGTTCAGTAATAATTCAAATACGTCTTACAGTAGGTGCTGTAAATAGCCCAGTCAGAAACCAGTAAAAATTTAAAGTTTTAAGCCTTCCAACTTGCAATGAGTAGTGTCTGACTGTTTCGAAAGGGCTAACCTCTGACAGATTTTGAAAAGTATATTAGAAAACATGAAAATGATGATCAATTTTTCATTGGAGTTCACTGAAACTGTATGATTTATAACGCTTAAACGTTTCATTTTGGTCTGACCTCTGACCTCTTTAAAAGAAGCAAATCTGATGTGCAGTAGTCATCTGTACGGAAGCGTAGAAGGGACATGCGAAAGAAAAAAAAAAAGCTCTCCCAGCAAAATGACAATTTTCGTAGAATTGACATTTTGAGGACTAAAATTATGTCTTCAAAATGACAAAAATCCGTATTTTGGCGTTTTAATTAACTTGTCAAAACGTTAAAATTCCGAAAGTTGTCATTTTGCCGACTTAAAAATCTCGACAAAATGACAAAATTCAGAAAGTTGTCACTTTGCTGAGTTAGAACATCTCGTCACAATAGCAAAATTCAGAAAATTGTCATTTTGCCGAAATAGATCATCTCGTCTAAATGCCAAAATTCAGAAGAATGTCATTTTAGGGACTTTGAACATCTCGTCAAAATGGCAAAATTAAGAAAAATGACATTTTGACGAGTTTAAACATCTCGTCAAAATCGTAAAATGCAGAAAAATGTCATATTGGCGAATTACAACTTCTCGTCAAAATGGCAAAATTCGGAAAGTTGACATTTTGTCGAGTTAGATCATCTTGTTTAAACGGCGAAATTCTATGGAAGTATTAAGGTGCCATCAAGTTAAGAACTTAGTCACAAAATGATGAAATGTTTACTTATTTTCCTAGCATTTTGCAGAAAATGATAAAATGCAAACTTACAATATATCAACGATTCAAAATTTCATAGAAAATTGATGAATTACGCATTTAACGAATGTTATTTATCCCTCGTTTTACAGAAAAATAATGAATTATTCATGTATACCAAATTTTTTGTATCATAGTTATGTTCTTTCCCCAATTTGGTGAGTTTATATCGATCATGAGTGAAGGTGCTTTACGAACAAGAAAAAGAGATATGTAAACCGTGGAATCGTTAGGTAATAAAATTATGCTAAAAAGTATTCCAAATTTTGGAAAGTTCATTTTTCAATGCAATATGTACATTCGGTCTCAGTCTCGGTCTTGGACTTTGTCTCGGTCTCGAATTCTGCCCTGGTCTCGGTCTCGACACGTTTTGGGCTCGGTCTTGGATATGCTGGTCTCGACTAAAACACTGGTTCAGATACCCTGCTTCTATAAGGGTAATTAAATCCCAGTTGTTGCTTTTGTCTTGAGCCAAGCCCGGACTTGTATAGCATTCAGGTAGAAATTATGACAAACTTAGCAGTTGTGTCCATTTTTAAGGGCGTTTAGACTTTGCTGATATTAACGTCCCAGTAACAACGAAGAAAGCTATTATAGGGGTCCTTTTGAGAAGGTGGCATTGAGTAGAAAGGAAGTGATTTAATTATAGGGTCTGATATGTGATATGATAAGTGCCCCCGGAAAAAAGTAAAACGTAATATTTTTGAGACAGTAAAATGAAAAAAAAGAGATTGCCCCGACCCCAAATTCGAATTTGATGGGCTCTCTGAAGTCTGGAAGTTTTATCCCCGCCTCCTGCCTCAAGAGGTCAGATTGCCCCAAACAGATAAACAGAAATGTTTCGTTATGAAAACATGTGTATTAGTTTTAATGACGGCGCGCTTTATTCTACCCCTTTAAAAATGTGGAAATAGGAATCTAAAGCAGATCCGTAATTCGTCATTTTTCTGCAAATTGACAATATGCTAAATTTATCACTTGCAATATGTGAGTAATTCAGTGCAAAAATGTTGAACTGTTGAAATATTGTACGTTTGCATTTTATCATTTACATGCAAAATGTTAAGATAATAAGACTCATTTCATTATTTTGTTGCAAAATGTTAGGATAATGCGATGACTAAGTTCGTAATTTGATGGCACCTGAAGGTTCTAACTAGGCGAAATGGCAATCTTCCAAATTTTGCCGTTTTGACAAGATGTTTTTTCTGGGCAAAATGTTATATTTTCCGAATTTTGCCATTTCGACGAGATGTTCCAATTCGGCAAAATGGCATAATTCCAAATTTTGCCACGTTTACGAGATGTTCTAACTCGACAAAGTGGCAATTTTCCGAATTTTGCCATTTTGACAATATGTTGTGACTCGGCAAAATGACATTTTTTTAATTTTGCCATTCTGACGAGATGTTCCATTTCGACAAAAGGACAATTTGCGGAATTTCGCCGTTTTGACAACATGTTCTTTCTCGGCAAAATAACAATTTTGGGAACTTTGTCATTTTGACGAGATGTTGTTTGGTCGGCAAAATATAAATTTGCCGAATTTTGCCATTTTGACGAGATGTGTTCTCTTGTCAAAATAACAATTTTCCGAATTTTGCCTTTTTAAGGAGTCCATTAAGTCGTCAAAATGTCAATTTTACGAAATTTGTCACTTAGCCGAGACAGTTCTTTTTTCTTTTGATTGGCCCTTCTACGCTTCCGTACATCTGTCTGTTCCAGACTTTGGTAGGAACTTTGTTCCATTCATGTTCATTCCCAAGCAATTTGAAAAAGCTTCATAACATTCACATACTGTACTTCACCATTTGGGGGGAAAGGTCAACGAAGTTTAAACTTTTTGGTTGTGAACATTTAGTGGGATCAAATCAAAATGATACAGCATCTTTTATACATAATTGGATTCTTTTCCAAACCTACTTCCTAAGGATTAATAGGGCTGGGAAATATGTTTATTACTCACATGTTTTGCACAATGTTCTGTGTAGAACATGTCAATTTCTCTCCAATACCAACCACCACATGTGCATTGCCCCCTGTGGGCTGGGGGGGGGATTGTAGAATATGCCCACCGCCTGTTGTAAGAGACGACTAAAGGGAAACCAAACTTGAACTTAAACCATACTTGAAAATAAATTGACTGACACTTTATCACACATTTGTATTGGTATGTCAGGTGTAACATTAAATCTGAAACCAACCAGTCACTTAAACATTCCCCTGCATTAAGCTTTCAAATATACTATTTTTCCACCCATGAGACCTACCAGCTTGAAAATCACTGAGATGTTTGTATTTTTAGTATTAACAAGAGTTGGAACTAAGTTTATATATTGTAAGAAGCCTCTCAATGAAAAATTGTTCTCTACTAGGATTAAGTCACAGTGATAGTACAACTTTTTTGTAAATGGAACGCCCTCCCTTCCTTGAGAGAGACTCATTATATTGAGAGATAATCTCTTGAATCCACCCTCCTCTCACTCCCTTGTTTTAACACTGGTTTTAATTACTTTAGCCATTTTCATCATGCTTATCACTAAAATATTGCTGTAGTTTAAAGTCTTTTACTAATTATGCAATAAAAAAATGTCCGTTTCCTCCCGGACTTTAAAAAAAAAATCGACCGGAACAAGATATTTTTTTATTATCCGGCTGGACGGGTTATAGGGTACACCCTAGTTGCTTATGCTAAAATAGTGATGTTGTACAGTGTGACATTTTTTTAATTATGCTCATATTATTTGTCTCCAAACTACTCATCAGACAATTTACATTTCTTAGTTTATGGTGGCTTTCCCACCCTTTTAAGAAGCAGTTGCGTTTTTGAGCTTTTGTTTGATCGCTGTCAATCAAATATGAACAAATTGTCATAAGATTCAAGGCGTATTATCGTCGCTGTTCCGCCGAAAATCAATAAACCGCAAAGATCCCAAGATTGGGGCGGATACTAGAGGATAAGTGTTAAACATATGCACTACTGAAATGTTCGCGGGGCAGAGGTCTGGTAGTCAGCTTTGCAGTAGCGTATCGCGAAAGATTTTATTAATAAATTCATCTTCACATTTTTAGGAAATCAAGATGCCCGTCAAGTTTGAGTTTCATCTAATCATTACTTCAAAGAAGTTGTAGAACAACTTCGATGGTCTAAAAATGTTATTCCCTGAAAAACACGGTGAAACAGACTACATTCCGGGTTAGTATACCACCCACACTACCCTCAGACTCCACAAATTCTCATTGAAACCGACGATAAGACTGATTGAGTTACTACAATAATGGTCAGGTATTTTGTAAGATACCTCAACTGTGTTGGTTAAATCAAGGAATGGATTATGTAACTTGCACCTAAAAAGAAAATTAAAAGAAAAACAAAAAACAATATTAATTTACGAAAGTATCCTTCAGCTTTTCTTGTTATGTGAAAATAGATGTATTTAAAGTGCAGTTAAATTCATCTAAAAGAAGAGATACATTTTTTAATTCTTTTGTGTCACAAAAACTACAGAGCAACTGTTCTGTTTGTAGTTCGATAATAGTTCGCACAGCTGTTGGCAATTTACAAGAACCCCCTACGGCTGAATGACTGTGTGTTCTACTAACGCATTGAGAGTAAATAATTGCCACCAATCATTATTAACATGTCGCTCAGTCTCTTAGCGATATCTTTAGGGTGTCCCTTATGGTACGACCACTTTTTATTTAGATTTTCTGGTCTGTCACTTTATTTTACAAACGTCAGGTCTAAGAGTCCGAAACATTGCTAACATATTTGTTGTTCTTATTTTCTCAATTTACAGTTTAATACTGATTACGGGACCCGAGTGTTGTCAGATGAAGAATACCAGACTGAGGTAAGGGCAGCTAAGTACACGTCTCTTTACAGCACACTCACTGAACACTCCACACTAAGTCTATGAGAACCTTTATTCTGTACTGTATGTGCCTAACGTCACTAAACGTTACCATCAAACGTTACCAAATTGTCGAAATTTTCAAAACTTTCGACAAAACAATCTGAAAAACTCACCCAGAACATACCAGTAGTACTACCTAGCCACGTTTTGTACCAAACACGTTCACAAACCCCGTTTGGAATGGTTTTTTACCCCATTTGTAGCTCATCTTATGAAGATGATCTTGTCACCACGCTGTTGCATATGATTGTCTTACTTATGTGTGGAACCAGTTTCGCGATTTTTTCAGAATTTGCGGGGGTACTTTACTTTTAGCTCTCCCCTACAAAGAAATGGCGCTAACCGCATTTTGCTTAGGTTGGCAGAGATTCCAAACCTGTGCTGAGTTGAATGGTGCAAGATTTTTAAAAATCAACCGTAAAATGACGGAGGTACGATTTTTTTTTCTTCTGAGGGCTGTTTTGTTGGCAATTTTTGATGATTTTCGAAGGATTTTTGAAGGATTTTTCAAAAATTAAAAAAAATAAAGAAACCTAGACACGCAAAAATCTTTTCACTTTTTATTATCTTTGATCTGTAAACTATTACCTTAAAGTATAGTCAAAGGGTTTTCATTTTTTTTTTTTTTTTTTTTTTGTGCCTGCACGATTTTTTTTTTTTTTTGTAAATTTTACATATTTTTCCATTTTTTCGCACTTTTTTTTTAGGAGACTCATACAATTGGCAGGATTTTCCCAAAAACTCTTCGGGGACACTACCCCAAAAAATTAAAATTATTAGACAGATATTTTTCTTTTACAATCATTTGACACCAAAGGGAAGGCTGTAAGGGGTCGTTTTATGAATTCTACAAAATGGTAGTATTTTGGGGGATTGGATCTACCCCCTGTGCTTTAAAGAGTTAATCAAATTACGCTAATTCCTCTATCACTTATGCAGATTGAACTGTACCAATATTAGCTTTAGGTAATAGAGCAGATACCAGTAATGATATCCATTGAGTTAGTAGTATCGACGGTAGAAGATCAAAGTAGAAAACAAATCATCAGACTAAACCCATAAACTAACGCGGGGAGTCTACTGGCTAGCGAGATGGAGTTTACTGTCCGGTATTAAATACACACTTTCAGCTTCATCAAGATTGCACATATTAACCAGCATTGTGAAAGTACTTCATTGGGCGTCATTTGATTTTTCCTCGACGATGAATTCGGTGATCCGTGTGGTTCAGTGATTTCTCTTTTAAACTGATCATTAAACATTTATATGTACTACCACATCCCTAATATAAGAACTTAACATTGAAAACCATGTGGAATTTGAAAAACCAAATGATCACTGTACGTTGTTATTTCTTTAATATTCTCTTGAAATGATTTGGAACTTACCGTTATTTGTTTTCTTGCATCGAGTTAGGCAATCAGAAGGATTTAGTAAGTGATGAAATCAGGCTTATATGGACCACTTCCATCCCCCTCATCGATAACCTACATCTCACCCTATCAAATTTTGGTTAAAGTAATTAAAGATATTGTTGTCTTAAAACATACTATCTGTCACGGGTAGGAACTGTTAAGGGCTCAAGTTTGGAGTGTCCCCTGGAGTTGGCCCATTGACACGGCAACACCACACACAACCACACACCAACTGGATTTTTCACACGTTTTAATCTGGTAATTGAAGGCTTCTTTTAACAAAACATTTATGCAAACTTACATGAAATTTTTGATATGAAAACATATATACATATTACAATTAATTAAACTGGACAAACCGTCTGTTAGTGAGTGGGCTCAGTTTCAGTACAGCTATCAGTCCTCCCGCGTGCGATGCATCGATGGCGGAGATAGGTACGAGGGTTCCTTGTCCCCCAATTGCAAAGCAGATGTTTGGGTGCGCGGTTTAATACAACTCGAGTTTGTGAAACAAAATAAGTGGTGATGACCTCCAACAATATGGTCGTCTATATACTTAGATGCAACTGTGATACGTGGGTAGTGGTAACTTTGCAATGGTCAAACCGGGCGTTGGGCATACGTTATTGATGTCGGGGAAAAAACAAGACTAGCCGTCGTCACAACCCTGGTGAAGTACATGGAAATCACACCACATCACAAGTAACACAATAACTCCAAACATTGAGTATCCCAGCATGACAATACCCATTTTCCCTATTTAATTTTGCCACGGGGTTGAAATAAACTTGGCATCAACACTTTAGGAGACCCAATTTCGCCGGGCTACTCTAAGTTAACTCACAAATTATTGTCACATTCCCTGATGCTAAGCCCCATAAACATTGTAAAAAATGTCTGTAATGTAATTAATGTTACAGAATTTTAGTATAATTACAGAAGAAAAGATGACGAAATACAAAAAGAATTCACAAAAAATGCTGTCAATGAATTGACAGCACTTTTATGTATTCTTTTGTTTTTCTTTATTTTATTTTCTGTAAATGTGCAGACACTTTTTACAGTGTACTTTACATTCCATTTTGCTTCACACTCGCTCTTTAAGTTCCTTGCCCCGCTATAATACACCTTAAATGACACCCTCAAAAATGTAAGTCTAGATCGCTTAGCAACTCGTAAGGCTTTAAGCATATAAGTCAAATAGTCCCCTTTTCCCTATTAAACTCAGAACATTCCCGGTGTAATTTGTCATTTTAAACCTTCCTGGTCTTGACCAGGAAGGTTAACAATCACTTTTTCAGCACATATATACAATACTTCAATTTTAACTAGAGATTTAACAGCAACAATTACGTATCACGTTGGTAACAGGTTTTCTGCCCACATACATCACACACTCAAAGCATTCAAAGCATTGCTTGCAAAATTAAAACAAACATAACTTACGGACTTTCCGAAGTAGAACTTGTAGTATGAAATGAACTTTTTGGTGCAAACTGTGTGGGCGATGAAACCAGGAGCCGTCTGACCTCAATTAATAAAATTTTACTATGGTACTGGTCTCAGCGCCAATGCATTTCAGCAATCGACCTCGACGACGGTGCTTACATTTTCAGTGAAGTTTTTACCCCAAAGTTGGGCTTGACACTCTCAATAATGCCAAAATTGACTATTTGCCTCCATTGACAAAATTAGATCGGCTCCTCGTATCCAATTCATACCCGTTTCTAAATGTTAGGCAACTGACTGTTTTAGCAGGACCCGCCCTGCTTGCAACAAGCCATTGGGGATTACCGTAAAGATACTTTCCTATCAACGGTGGAGGTATGCGAGCCATTCGCACTCTCTGAAGGCTTTAGTCAACACTCGGTGAATAGAGGGCAGCAACCATGAAATTTAGTTCTCTCCCTGCGTGACACTATCCTTACTATAAAAGGACATCCGGTGCATTTTTAATTTTATTAGAGCTATATACATTTTATCACGTGTAAACTAGTTTCCAAACTTGTGTGCATACGTAAGATGTACAATTTGCTCTTAACTTTATACTTGACTTCACCTCTTATACATCCACCCTGTTTTCGAGTCAGTTTTGACGAGCTTTCGTCGAGGCTTTTTTCCAGGCCAAGAACTTTCAGTTATTACCCTTTCTCAGTTGCTTCTCTATTTCGAATTTTCAAAAAATAAATTGCATACATTTGAAACTACCTCACTCATCACTTTGATTTTTGAAAAGGCAGCTTTTTTTTTTAAATAGTTAACGAGTAGCAGAACTGTTAAAACCGCTGATTTTATTGTCTTACGTTTAATTATGGTGAATGTGGAAGAACTTTTTTACGACCCTGGACAAAAGAGCATATAATTCAGAGAATATTTTCTTATAAAATAAATAAAAGCTGAAATGTAAAGTTCAAAACCCTAATAACTCAGCCTGCCCAGGGTTATCACCGCTATGCAAAACGTTTACTTAAATTTACCACATAAAAGTCTTCGAGTAAATCAGTCTAAGGGGACAAATCGTTTACATCTTGGGGTTACGGAATGTTAGAAGTCCGAGGAATAAGCTGCGAGGAGATAATCCTTTATATACGACGAGAGTTTGAGTTTTTAAGATACCTTTTAAAGAGGTGAAAGATAATTTTAGACGAAATTATTTTTTTTTATTTTCATTTTTGAACCTGACCCTAAGTCGAGAAAAATGGGACGGACATACGGTATCAAATACAGACAAGCTGAGAGATGTAACAAGAAATCAAGAGAAATGAGCAAACATTGATGGAGGAATTAAAATAAATTTTGATGCCTCTTTCTTTTTTCAATTTGTTTTAATTAGTTATCCAAATAACTTAAAGGTAATGAAAGATTTGTGAAGTTATAGATATGTTTTTCCGATTTTTCAAGTTGTAGTGGGAAGGGGCCACTCACCAAATCTAAATTTTAAGTAAGGTCATCCGCCCTATGACACCCAACGAAGGAAACTCCAACTGAATGGCGCTGAAAATGTGGCTAACACATGCTCATGAAATCAGATTTTCTGACAAAGAGTATCTACAGCTGTTGCGTTTATCGCAACAAAAGTTTTCAAAAGAACGTGCCCTCGCTTTACTTCATCCAATTAGCCATAAGCCCTTTTCGTTAAAGTGTACCTCAGGTAAATATATTTTAAAAATATATCAGGCAACATGAACTTTGAATTCTAATGGTCCAGTTCTCATCTTCATTGGACATTTCTGAAGCCGAAATATGTAATGTTGAAATTTTTTCACTTTTAGCAATTTTAATCGTCCATTGGGCAATAATTAGAGTAATTTTCATGTTGCACAACCAGTATTACTTGTTTTGTCTCCCTTTAAAATTTAGAATTGTTTGTGACCTTGAACACTTCCTTTTGCTAGCAAAGCATGTTGCACAGAAGACGTCATCATGCATTTAGTGTAAAGTCGTTAATATGAAACTTATTTTTTTTCTTTTTATGAACAGGTGAGAAATTTACGAGAAGAATGGAATTCAAGCAGATGAGAGGGTAGTGATGTAACCGTTCTGCACCGTAGCCATCATAAATTGTACATCATCGTATGACGTTATATAGTTAATATATTGTTGTGAAGAAATACATAATCGAAGGGTTTGGCATGTGAGAAAGATTGTCAGTCTTTAATCTATACCAGGGAACCGCTTTTCGTTAACCAAGTAGTCCCTTCCTGCTCAAACCGGTTGACCATATCAATGTGACATTTTCGGCATATATAGCTGTACAAACCAAGTTTACAGAAATAAAGGGAAAAAAGGAAAAGAAAATAAAAAGAAAAACTTTTCATTACAAATTATTATGTCATAATTGTGAGTTAAGAATCACAGAGTGTTGGGATTTCTTCAATAGAGGTGTACTTAACCCCAGCCAACATGCCCAGCTGGGCCCCAACTGGGTCCCAGCTGGAGCCCAACAAGCAGCCCAGCTGAAACCCAGTTGGGGCTTAGCTGGGAACGTTGGCTGGGACATCTCCGTTGAACACATAAAACTGTACAAAACAAGTAAAGTGCAATCTTTCCCATTCTTTCTATCCTTTCTGAGCGAAGATTGAAAACAAAAAAGGGAAGGGTGTGGTCCATTTTGACCAAATTTTCGTTATTTACCAGGGAAATTAATATGAGCCATTCAAAAGCAAAAAATCAAACGTTTGTACCAATAAAAAAATTCACATCTCGTCCCCAGTTGCGTTGCATTTTGGATGTTTTATTTGCACTTTTTCCACCTTTTGTTTCTCACCTTTCGTAAAATGTTCCAATTTGTATTTATATATCTCTGTAAAGTTTATTATAATAGTTACTGTTTGGTCCATCATACATTTACTATACTACTGTACATGTCTTGGAGGATGGATCCTAGCCTTCAGGACATATGCATGACGGGACAAATAAAAAAACTCGTTCCCTCGCTAAAAACAGGAAATTGGGTGTTGGAGTATAGTACATATAATTTAGTTTAATTACTGTAATTTTCAGCTGCGTTATTCGACTGAACTTTATATTCCTTCGCCTTATATTGGTAGACGAGCTACTCTCTGGACAATATTAGCTCCATCGTTAAAACAAACTTGGCCATTTTGTCTGAGAACAGCTGAAATGTAAATTAATTTTCATCTTTAATAGTAAAATTGTAAACGCAATTTAAGCCTATATGACAAGAGGGTTTGGGTCATCTGAGAAGGTTATTGTTGGTATAATTCACAGGATTTATAGGTAATAAAGCAAATGGTGGAACAATGATTGTGTATTCTTTCCCAAACTCTGAGGCAGGAAACTGTAAATACTATTTGTTTTATGTTAAAAATTTCATCCTTCCATGAAATATTGCGCAGATATTACGTCATCAATTATGGTTAAATATTAGTATCTCTCTACCGTTATTACTTGATTAAGTTAATTATTGCCATTACATATTTAACTAGATGCACAGGACATTTTACTACGCATAAGATGATGCCGTTTTTGCACACTTTGAAAACGCCTTGTCCAAACTGAACCGCCAAAGATCAAATGACACTTAGCTGAAAATGGTATCGAAAATTGACTAATTTTGGATCGGAACTAGTTTATTTCCACATAAGTGTCTATCTGATCCTTAGCGTGAGTTTTCAGAGTGTAGGTCGAATTGTTATTACTTGGTTTGTCAGTGAGTAAAAATGACGATTAGCAAATTATGGGTTATCGCTGTATGATAAAAAATGGCGAACGTTTACATTGACCGCTCTGTAAACTGACCGCCTATAGTCTACCTTTGTACACTTCAATATGTATTGAACAACGATATACTTGCAAAAATTACATAATTTTAACCCACAATGACGTTACTCATAATTTACACTAGCAGCACAAGATTTTAGATATGTTTAGTTCCTATCACTTGAGCTGTACATTGGGAGGGCTGTAAACTGAATGATGCGAAAACCATACACTCGCAACTACCGTGTACCGTGTATTTGTCGCAACTACCGTATACCGTGTATTTGTCGCAACTACCGTGTACCGTGTATTTGTTGCATATTTTCATATAAGAATATTTTGCATTTATCTTTTTGCATTATTTTGACAATTTCTATTCAGTAACACAACGTGAAATTTTATGGAACGATTAAGTACACAGTAGCTAGTTGGTTCAAAATCAAGAGGTTAAAAATTTATGTGGTATTTATTACTTAAAATTAATAAAACAAGTTATATTTCAAAGAATTTAAATGGCTGCATAAGATGAGGTAATTAGATGGTCGTTTTAAGCGTTGAAACAACTTTTTACTCTTTATAACAGCAAATTCTGTGCTTAAGAATCTGTTTTCATGTCATTTTAACTATTCGTAACGTAAAATACAATGAAACTTAGCCTACATATATCCAAGGGTCAGAGAGGTGAAAGTAGACTGATTGTAGTATGTATACCCACGTTAGACGATGTATTAAATTAAGAATTATAATTAGTATTTGTGTAGCTGTGGATAATTTTCAAATGATGGTTTAAAACAACTTCGGGACCAGATATCAAGGTCAAAAAGACTAAACTATTGACGAATCTGCACTTCCTCGATCAGCCCTTTGTTTATTGCATATAATCATTTCAAACCACAATTTTTTTTTCTGATTTAACAAACTTTTGTATCGGACAATGATTAGGAATGGCCCTCTAGTTAGTAAATACCTGTATATTTTTATTATATCATGCACACGTTGTAGAAGACCTGCGACTTCTCATTAAAAGCCTCCTTTGGCGCTTCACCAAGGAAAATAATGCAATGATTCAAACTGAAAACTCTTTGTTAATAATAATGTATAATTGTTTTTTGGATCATGTCTTAAACTTGTCACGTGTCCTGAAGAAAAGTAAATAAAAGTCATCAATTTTATTATTCAATGGCCTTTCTGTCATTTTTGTAGTCTATAATATTTCCAGAATATAACCAAGATAATTCACCGAACACAGGACATTCCTACGTTCAGAATTTGCTTTTAAAGAGGAACAGAAAAACAGTGGTTTAACTTGCAGGACAACTATACTGAATATGATCCGAGAAAGGAATGTTTATGCTTAACTTTTACACGATTCCTGTCGTGCTTTATTAACCTTTAAAGTGTACCTCAAGTAGAAAGAATCTAAAATATATTAAGCCGCATGAATATTGAATTCTAACAGTCCAACTCCCATCCTCATAAGATAGTGGGATATTCTTGAGCTGAGGTTCAAAATAGTACATTGCGGAATAATTTGTGATGCCATTGTTGTACTGCTCTAATTTTTTTTCTGAAAGTTACTGCACCTTGTACCAAGGTGTGATAGCACTCTTACACTTATGCGGTAGTGTAATTGTGCCCTCTGTGCAACATACTATGCAAGCAGACCAGAAGTGTTCAAGGTCATAAAAAATGTTTAATTTTTGAGGGATACAAAGCAGGTATATGAGTTGTACAACAAGAAAGTCACAGAGTATTGCCCAAATAGACTTATTTGTTTTAAGTGAATAAATTGCAACATTTCATATCTCGGTTCAAGAATGTCCCGTGAGGATGTGAGTTTGACTGTTAGAATTCATTTTTCATGCTGTTTATGATAGCCTATGTTTTGGATTTTTTGACATGAGGTTCACTTTAAACATGTTTTGAGGGAGGGTGTGATTAGAACCAGTGTTATTTTTGTCGTCGATGCCCGATAACTAGCGTGTGCTTGGAGAGTGCCTTTTCAAAGTTTAAGCGGAGTCCGATCTATGGTGGATTCAACCTACATGCTAAGACGATCGTACAGAACACACTGCATTTGGAGATGGGGATAACTGAAGTAACACCACTAGGGGTAACTGCGGTAACACATTAGTCACGCTCTGCGCAGATAAACTTCCTCCGTCTAAGTGAGGCTTCATTTAAACCCACATTTTTTTCCAAAATTTTCTATCAAAGACCCTCAAACGTGACACACATGTTTTCACCAGAAATTTTACCTGAAAATGGTCTTAGAATACCCCCCAAAACGAAAATGAAAAGTCATCAAATCTTACGCAATCTTTCTTCTTTTCGCGATTCCCACTCCCTGGAAGCCACTCGAGATAAGCCGGAAATCACGTGAGACTTCTTCCTAGTCCTTTTCTGTACAAGGGTGGGGTTAACTGTGTTTTACGAATACCACGCTCTAATTAGGGAAAATCACCTTCAACACTATCTGTCTGTGGGTACTATTTATAGTCTATTGTTTACGAAAAAAGGGAAATCCTTGACGAAAGGTAAAAATATATATATAAGAGATACTTTGGGGTTTTTACTGAGTCCAATACACTAGTTTTCTCAACTTTAATGAGTAATACTTATTTTGTCATCTGACCACTGTACAGAAACTCTCGGAAGAAAGGTTGGAGGTAACTGTGGTACGCGTGATTGTCCTCAAACTAGGAACAAGCTACAAATGTAGATATCTTTAACAATATTCTTTGAACTGTTTTATGGTATTTTCAAGAATTCAAAGAATTTTAAGAAGAGTATTAAACTCTGTATATTAGCAGTAATACTTAATTGAAAAAGAAATCCGGGACTTTTATCTGAAAATTCTTTCACCTATGTTTGTTTCTGGCAACATGAGCACTGAACTTTGGCGTTATCACCTTGTGTGTAGCCTACCTTGTAGCTTAATCTTTGATTGAGAAGCCGGCCAATAAACATTTACGTATCTGGCCTGCATTGTTTGACTGAGACCGTTCATGGTATACTCTTGCCGTGTAAGTTCTTTTATGTTTCTTCAACTTTATTGTGCAACCAATTTTAAGTGGTAGAAAAGACTAATCAAAAAAGTATGCTAAGCCTTCCTCTTTTGATGCTTGGAGAATATGGCTCTGTTACCACGAAGACAAAATGATCATCACCTTGGTTGAGAAGGAGTGAAAGGGTCGGAAAGTTCGAACAGAACTATCTAGTACCGTGACGATGCCAATGTAATACGTTACTCTCTCAAACACAGGTGTTAGAAGCAATTCGAGATTGGCGAAGGGAGGCGGGGCGAACTTTGTTCCGAGACACCGTCCCGGGGAGGGGAAATTTTGGGGTATTTTGCGGTCATAACATGTAATTTTGTGAAGAAAATCGGTGAATTTTAAGAAACAATATTGAAAAGGTGTCACATTTCTACACAAGCAACAAATAATGGATTTTCATCCTTGGATTAAGGGGACAGAAGTACGCTTCTGTCCTCCGCATTTTGTACTGGAAGGCTAGGCCGGTTTAAAGTATGGTACAATTCAAATACGGTGCAACTTAAGTGGGCCGTGCGGGACTCTTTCTCTGGGTTCTATCAATTGCATGACTCCTGATCACCATGCATTCAGGACATAATCTCTGCCTGACCGAAGCCCCGAAGTCTGCCTGATTCAGCAAGGGTATTAGCCAATGGGAGGGGGATGCAGCTGTAGTTCTCGTCCCGAACTAACTGCCATGCAGGTTTTTTAATATCGCCCTTTACTACAGGAGGGAAATACCGTGGGCATATTCAAAATTTCTATCTCACTTGGAAGGTATTAGATGTAATAAGTAAGATTTATTTTAAGTTTTTTAACACCCTGTTAAATTACTACACTGTTAAAAAATTTCTCTGTAAATTTACATAATTTTTATGGCAATTTTTTTTCCAACCAAAATTTTTTTTTTTACAGCCAGACTGTAATCATGATAAAACATTAAGGGTGTGTTTTTTCTTTACAGTTTTTGCATGTAAATTAGTTTACAAAAGTCTACTGTAAAATCGAATCGCAGAATTGTTCTGTTTTGTTTACCTTAATTTTATGTGAATTTACAGCCTACTATTTTCATTCCCGACGTTTCAATATTTATTATAATATCGCTTTTTTATCTTTCATATGTTATTAGGTAACATACACTCCACCATTACGTAGATCAGGTATTTTCTTATCAACGTAATGTGTCGGTACGAAGTTGTTTTTAATCAAAACACACTGAGGATGCTTTGTTGTCATATTGTTGTCAAGTAGACTTGCTTTCTCTAGGAACTTTGTAATTGGAAAGTCACATTTTTTGTACAATATAATAATTGTTTTTAAAATAAATATGACAAAGAATGCAAATACATTGGTTGCAAACATTTCCAGACAAGGTAAACAATAAGTTTATCACTTCCTGATTAAAAAACGCCAAAGAAGATATTATTCAAAGCAACAGCAATCCTTTTGTTTGGAAAATGCTTACAAAATAAGCTCCACTCATTTATGCTAAATGAGATTTACGTTATAAAGTGGTAAATTTACAGACTCTTTCAAATAAATTTGTGAAACGTTTTTAATTCGCTTGAGCGCCTGTGGCGATGAGTTGACATCAGTACACCAATTGTCAGTGCTCTGAAATTAGGGCCTTACAATTTCTTTTTACTTAAAACGTGTGACAAAACACCAGTTGTATGATATTTATAACTAAGAACGTAATAACTAAGTATGCTTTTATAATAAATGTAAGTCTATTTTCAAATAGGGCCATAAATTTGCCAAAAATGTTTTTTTTTTTAATACTGAAACTTCGCAGAAGGATGCATGTTATAAATTGACAATTTTCTGGCTATTTCTTATTTGTTTGTTTGCTTGGGCTTATTTTTGTTTCTTTTTCAGCTTAAAAACAAAATGATATTTGTTAAATGACAGAATTTTTATGTGAAATCAGAAAAATACAAAATACTGTTAAAATTTCTGTAAATTTACAGAAAAAGATTTACAAAGCAGTAAAATTTGGTTAAAAAAGTAGACAGAGATGGTTTTTCAAATAAACAGAAAATACATGTTAACCAGCCTTTTTTTTTTGTTGTAGCAATACAAAGTGTCTGTAAAGATACAGAAAATCTCTATTAAAAGTAAAACACAAAAAGTTTAAGTTAAAAAAAAATCTGTTTATTTACAGAAATTTTAAACAGTGTAGCCAGTAGAGTAAACACTAGTTTGAAAGCTGGAAGACAGGAAGAGGAAAGGTGTGGGGTAACCGTAAACAAATTGAAGTGCAAATTTAGAAATCGGTATATGTAGCCTTATTGTTTTTACTTTGGGGGATTCTAAAACTTGTCCAAATTAACCTTTGACTTGTCTCCTTAGTTAAAGTCAGTAAGCAGTTCTATTTTTCTGATTTTCTTTTAACAACTTACTTGGAAAGGCAATACTGTTGACTGCTGTCCCTTTCCCGAATGCGACGGTCACATTTCTTCATGTAAATATTTGAAGACGGTCACTATACATCAATTAAAATCTTACAGCCGTCGGGCCCCAGCGCTCAGCCTGGTGTATGGGATAGCGTCTGGAGTCGAAACGTTTTCAGGGAAAGAAGGGATTAACTGAGATGAAGTAATGCTTTATTTATTGTGTGAAATAGTGATGTTGAGGTCCCTGCGGGCTTGCCTAGAGTTTTTAAGGGTGGGCCTTCATTACCATCACAGTTTTTTCGGGCTTTAATTTGGACCTGACAGCCTGATGAGTTGAAAACAGACGATGGATTTCACTTGCCACACTCTGTAGTGAAACATGTTGTTCATCCAACGGGCCAACACCGTAAGCGATCCAGTTAGCAATGTTCGGCAGTTCGCCGGCGGCAATTGTCGACTTTCGATCGGCCGTGAATACGTTGTTGGCCACTGAATGACCGTCGGGGGCCATCGGAGGTCCTCTGGCTAGATACGGGTCTGAAAAAAAATCATGCTGGGTAAAATTGTTCAGATGTCATTGCCGTCGGAGGTCCGCTGGCAAGCCACCTGCCATTTCTCCGATGGACCGCCGAAGTGGTCGACGGGGACTCGTTACCGAGCCGACCAAATTTACTGACAGGGAACGACTAATTTTTTGGCAAACGGATATATCCTAGCCCTTATGACTGTTTGAGAACAAGGGAACTGGGAAAGTTCTTTAGAACTATTGATGTTCTTAATATATTGACACACAGGCTTATAAGCGAAAGGCAATCAACGCTGAAAATAGACTGTTCTGGCCCTTTTGAACAATTTGATATTTCCCTGGTATTCATTTCGATAAGACGGCGAGCAACCGGGTTGTACAGCTAAAAGATATTTTTACTGTAAGATATATTTTTGCTGTACAGATAGTAACACCTGTCCAGATATAATACCACACGTACATCGACAGAACAGTTATCTGGAGGGATGCAACACATATTTGGAACAGCCTGGTGAGAGTCATCACGCGAAATAAGTGCGGTCTATTTTCACACCTTGAGTAGCTTAGGCAACGCTCGGTAACAAAATCCAAATGCAGTGAGTTCTGTACAGCCAACTTCTCATGTAAGGCTCACGTAGAGTTTAGAAAGATGGGCGTTTTTTTTTTTTTTGCTGGGAGCAAAAATGCTTTATGTTGTCCGACAGACTATTTGAGTGGACAGTGTTGTACACAGGGGTGCCGCAATGGTTTAATGTACACGGGTCGTACATTGCCATATGTTTACGAGAGGACATATACTAATTCAAATTCAAAAGAAGCGGCTTTAAGAGATGACGCTTTTTTGTTTTCTTTGTTTTGTTTTTTTTTCTTTTTGCCCAAAAGATTTTATAGATCAATGCCATTTTTGAGCGCGGATTTGAATTGTTCCTGTTTAGGTGCATTTCCCTTACCACTCCTACAGATAATTGTTGTATAAATTTTTAAAGATAATAACAAAATCTTAGTTTAGTCAATTAATTGAATTGCGTTCATTTAAATCTCACACCACCCAAACAAACAAATTTCGACTTGTACGATGAAGTGACTCTAATTTGGAGACGGAGCAGAGGATTCAATTGAAATAGAAGTCAAGACTTATCATTGACCGATCAACTATTGGGGCTTAGCGCCACCATTCGTTGGCTTGGAGATGACGTGTTGAAATATCTAGGACTTCCAGACAGTCAGATATGGCGCTTCCCACGTCGGTTGTTAGAATCAAAAGCTGTCGTTGTTATGAGCTTTTGTTCGGAGGAAATTTCATTTCCACTAAAGTAATCCGATTAGAAAGTTACCACATAAAATGAACTACCATTAACATTTGTCCAGGCGATGTTTTAATCAACGTACACTTTAAAAAAATGTTTAGGAATTGAACCGTTTTTCCCCCCTTTTTGCTTCCAGTTTTTATCTACGTGTAGATGCTAAACAAATGTGTAAATCATAATCATTGCGTTTTGATCCCATTTAGGCACTAAACGCTTAGTGTTTATTACCTAAACATGCAGTAAGTTAAACGTGTAAACAAAGTTGGAACAAAATAAGGTTTAATTGCTAGACACCCTTTTCAGAGTGTACTCACCTATACACCCTTCGGTCTGTTCGTGTTATTTGGTACTTTTATATAATTCTAGTCTCCCTCAGATATTCTACTATTTTCCAAACCCTGCCGAAATCCAAATCTTGAGGAATTTCGAGGAGCAGACTTGCCCGTCTGACTCTGTCTCGTACGTCGATGGTTTAGACCTTTAGCTGTTTGAAATCCTTTACAATTCCCTTAACAGAGTATTTAATGAACGTTAATATTAATCCCGTTGCCTCATGTTTTAACCGTCGTAAACTGCATCACTACAAATTGTGATATAAATATATTTTTTTTTTTCACAGCTACAGTAAATGTCGGACTCATTTGTCCACATATGCATATGAATTGTTACTGTCCCATGTTTGCTTGTTCCTTTAATGAGTACAGGCAAAGTAAGTAATAAATACCAACGCTTATTTCCCTTGCTCCTATTTAGTTAGTCCGATAGTTAGATGAGTTCTAACGAAACACCAAGTCATGTGGTATACAGCGTCAGCTACATAGAAAAAGGAAAAATTAAAATACTATTTTCAACAAGGTACTACTCCAAGTAAGATTTAGTATACGGTGCAAATTGGGTTCAGTTTCTCCCCTTTAGTGGCAACTTACAACAGTCTAAGAAAATCAGAGACATATTGTACAAACCCTACATCTCACTGACCTTAAATATGTTCCAATGGTATGTAAAGACATCCTTTGAAAATAACGGACAAAAAAGTCATGGGCCTCATCAAATTTATCGCGATCTACCCAAGATAGGGAGCCTTTAATGTCTTTCAGGCATTTGAGAATTTCTTCGATGCCATGTTATACTTCAGGTACGTTTATGAGACCAATGTTTTATTACTAGTTATAGCCTATTATTTTTCATACTTATTCTATGTGTTTCTTGTTGTTTTTTACCCTCAAATCAAATACAATTTTTCAATCCTTCCCTTTTTTGTTTGCATCAATTTTTTTTTAAATTTTATTTTGTCAGTATGAAAATATCGAACGTAGAAAACTTGAGTCAAAGAACTCGTTTTCGACTTCAGCAGGTAAGCAATAGAATATATTGATACTTCTTTAGGACGGCGTTTTAATTAAATTTAAAACAGAGGGAATAGACAGTTGGTGAATGGGTAGTACTAGCCATTCCGATTCTAATATAAATCAACGTGACGCTAATAAAAGCGAAAAAAATCTTCAGATTAAGGGAGTCTTAATCCGAAGATCATCAAGGTGAGATCGAAAATTTATAAAAAAAAAAAAAAGGAGAGTATGGCGATATTTAGAGCGTTTTTCGCTTTTATTAGCGTCAAGCTGATTTAGGTTAGAGTCGGAATGGCTAATACTATCCATTAATCCAGTGGCGTAGCCAGTGGGGGGCGGGGCAAATTGCCCCCTGGAAAATATTTTGGGGAAATTTGTGGAATTTGGGGAAATTTCAAGTTGACGAAATTATACTTCCTTTTCCAATTTCTTTGAAGTTTTCTCACTTTGAGTAATCGTGACACACTTCTCATGCATAACTCGTATTTCCCCAGATCTCATCTGTGTCACTGCAGCATGAATCAGTGAAGCGCGCTTGACTGGCGTTCCGCAGAAATGCCCTCTCTGCAGAAGCGTGAATGTTCTCTGGTACACATGAACGGTTTTTTGATCAGTTCAGCATATACTGACAGGCTATAAGACCGGAGCATAGGATACCATCATCGAGCTAGTTCCTTACCTATTGTTGAGCTAATTATATTGTGTTCATTAATTTGATGCACTATTGAATAATACGTTGCTAATAAATAGTAACATAATCATAGCCTCGTGAACGAAAAATTACCTCATTTAATTATCACAATTTCCATTTGTTTTCGTTCCACAACCATTATATTTATATTCGATGAAAGGCTGACAGCCATACATACCAGTAGGCCTAAGATTTTCCAATTTTTACCTTTTATATATATTGTGAACAAATTGTTTTCAGGACAAGAAAAATATGGCATTCTAAACATACAGTAAAGAGGCACAGGGAGTGTCAATTCCTGCAATCTATGGGTGTTTTTAGCGAAATTTTCCCTGGCTCCGCGAGAACCGATGGTGGCGCTCCGCGCATCACTCCCACCCGTCACTAAAGTTGACAAGGCACTGGGTTAGGTCAGGTTATTTAGGCGAAGTTTAACAGCCCAATTTCAACCCTATTGGTTGACAGCGCCCTGGGTTAAGTTTAAGCATTTAATAGCCTCTCTTTCTAAAAGCTATAGTACCGGGCAGGGTTATACTGTAGACTGTTTAACCATGGATGGAGCTAAAAACAATAGCTAACCGTTTCCTAGACATAATAATCCTGCAAACCTGGGAAAACGTATGATGTCTACCTTATTTTTATAGGACTGGTTCGGAAAATTAATCTCTTTAATCTGTTCGGAAAATTAATCTAATTAATCACTGGCGATGGGGTTGACAACCAGCCCATGATGACATTGTCTTAATCCTATGTATATAATGGACAGCTTCAGGATCTTGTAGGTCATGTATTAACTTAGGTAACATTACGTGACTTCATGATAATCTTGTTATTATCAAAAATTTACGATTTGTATGAAAAACATTCACCTTGACCTTGAAAATATACTGAAACTGAAAAAAATACTGAAACTTAAACTGAAAATTTTGGGGGAAATTTTCGAGCTTTGCCCCCTTGGAAAATATCCTAGCTACGCCACTGCATTTCACCATCTATCTCGACGATGACTCTATCACAGGTCATTAAAATTCTTTGGAATTTTAACTTTAGGTGGACTACATTTTACTTTAAATTGTCAATGGTTTTAAAGTTCCCATTCATGAAACTTTAATGTTTTCAGCTCTGTGATAAATGATATCATGTTAAGCAGAAGGACACAAATATTCCGTACAATTGGTTAAATTTTGTTATTGTGCAAAGGGTTCACAATAACAATTTAAATGTGATAAATGTTAAATGTCAAGTACACTTGTTTGTTAACACTTTCAAAAATCCAAGATTTAAGAGTGAAGTAAAACAATAGTTGACAAAACAATACGATGTGAAAAAAGACAATAAAAGAATATGAAGGATTTTCTTTTTTTATTGAGGAAAATTTATCACAATTTTTCTACCACTACAGAACAATTTGGCTTTCGAATCGATCTTTTAAGAGTGTTATACAGAGGTTTCGGTCCGGAAGGGACAAGGGGAAATTGCCCCACCAATGAAAATATTGGGGACAAACATATTGTTCTGTCCACTTTTTTCGCTTTTAGACGGATCTAATCCAGGGTTCCGGCTTCTGGAAAATTTCCCCTCCCCACTATCCTCAAACCTGATTGACGCCCCTGGTCTACGTACACCTGGGTGATACAAATGACTTATAATTGGTTGCCGCTGCGAAATACTTTTTCTTAAGTCCTCCCGACCCCCTGGCAAAGGACCGGTCGGCGAAACCAAAACTTTAACTGCTTCCCGAAGAAGCTATTACGTCCACTGAAGGACAATACGTGACCATCCTCACGGCCCCAGATCATTTACATCAAAGGTCTGTCATGCATGGCTCCATTCTAACCTGGAAGAAAAGGACATATACTACACATTATCTTAGCCAAAAGGCCGCTGTGAAATGAGGAGTGTTTTTCGACCACTGCTGCTAGTTTTTCCACTTTTACGACAGGCATAGGTTATTCCTCTGTTACGCATTAGAGATTTCGTCCCCTTGAGGGAACGACAAAGCTGCCTCAGCCTGCTTTAGGGATTATATCTCCAGATGTCACATTTTTGCTGTTAACTCACTTTCAGAGGACAACAAGTGGCTCGAAGCAAAAAGGACGTAATTTTCGGCGTAATAGAAAGTTATTCGCTAAAACCGAACTTCATGGATAAGTTGACACTAAAACGAATTTTAAACCAGAAAAATTGGTCCGGGTTTGGTTGAATTATAGAAAATTTTTAGCAAGAAAACTGTAACAGGACAATGGTCAGTTCTTGTCTTTCGTGCAGGGTAAATATTTGCGCCCACTAAGCAAACAATCTCTTGTGGTTAAATGACGTCAAAAAATTGGGAAATTCGTTCCCCGGTCGGCAGGTTCGTTCCACTGTTATTCAAGGGGACAGATTTTCTCATGGATGGCTTCATTTAGAACAGTAAGTAGGCCACTAGACATAGTTTCAGGGTTACGTTAATACGACAAATAAATTGAGAACTGATCATCCCCTACATTACGGGTCCGCTTTGGTAATTATTCAGTCAAAACGTCCCTTTCCTTCAACATCCCCATTCATATTCAAGGAACCAATATGGCCCGAAACTGATTAAAATATATTATTTATCCTCTGCAAGATGTTTCCATGGCAACCAAAATGAACTACGTATTATCAGTCATTATTATCACTCATTCCAACTTCAATTGCCTAATACCTCAAATTTCCTCCCCACTATCTGTCCAAATGAAAAAAAAACTAAGCGAGTTCGATAATTCGTTGCCCCGTGGAATTGCGGGGCACAGCTTGGAATATTCAATTCGAGCTCCGCAAGTAGTGTACGGTGTTCGTTCCCTTTCTCGTTTGTAAGTGCATACAGCACTCTCTAAGTGTCTAGCCAACGGAACGAAAAAGGGGTCTTAGTCGTACTTAAAGGCAGATTGAAAATGCAAAGGTGTACATGAAAGACACAATTTAGTCAGAATCCACTGCACTAAAAGCCTTGAATGTACCTCCTTATGTTATGAATGAACTAAGAAAAAATTGTTTCACGAAATTTTCATGTAAACTTAAATCTTAGGAATACGTACTGTAATAAGGGACTGGTTTGGTAATCCCGACTAATTGGGCGATGCGCGCAATGCACATGGTCACCAAAACGAGTGACCGAATTCGCTTATCAAATAACCTTGAAGGAGACGGCATTTTCTAAATCACCCCGATGCCCCAAAACAAGATGTACTTCGTAGCATTTTTATTAAATGCCGTGTTCAATTTCTATTCATTTCCTCTCAATATAATATACACTGCGTGCCAGTTTAATCGATGATTTTTTCTTCACTTGGACACTACGTTAGACGTGTGATATTTAAACAAAACAGCCAATGTATCAGGTAATATTTATAGTTTTTATTTGTGTTTATTTTGTATCTATACGTTATTTACCTATGACGGTTATTTTAAAGATTGACCTGGTCAGTCGGTGAACTGCAGACTAATGGAACACAAAATTTAGAATGTCAACAGTGCCTCGGTGTCTGTGCTGAGCCCAAGCATAAAGTTTGTTATGTGGCATCTCTAGAAGTAGGTGGAATATTTAGATTAACCTTATGGAGAATAAATTACATAGTCTGGGACAATGTTTTTAGTGAAATTAAATTGTGGAAGGAAATTATTGTTTCTTTTCTGTACATTTCACGTAACTTCTAACTACTTTTTAAGTTTTTCAACCCGAAAACGGGATAGGAATATATGACCGGACTACAATACGGTAAATCGAAAGTGGGGATATTTGTGATGGAGGCCTGGAGTTCGACTTGTGGCCGAGCATTACCTACGGACTAAAGATAAAACTACTGCCAATGTGCTTAGTGCTCAGCATACGAAATGGAGACGGTTAAAGATACCAGCGAGCCACAACTGTCGTAGTAGGTCCGAATCAAACCAATGGCTAAAACTAAACTGTAAAACCTAATTTAACCAATTAGCATTTAATTTGCCTTGAAGTCTTTCATTACTCACGTGTTCTCATCCTGTCACTTTTAATTACTGTCTTAGCTGCAATCTGAGAAAGCACACGCGTAGAATTTCATCAAGTGGAAGTCACTCGTTAGGAACTGATTTTATGTACAAAAATCCATTCTTTTCCAACGGACGTTTTAAGTGGAAGTGTTATTTTCCTCAAAGACTTATCAAAGTCATACATTAGGATTGATTAATTCAGACGTACTAATACAAAGTCACAATTCACCTAATCGTCCTCCTACCCCCATGACATGATTGCAATATAATTAATATTTACACCTTTGTGAAAAGGAACAAATTAAAGACTTATTTCATCCAAACGCCCCTCTACCCCAATGACATGATTGAAACAGATTAAAAATTTACACTTTTGGGAAAGAGTAAAACATTTAATTAATTACAAATGACTTTGCAGCTCCTTCAAATTTCTTGTCAGAAGAAATAAAATTCGGTGACGCGTATTGAATTGGAACCAATTTGACATACTTGACCTCGCTTTTCCTACCTGCATTTCACTTGTAGTAAAAGTGGGGTAGGCTGCATAAAGTTAACACCCTGTCAAAGCAGAATTAATTTTGGCGCCAACAAATTCATATTAAAGTAGAGAGCATATGGAAATGTTAAGTGCATATGTGTTCAATGCACACGCTTAACTGTGTAAATCACTATGAAAACGTGGTACATTTTCCGACAAACTGAGCCACTCCTTCCCAAACAAAAAATATATTAGCACATTTCACTCACTTTTGATTAATTTAACCAGTTCTCTTTAAACTGTTCCAAGTCTGATTTTCATGTAGTGAGAAAAAGTCTCGTCAATTTCCAGTTAAAAAGGAAGTGGTTTTATGATTTTCTTATTGGAAACACAAATTTTAGGGTGTTTACGGTTGATAGTAGCAAACAAAGCTTGCCATGATTCTTGCCTGGTGTCAATGGTCAAATAATTTCAAGTGATATGAGAATTTACATGTCTTTCCCTAAAAATTTTTTAAGATTCAGTTTGATTGGACAGAGAAAACCCTCCTCATTTTGACATAGAATTGGAGAGAAGCTAAAAAATCTTTCCATTAGATTACGTAATACCATTTTCGCGGGCGAGCTCACAGACCGATTCCGCGAAAAATCCTGCTGTACGCGATTTAGAGGTTAACATTCCCATATGAACTTGTGTTTGGATCAAGTTAGGTTTTTTTATTAATTCATTATTGCTTTTTGTTCTGAGGGGGAGGGGAGTTTTATTCACATTCCTTCATGTTAAACGTAGTAGTGAAACTTCTGCATTTTTCCTTCAGGAATACGAAATAGAATGGGACTTGTCCCAGACTTGTGATAGTATGATATGAAAGGAAAGACAATAGGGGAGAATGCAGTCTACTTCTATGTCAAAAACGATTCGAAATGGGGAATAGACTATTCCCTCCATGACTTTACCTGATTGGTAATTTTCTTTCTTTCTTTTTTTTTTTTTTTTTTTTTGAGGTGAGGGAAGAAAACCCAACCTTGTCAATGTATGCATAATTAAGCAATAGCTTCAAATTCCACCCAGTCACAAGGAATAAATTCTGTGGTTTCTTCCGTACTAACTCATGCTAGTGAAGTTAAAGCGTCATCCACGTCAAGTAGCAGCGAGGGACCAGCGTGGTAGTCAGAGATTGTGGGGACGCGATGGACGATAATGAAAGATTTAAAAATAGCACAAAAAGAACAAAGAAGGTGGATTTTAATTTGGTATAAAGTGTGAACTCAGATAGGGGGTAGGGAAATTGTGAAATTATCAATTAGTAAGTGGAAACGAAAGGCGAAACAAATAACAGAACGCTTCTAGAATGCTATGCAATTACTGTTGATTTGGCTCGGTTTCGATGGACAATAAATGGGCTTGCTAATTATATAGGCACAGGGGAGATGGTACCATGACAAAGAGAAAGTCAGGGAGAGGTAGTCTATGTCTCCGTCTCCCCATGACTCCCTTAGTGATACTACAAAATGGGCAAATTTTGTCAAATTCCAAATTTTATTTCAAAAGGTAGCATGTGTGACACCGATTGCACCTAGCTTTTCACAGAATTTTCAAAAGAGAGGGGCCTATTCCTAACACTCCTTTTCCGCTGCTGACATATATAGACTTGCGGGACGGTGGGTAAGGGAGAGGAGAATTCTTTTGCGGTGAGCAAAAGTTTGATATTTATCATGCGAAAGATGTTAGTAGTAAGTTCGGGCATTCAGTCATATTGACAATTTTATGGATTCAGCTGATCTTGAATTTAGCAAAGATTAACAATAGAAATATATTAGCATATTTTCAGTTCCGTTGTACAGTGTTTCCCCGAAAAGATTCAAGACCTTTCGATGTAATAGTATTAGTAAACTTTATGTTGCAATTTTCTGATCATTTCGTGATCTGTTGCTTTTTTATTTTTGCAAACAAAAGCTAAGCATGAAGACTGTTTACATTTCTTTTTACAAGTCTGAAAAACATACGAATTTTAGGCCATTTGAGAGGTAGCGATTTTGCAATTTTCTTTCTACGCTCATACCAAACAATTGTGGCGGTCCGCTAAGATAGTTACATTTTTCAAATCTTTCTTTAAATAACTCTCTGATCTTTTTGCATTTTAAAAACTTATCTTAGGCAATTTAGAGCAAACCGCCGAAGCTAGCGAATGCTAAGATTTTTCGTATAAGTCTGCGAATGCTCTTTTCAGCCATCTTACGAGTCCGATTTTCCAAATTTTCTGCACCCTCCAACAAATGGTGGCGCTCCACTTAAATGGTCTTTATGTCAAAATTTGTAGGCTAGAAAATGCCCAAAACTGAAGTGTTCCTTTCTCCTGTATGCCGATCACTTAGGCCTATGCTCTTTTATTTTGACTTCTAAAAGTATGCAAAAAAAAAAAAAAAACACACACACACACACACACGCTTGGTAAGGTAGCGTACTTGCCATTTGATTGTGTAGAAGCGACACAAAATTTTCATTTTTATTCCCATTAACCACCGCAATTTCCACTTTTGACGCTATTCCTGTCAAAGTCCAAAATCTTGCACCATCTTTCATTTAGGCTCCTTAAAAAAGACAAAAATTTTTAAACGGAAAAGACCTTCTTCCCGTATAGACTCCCTCGGTCGACGACCACTCAACATACTCATGCCCACCTCCCCATTCAGGAAAATCCTGCGTACGCCATTGGGTATAATACCATATCTGTGAAGAGTAATACAGTCATTGAAATATTGTGTCAAATGTTCGCTTAGTTTTCTAATGGCACGAAACCATTTAACGTTTTCCGTGTGAAATTGCCTTCAACGATCATTTTACCCGCAAATCAATCCACCAATTTTTGCGTTTATACCCTAAAAAGTGTGTAAGGACCCTCGGCAAAATGAGATACGTTTCGTCGGAGCGCTCTCTTTAATTCAATATTTGATTTTTTTTTTTTTTTTTTGCGAAGTGCAGGTTTGTTCGTGATACCAGTTGCCTTTCACGTATACCCTCTTGCTGCGTAAGCGTACTTTTCATGTGTAGTCCTAGGCGAAAACGAAACCTAACGGATTTTTTTTATCTAAGTAAACACTTAGTACTTGACTTTGACACAGGGTAGTTTAATTTTGCCTCGTATAGTTTGCCAGATATAATAGCTTCCTTATCATACAATCAATGTACACAAACTATACTCAATATCATTATTGTGTGAAACAGACTGTATGTACACACACCTATAACGATTACGTTTATAGCAGATCTATTATGATACCAGTTCTCAGCAGGGGAGGGATTTGATTTCTGAAAGTGGGGGAAAATTCGGGCTGACTACCAAACGGCGCCAAAGGCGCCGCGGGAGCGCGAGGCGATACTACTAACGGCTTGGGGTCCATGAGCCCGCCTTAGGGCCCCTGGTTGGGTCAGGGGCAAAACCCCGGTGGGGTACAGGGGACGAAGCCCCCGGAAGCTCCTGGGTATTTACGAAATTGTAGACCTTGAAATTATGCATTTTATCTTCAACTTTAAATTACATAAGATGGGCACTTAACAGAACACAAATACCACAATTTGACTTTCTTCAATTAAATCCTTACTCCATATGATTAAAGTCGGCCGGGATCAATAATGCAGAGGGTGCGGGGAGGGAGAACGGATTACTTAAAATTGAGGTTCTTCGGCGGCTCCCTCCTTGGTGTCCCAGATCTTCTTTTCAGAAAGCTAGGGGGCTTTTCATGTGATGTGAATTCAGGCCTTGTCTATGATGGGAAAAATTTAACGTTTAAGACATCTCAGTAATGAAACTGAAAATAATTAGAGAAAGGATGGGCCACTTTTAACCTTAGCTGAATAACGGTGGCCCCCTAAAGACATTCTCACTGAAGCACAAACATACTCTGGTTTCCTATATAGTCTTTTTCAGGTGACTTTCATAGAGCCGTTACCTGTAAAGGTGCGCGCGGAACGCGACAAAAAAAAATGAATTTTTACTCCATCTCAATAGTGAAAATGAAATAAAATTAGACAAAGAGTGGTCGCTTTTCACTACAGCTGAATAAGGGTGACTCCTGAGGATATTTGTACTAAGCAAAAACGTACCGTTGGTTTCCATTTCATGAGATTTTTTATCGAGTCCTTATCTGTGATGGGATGCGCAGAACACGTTGAAAATCGGACTTTTGAGACATCTCAATAGAGAAATTAATGGAAATTAGAGAAAGGGTGGGCCCCTTTCCACTTCAACCGAAAAAAGAGTTGAGCTCAAGATTAGGGTCAAATAAGATCATCGTCCTTTCAGAAAACTTGGGGCAGTTGGTCAGAAAAAGGGACCAGAAGGAGACTGCCTCCCTGCATCCCCCTTTTACTAGTTACAGTAGACATTCAGCTGTGTACGGCCCTGGCACTAGTGATACGTTTCAGTGACAATGGAAGACGTGTTCTACACGAAGTAACCCCGAATTCTGACATATTTAAAACGGGTACACGCGAAGCGTGTCGAAAAAAAAAAAAAAAACAGCGTTGAGACATTTATTGGAAAAATATTGTTTTTATTTAATTTTCAATGCAGTATATGACATGTTTTAACATTATACAACTTGATTAAGTATCTCGCGTAGCTCTGTCAGTTCCAGTTTGTATTTTTGTAGCAAAAGCAACCAGACTAAGGCGTAAAAAAAATTCTGGAAAAAAGTGGGGGGCAAGTGTCCCCCCGTAATCCCGCCTATGGTCCTCAGTTTAAATGATGTCGCCATGGTATACGCGCATTAGTGTTTTAAGATTGGTGTAGAATATTAAGATTAGGCCTAATGTTCCTTTTCGTTTGTTTACGTAAACATTCTTTCATTACTTTAAGTTCTTTCTCAACGCAGCAATTCGGAAAATAAACATAAAAAAACAAATAAGATGTCAGCATTTAAATTCCAAAACAAGGCTTAAAAGAAAACAAGGCTTTTACTTTGTAACAATGGATTAGTCAAATTGTATATTATTTTTGTTCTTTTGGTATAGTTTTACAAGTGAAATCATTTTTTCTGGGGTTAACTTTCAATTAACAGTGTGAAGAAGTGTTGACGAAAAATGAAAGAAAGAAAGAAAAAACAAAATAAAAATCAAAAACAAATAAAACAAAACGTGATCAGGTTATATTACAGAAGGATAATATTGACAACCTAACTCAACAGTTGCAAGCACTTTTTGCTACCTCGCTTTCTTTAGTTTTTGCTATTGAATTTAAAAGGGCTTTTTATTTTTTAAGTGAGAAACTTCCCAAGTATCATGAAGTGATTGACTGGTGACAAATTTGTGTCGATATCCTTTTTCAAAACGAACTTCGAAACGATCTTCTGGTTACTTCAATTCTATGAGTATATCATATTCATGTATGCCTGGGATCTACGTCCATAATATCCAGCTTCGATTGGCTCAACTGACAGTACAACTGAAGCAATTCATTTTTTTTTGTTTGTTTTAACAATATATAGTAACATCAAACATATTTTCTCACAAGAATATCGCTACAGAAAAACGGGTTGTCTGTAAAATGTTGACGAATTTTTTATTTAGGACTTTTGAAAGATGAAATGCAAAAGAAAAAAAAAACAATTTTTCTGTATCTTTGGTTTTAATATCACCTACGGAAACCAATAGGAACAATTTGAAAAATATTTCTGTTAATCAATCTCTTTCATTCATTTACAACAAACTATTTTCTAGCTGTTGATTCATGCGTGTATGATTCTACATGGGACAGTAGGTTATTACATGCATTATAAAGTTTAGGAATTGAACACTAGCGTCTCTTATGGTTGTCACTACGGTATTACCCTCCGTTTGGACTTTGATATTTCAAACCAAAAGTAAACAAATTACTTGGGCGCCATGGTTTATACAAATGTAAGCATATTCCATGTTGTGAAGTTTATTGCAAGGCGCTAGCTATTGTAGACAACACACTCTACAAACAGAACATTTTGTATCGGATATTAGTGAGGCTTTGTATGGATTCTAGAGCAGTTACTAGACTGGACTGGTGATAAACTGACTGAAATTCTCCGCTAATATATGCAGGTATTGGCATTTTTTAAGGCTGCTTACTTCCTTTTTATTCTTTTGAAAGTTTTGCAACAGACAAGTGGTAGAAAATTTAAGAGTAATCATTTTGTACTTGTAGATTAGTACAGACGAATCAGGACAGCAAGTGATGGTCTGATTTTAGTCGGCCATAACTGGCGTCTATCACCTTTTAAGGACCAATCCTCTCACCCAAAACTACAATTCTTGTAGCGGGGTACAGAAACTCTCCATTGGTCCATGCAGATTACCAAAGCTTGTATTACACAGCATGAACTGTACTGAGAGTGTTTTGATTATACACATAGAGATTTTCTATACTTACCCGAAGCAATAAACTGAGATTGTGACTGGATAAGGATGAATTTCACACAATTGTGGGAGGGGCTTAAGTAAGAAGGTAAGGAGAATTGGTACTGTTTGGGGTGAGAGAACTGGGCCTTTAAAACTTTCAATTTCCTTGTTTTCCTGCAATTTTTGTATCATGGATAATTAAACACTGAATTGTATCTTGAATCCCTCAATTTCACTGAATATGGGGATTTGAAACTCATGTAGACAATAAATGAAGACGATTTAAGGCTGATGGACCCCAGTAAGGACAAGGCTTAAGGCTGATCGGATTTGGCTGTATCCCGAAGTTTCTCTTGTAGGTGACAAAACAAAGGCAATAAGATTTTAAGAGGTATAGAGAACAAAGTAATGGGCTTTCATAGATCACGATCAGACGTTTGCAACCACATTGACAAAACCAAGGAAGTACATTCGTTGTAAAAATTCCTTCAACACTTTCGCAAAAGGGTCCTTTCTTAGTTATCATTATGTACGGTTACTTCCTGGGAAATAACATGTCACCTGTCTCGTACCTTCTGGCACAAGTTGCTTTCACAGAACATCACTACCTACCAATGTCTCTCACTGCGGCTGTCCGCTCTCCTTGAATTCCGCCTAGTTTCGTTCGGAATGGCGTTCCAAAGGACACGAAGCGAATTTTCAGGAGTCTTTTCATAAATCTGATAGAATCTTTAACTTTCACTCTTTTAACCTTTTTTATCTCATTCTACATGCTTCATTGATGTTTCGTATATTTGTATAAAAATTGAACACAATTGTTTTCTGGGTCGCGCTCTTTTTAAAGCATCTCACAATTTTTTTAGACCAAGGTCCATGTGGACCCATCTCGTGAATTCCTTGCTGTTTGCTTTTCCTCTTACAAATTCTTTTTATGCATTTTTGATTGCTAGTCATAAAGTTACCCAGTTAGTGTACGTTGTGGCTATACTTTCATCTTGGTCCCAAGTCCCCGACAAGATGGATCCCAGGGTCCATTTTGTGAAATATTGCAAAATGGTTAGCCCTTTTAGCCCAGAATAGTGTTTCGATTACACAGTGGACCCTCTATACCACCTCTGAAGCAATAAACTGATAATGTGTCTTAACGGGAATAAGTTTTAGACAGCTGTGTTCAGTTAGTAAGTGAGGGGTATTGGAACTGTAGTGGGTGAGAAGATTTGGCTTTTAAGAAAAGGCATAATTAAAACTCTCGGAAGAGAGAAAAATTTTCGAAGAGGCCTTGCCCCCACCCCCCCCCCCCACCTTCACCTTGGTCATTGATATGATTGCAATAAGATTAGGGGTCAGACTGCTGAGCTGTAACGACCAACATGATGCAGAGCCTTGCTAGCAACTCCTTCATTGAACAATAAAAATCACGCTGACGTTTACCAACATTCCATTCAGGTCCTCGTATATAAAATGAAAAATGTAACTACACTCTTTACCCACACACCCATTTTTTTATAATATCACTTAAATAAGCGAGTTCGATAGATATGTACTCGCCCCCTGATTACACTCTTAAAAAAATTGGGCAAATTTTGCCCAACTTTTTGACCAACACTGGGCATCTATTCAACAACCTAAACAGTTGGGCAAAACTTTAACCAACCAAATTTGGTAAAGTTTGAACTCAACTGTTGGGCAGGAGATTACCCAACTGTTTGGTAAATTAGCATTTTAAAACATACCCACTTGTTGGGCACTTCTTTTATTAAGCTGTTGGGCAAATGCATTAACCAAATGTTGGTTATATGTTAATCATCTTTTCCTTAAACGTTGGTGCTTTCTTTTCATGTTAGGTTGTAGGTTATGGCAGGGAGCTGCCACTGCAGCTCCCTGGTTATGGCAACCCATCGGTCCCGGTTAAAAAACCCTGGCTTAATAACCTATTTGGTTTGTCACTGAGTTTCGTATAGGTACGTCCAAAACTATCATTTTTAAAAGGCATTGTATTTTTAAAAGGCACTGTAAAATGATGTGTGTTAATGATAAGATGAAGTCTTGTAGTTTCATCAATGCATAAATGTGAACACAAGGGCAGCATGAGAATTAGCTGGTCCGTAGCTCTCATACACTTTTTCTAAAGTCCTCCCGACCCTCTGGCAAAGGGCCGTTCGGCGAAACCAAACTTGAAACTGCTTCCCGAAGAAGCTATTACGTCCACTGAAGGACAACACGTAACGACCAACCCCGCAGCCTTCAGACCATTGTTATCGTGGTTATGAGACTGGTTTCTTGTTATGCCGAAATGTTTCAAATAATAATATATAAATGCTCTTTCGGACGTGAAAGAGAATATCCCAGATCCTGACCTCTCATTGGATAGCAGTTTTGCGCCAAATATGAATCATGGAATATCATACAAATGTGTTCTAGTTCGTAGTACTGTTTAAAGAATTTTATGGAAATAGAGATCGATTTCATGGTCTAAAGTAATGTACGAGTTTAGCTGTTTGGCCAATATAAAAGATGCCAAAGAGAATTTTCAGATTATGGTACCATGGTCTGATTATGAGAAGAATTGTGAAACAAATCGGGTCAAGTGCACTGTTGTTTGGTGACAACACTGCAACCAACAATATACCCAACAAATTGGCAAAAAGTTACCCAACAAGTGGGTAAAGGGAAAATATGCTCAACTGTAGGATAAAATCTTATCGTCATTTTGGCCAGTCAGTTGGGTATAACAGTATACGCGTGCATGGAAGGGGAGATTTAACCATTATGTGAGCAAAGATTGACCAACACTTAAGCAATTACTTTTACTCAACAAAAACTTTGCCCAGCGTTTAAACATTGCACCAATTAGCCAAAAGTTGGTCAAAGTTTAACCAACACATTTCATAAACTTCTTTAACCAACGGATATTTTACCCAACGTTTTAAGAGTGTAAGTGAAACTTACACATCTGGTCATAATAATCAAAATGATTTGTCAGAAGGAATAGCGACTTCTAAAAGCGGAATTACTGTAGAGAGGACAGCATTTCCAAAGGAAATCGGCATACACGTGCATAGCCAGGGTCTTTGTGTTCGTGCAAACTAGCACATATCTCTCTGGTGTAAACAATATTATTATAGTACTTGTAACGCTGAAATGAAACTTAACAAATTAAACGTTTGACATTTTTTTTCATTTTGAATTAACCAACAATATGATTTGACTTTGAAGCAGCAGTTTCATTTCAACCTTAAAGCTAACAAAAAGAAAAACTTGCTAGCCGAAGTATGATTAACTTCTGTTTCACAAAGTCAATATGAAAATCTGTTAGCGAAATATAAAAGGCTACTCACCATGTAACCTAGGTTTTGCTCTAAACAGATAGTAGATGCCATTGTTTACCACTGTTTACCAGTTTCCAACCTATTGGTTCAAGTCGAACCGATCACGGACTTTTTTCCGGACTTTTTTCCAGTTGTGGCGTTATAAAATGCATTCTTACATACATGTGTGTGTCGTATGTGTGGGTGCGTATGCGTGTTTGCATAATCTGGTATTTTACGTTCTGGGTTGGTCTTCTGAAAGCCGTACATTTTTTCTCTCTTATAGGGAGCAAACCTGTCAATTTTTGCTTTCAACATAAATTTACTATAATCAAGTGCCTTCCTATACAATAGCGCCTTTTTCAAGAGCTGCAATCGTTTTCAGATTTTTCAGATAAGAGGACCGGTAGAGGGGTAATGTTTGTAGTCAGTAGTGACGCCAAGTGTTAACTAATGTTTTGCGAGATTCATATACTAGACGGATATAAATATCTCAGCGGTCTTGATGTAGCTCAGAGTGTGCCAATGAGCTCAAAGAGCGAAAAAACATTCTTTCTTGTCAGATTTCATATGTTTGCATGGAATGCTCACATACTGTATAATTAGTCTGCTTTACGGTTATTTTGTTTTTATTTTCTTTAATTTTCACTTTATAATAAATAGAAAAGTAAACATTGAAATGAATTTGCGGTACGAGTACAAGTTTGAAATCAAGTATCTCAGTGGTCACGTAAGGGATTTTAAGTTTCTCAAGGCGGCTGCTTCATGAAACCCCAAGCCTAGTGGTTCACGCACTGGACTGTTGATAAAACAAAACTACTACAATTCTGGTTTATCGAGGTACTGCCCTTTATAGCCCTTTAAACAGTCTTATCGTGAACGTTGGTTTAAGAAACCAAAATTAAACGATGCTTTTCATTTGACGCTTGTGTGCCTTCCCGTTTTTGAGCGTGTATTTATTTTACGGTAATGTACTATATACTCATATTATTACTGATTGTAGACACTTCATTTCACTTAAGTATATCCGTATCGGTAGGTGTGGCTTTGTTTGAATCATACACATTTACAGCCAATATTCTGCATCATGAACAACTTTAAAATGATACATGCAGGTATTGCTTCTTTTTTTGAGTCTGTCTTCTTCTTTCATTTTTCATTGTAATAGAAACGAAATTTACAATAAAACTGAGTGATTTCCTTTCCTTCATCAAGTTGGAGTTAATCCGCACTCTCATAAGCTTGCTAGATCTCAAAAGAATGTTAAAAAACTAGAAACCCGTGTGCTTGCATACAAGCATGAACTAAACTGTTAAAAGATTACAAAGCTTAGAAGTTAGAGTTCCGAGGAAATACAGAACGATGCAGTTTTTTCTTCTTTATTTATTTATATACAAGATACTACGTAGTTTAAACCATCTTCAGAACTGAAGGCACATCTGCTAAAATTCAAATTCAATTCATTCCTCTTTCAGAAATTCTCCTCTGCTGAAAGATGTTCAAATGTAAATTGTTCAATGAGACAGTTCATATTTTGTTATTGACGCTAGTGTTCCACCAGATTACTTTTTGCCTCTAGATACAAAATACTTACATATCGCTCAAAATAAAAATAAATTTGTTTCCTGAAACTACCCACGTACAGATATTCTTCACTCAGTTTCCAAACCACGTGCTATTGGTTGGCAAAATAATTAGAAACAGACAACAGTTATTCACATGACAAAAGTTAGGAACATTTTACAGGTTATTTGTAGTTGTTTGTAGTTATCTTTAAAAGAATATCATTAGCTGTCATAACTGCATCTCATAAGTTGCTTTAGAAACTGTAACCGGGCCGTCGCACATTGGAGACACTGACAAGGTTAAGTGAAATCCTTCCAGTAACCCTTATAAAGGTTCCACCAATATTTGGAAGTGTGGTGGGAATCGGGGCGAAGCTTATATTCAGCTGTGTACTGATAGGACTGTAATTACAAAACTTACAAGTTGTTTTACCCTTTCTTGAAAATAACGCACTTTAAAAACAGACACCAAGTTAAAAAAAAACCCGACTTAATCTGCTTTCGTGAATTAAAATGAATGATAGAATTCAAATGAAACGATTAGATCTGTTAGAATTTCGTTGTACTGCAAGCAGACAATTGCGGATTATAGGCATGTTATGAAGATCTGCAAATATTTTAACAGGAGTTAATAACTTTTGAATAAAATGCGAACTTATCAAAGAGGTTACAACAGAAATATATCGGGTGTCTACAGCTATGCTGCGGTTAGTCAAAGACCTTCCTGTATATCGTTTTGTTAGTTTATTTGTTTGTGTGAGTGTTTGTTTGCTTTTTGTCATCTTTCGACCTTAAGGTTTTGAAGTCAACCACTGAAAGTAAAACGGATGACTATTCAGGTAACACGCCTACATTTAATGATGCGCACAATCCAAAGGGAAAACTACACTCAGTTTAACTGATCGTACTAATATCAATTTAGTTATGTTGAAAGGTAAGCTAGAGTTGGCGTAGAAAAGTTAGAGACCTTTTGTAGTTTGTAAATTTTGATTCAAAGTCTACTTTGCAGCCATTATATAAAATCTGATGTCATACCATTTTTCTATAAGAATGATGTGATTTGGAAGCTAAACGAAACGGTGAACCCATCGCCTGAAGAGACGGTTTAGCAGACAGCCCCCTCCTGTGAACGTTCTTAAATGCGGTTTTTGTGTAGGCCTACGATTTTTAATCCTTATGTGAGAAACAAAACTATAACTAGGGGTTCAAGTTGTGAATTATTTGAATAATTCTCTTTTTAAATCAAGAATAATTACTTCGATTATTTTCCAAATATTTCTTAAAAGACATTCTCCTGTCAGCATGGGTGTAATAGCTTCTTTATCATAAAATCAATTAGCAAAATCTGAATAATTCACTAGTTGCATGTAGTATGATAAATAAAAAAGATCTTTTAGGAGCGTTGGATCGTTTGAGAACAAAGTCATCTTCAAATGTTATCCTTGGAATTGCATTTTCAGACTTATCAAGGCCATTGTGACTGTGTGAAGTAGTTGTGGGGGAGGATGTGACAGACGTTGAACATTACACATCAAAGGGGAAGTGAGAAATTATAAAATTTCGAGGCTGACTGCATATTTGAAAATAATAATTTCAGCTTCAAAAAACAAAAACGAAAGGTAGAATGACTAATGACTAATAAAGAGATACAAAGAAATAATAATCAGTATAGCGTAAGTCATCTTTTTATCTTATGGTTGCTATTCTCACAATAACCCTGTCTAAAATAGACTTATTAACCGTTACTTTTTTAGGGACTGAGATTAATGAAAAGTTTTCTTTGAAGAAGAAGTTGAATGTTGTAGATGTGCTGGTCGAACATATAATTGCTAAAAATCATGCTGTAAAGTTTTCACGGCAACAAAGTTAAGAACATCAATGGTGAGTTCTTTTCATGTTCGCGTTAGGTGGGGGTAGATAGGGATTCTTTGCAAAAATATATAACCATCTACAACAGAAAGCAAGTGACCGTCGCCCCCCTGACGGACCAAAATCGTCATTCGGCGCCCTTTTTAGGGTTTGAACATACTTTACTCTTGAACCATTGTTGGCAAAGATATATTTAAACAGCGTTGTTTTAAGGTCCAGATAACAAAATGCCCAAATAGCCACCAGTAACTGTACTATCTGTCCTTTATTCTAATGAAAAGGGTCATCTTCTGTAATATAGGGATAGGTTTTGGCGAAACGTATCTTCATGCCTTATACGCACTAATGAATGTTGTCGCTGTGCTAAGTTAATTGCTTCCACACCAAGCGTGATTATAAGCTTACAAAATATACAGACTGACCTTAAAGTCACCCTCCCGGCCAATAAAAGATGTTGCAAAGGGGACAACAATAATTGTAGCGCAAATAGCCCTCTTGTTGTCGGGGATAATTGTCAACATAGAAAATAAAAAGAGTTTATAAAGATACCAAAATAGCCCCCACAACATTTTTCAAAATCATTTGAAGAGAAAATTTAGGTTAATGTAAAATAAAACTGTTATCATAATGTAAATAGTTGAAGGGTTTTAATGAGCAGTTTCCATTTTGCTTTTCTTCAATAGACCATTGTCATGGTAAATGGCTATTTCTGACACTGAACGATAAACCCATGAAAATGCGTATTTCTGTACTTTCGTGGTCTCAAAAGCCAGAAAATTGCAACTAATAAGCCTAGGTTTAAGCTACTTTTATTTATTATGAATTCGGTAACTAGAAAGCCACGCAGACCTTTTTTCCTGACTATTTCCTGCAATGTACTTAATTAATGGCTATTTCAGAGTAGTCACACGTAAAAATTACGTCAATCAATGGCTCTTCGTGTACTTATCTTGATTTCTAGATGCCAAAAATGTCCACCTATGAGTGATTAATTTCCATAATTTTTTCCACCCGTAAGATTGCTTGCTATTTGGCTCTGGCAGGTTAAATCTTTATCTTCACAAAGTAGCCCATTGTTACATTAAAGTCTTAAATCAAGACCTGACAATAACACTAAATATGACCGCCTTCTTACGAGAATGTGAAAGAGAGGGATCTAAACATAGGCGTCGGCAGGTAGGGGTAAGGGGGGAACTTGCCCTCCCCTGGAAAAAAAACCTGAAAAACGAAGAAAACATAAAGAAAAAGACGAAGAAAAAACAATCAACATTTTTAAACAGTTCACACAGTGTTTTCCCTATTTATGTGCGGTAAATAGGCTTTAGAAGTGCCATTTCCAGTAATCTGAGAGCATTTTGGGCCAAACTTTTCTCGCGCTCCGTGCCAACTCATGGTGGCACGGAGCTTTTCTCCCCTAAAAGAATTTTGCCCCCCCCCCCCATCTCGAATTTTCTTCTGCGGAGGCCCATGGATAGAAAATTTAAACATGTTTTAACAGAAAAACTTGCTGGGGAGAAATGGCAAAGTAGTCTTGTACCAGGTGGGGAAAATCAAATGGAAAGTCTGAAAAACTGTGGCTTTGCTGAGGCTCAGTGTATATACTCCTTCGAAGGGCCCCTTCAGACCATTTTCGCCCCCTCTGACCGATATCCCCAGCTCCGCCACTGCAGAAAGCCACCATTAGTTAACGCGGAATGTACAGAAATTTTTGAAAAATTGGGACCGCACAAAAAGCCGAAATGGTTTTTCTCAGGCTTGAAGATAAACTGTTAGTAATCCTTACTTTGGACATTCCTTTGCTATTCAGTTTTCACTTCAATAAATATTAGGTTAAAGCATTGCGATCAGAAAGTCACCAGATGAAATATTTCACTGCAATGTTTGTGGCCAAATTTTTAACGCTCTATTATCTGGACTTTTGTTTGCATGCGCAATCTCTACGTAAAAAAGCCTTCATCTCACGACATTTTTGAAAGTGCTCATTAGCCCGCACAACATGCAAAAAATCATGGATCAAATATATTACAGACTATTTTTACTAATCCATGGTCTTAGCGAAAAGAGTGACAGCCTGATTTTTATACAGACAAACATCAAGTGCGTGGTTATTACAAATACACTCCTTCTAGCTATCACCACCTGCCCCAGTATCAGGCACCAGTTTATTTTGATAGGGGCAAAGCGTGGGTTGAATGCTCCTTTTGTTGTTTAATCGTCTTTTTCTTCTCCCTGCCTGCAACCCCCTTATCAGGCCATCACTAAAACACTTCCATGCTCCCGCCAACGTGTTCTTACTTGAGTAGTGTCATGTGAAAAAATATAGAGTCAATTTGTATCTATAATGTTAAAGTCTGGTCATTACAAACAACGTTACAACTGTTCATTTTAACATTAAGTCGCCTCGCTCTGCCATTGTGTTGCCGATAGTTGGATAGTTGGTACTGTTTGAAACGGATGGAACAACGATAATTAACTCGTGTCAATTAAAGTTGAGTTCAATACAAGCATCAGCAATATTCCTATCAAGTTAATTCCTCTCACCAACATTAAAAGAATGGTTTAAGGTCACATCAATTTTCGATATGTAAGAGAGGTATTTATAGTTAGGTATCATTTTGGTGAAAATTTTGTTGAAATCTGATTGTGCGGTTTTCAAGATATGAGAAGATGAAGTTGTCACATTTTCAACAAAAATGAAATGAAAAAAATAAAAAAATACATTAGCATGAATGTGCAATATCTTCATATAACCAAAACCGATTTAGCTGTTGTTTTCTTAAACAAAAGTTCGAAATAATTTCCATGATTTATTTCCACCAGTTTCAAATAATCTTTGAATCTTACCTCCAGACATCATTTAGACACGTTATGATTAATTTCATAAGTAACAAAATCCAATTTGACTCATTTTGTTTGGAATCAGTGGCGCAGCCACGGGGTGGCACGGGGGCATGTGCCCCTCCCACAGCAAAGTTAGGCCACCCCAGGTGCCCCCCACATCCCATTGCAATCTGCCCCACTCAACATGTTGTGAGCATGCGCACTTACATTTTATCTGCTGAAATGATGAAAGGTGAGTGGCCAATTTCTTCGAACCACGAGCAGCATTTCACTTGCCCTCCCTGGTCTCGATTCGTGGCACTGTATGCATACACCGGTAACCAATAACGCGTTAAACAGCCATGCTTATTGCAGCTTGGGTATACATGGGCACTCAATCGTGCTCGGGGGCTCTTCGTGTGTTAAGTCTCATCTAGCTCCCGAAACCCTTTCAATGTGAGACATGAATGCAACATGAATACTGTCAAAAGTTTACAAACTTGTCCATTTTCAAAGAGGAGTCTTGAAGAAAAATTGGAAATCAAACGATTAGGACCACATAGGCCGCAAATACTGTCCGTATCGTCTTCACGTAGCTTTTCACCCAGCTGGTACACTAAGTACGAATGATGATAGGTTAAAGGCTTACGCTATGCTATCAATTAAAAGGAACTTCTTAAGAGAAAATTCAAATTTTAATTAACGTGTAATTAAAATGTTTGCTCATCTCAAAGAAAGACGAATGCATTGTCATAGCCACGGGAACCTCGAGCCAGTTGTAAGACTAAATTCAATGAAAAAGTGGTGAAGTTTGCAGTCAGTTTAATGCTCATTAAATGCCATGTGAAGGCAGAGAAATGCTTCGTCCTATAACCCCAGTTTTGTAAATATCGCCCCCTGGCCCCACCAGGGGCCCTAAGGCAGGTCCCTGAACCCCACGCCGTAGGTGGGAGCGCTTGGCGCTCCCACGGCGCCTCGGGCGCCGTTGGTTTATTCCCACCAATAAAAATTTGCCCCTCCATGTATTTAGGCCACGGGCCGCCACTGGCTGTCAAACAGACTCAACAAAATGTAGTTCTGATAGTCTCACCATAGTTATCCCTGAGTTATATGTTGTGCCCCCTATAAAAAGTCTGTGCCCCCCAGTGCCCCCCTGGTGAAAAAATCCTGGCTACGGCACTGTTTGGAATAGATTGATCATGTTTCGGTAATTTTTGTGCCGTTGCCAGGATAACGACACTGCCCCTATATAGTAGTAATGTGCGGGTAAATTAACTTTCAGAAAAAAAGTCACGGTTTTGTTTGTTTCTAAGTTCTAACAACGTCTGTGGTCTGTAGGGTTTTAAATAATGCTCTAGTAGATTTGCCTTTTTATAAGTGTGGCCACGGTAGTTCTTTTTTATTAACAAATTGATAGGGAACTGAGCACGGTAAAAGGCAATATTAAATCAATACAGAGACATTACAAAAAGTGCCAATTCTGTGAAATTGAACTCCCATAGTGTTATAAGGGTTCCTGAAAAACAAAAGTGAATGATGCTTTCAAATTATCTTGTCAAAAGTATTTCAAGCTGAAAAGACAGTAAATTTTGAAAAACAAGAACTAAAGATTGCAACCTGATGAAAGAAAAGAAAAGTTTAAGTTGGTGAAAATACGAACAAATAGGCACTTAAGGAGGAACTGTTTAAGGCTTTCAATTATTAACAACATTAAAATAAACTGAAAGTTGTGGTTTGTTATAGCTTCTTGGAAGCAGAACGATTCTTTTGTAGGAAAGTAAAACGGTCCCCGTGGTCTTTCAAAAGCGCCACATCAAGCTTTAATAGAAATGGAAATGTTCTTTTGAGAGCTTCATTTCAAACTCTTTTTTTTATTGCACTGTTTTCAAAATGTCATTCTTTCCGCAGAAGCTTGTAATTGTGTAGTCGTTTCGTTAAGTAATTTTAACCAAGCAACAGTAGCGTTAATTTCGCACTGTCCATGGCGTCATGGACATTAAGGCCCCCATACACGATCAAATTTTTCGTCAATTATTTGATGTCAAATAATTGATTCAAATAAATGATGTTCCCCACACGATCAATGTTGTCTTCAACTTTCTGTCAATTTTCATTCTGATCAAAATCTTCGAAATGAAGGGATCTATCGCACTGGCACTAGTTCTTGCCTTGGGGATGCTCCAAAGCGAAATAGGAGGAGAAAGTGGTCGAAAAAAAAAATGGTTTCTCCGTCGAAATCAACTTCTGAATCTGGTCCTGACTACCTTCGTCTACAACAATGGTGTTTCTTGAAGGGGCGGTAGTCTCCTGGTCCCTCAGGAACAGCAAGGCGTCAAAACACCACAAAGTCGAAACAAACAGGTCCTCTGTGCCTGCTCCTGATTTAGCACTACGCTCCACTTTGCGCAGTTCAGATCGGAAGTTTGTGCGCAGGCTATTTAGCTTTTTTTTCAGTTCTTCAAGAGTCACTTCTGGAAAATGTTCCTTGTATTTTTGAAGCAACACATTGTATGCATCAGTTTTTTTGTCTCGATTCATATAATCATCGGATTTGATTTTCCATAATGCTGGTAGAGATTTGTAAGTTGCTATGACATCCAGCAAGAATTTGTGCTCGATGTCTCTCTTTTTGTCCCCCATGTTGTCGCTTCTACACTCAGACGGATAATGAATCATTGATCAATAAATTGACGCTTCGCCCACACACGGTCACTTTCATTGATGAGCCGTCAAAAAATATCAACGCAGCTTTGATCCGTCAAATATTTGCTTCAAATAATTGATTCAAATAATTCGCCGTCAATGTCCCCCATACACGATCAATTTTGTCGTCAATTAATTGATATCAATTATTTGACATCAAGTAATTGACGAAAAATTTGATCGTGTATGGGGGCCTTTACGTTAGCGATGCTTCTCACTTTTGAGGAGCACTAGTTTCGTAATGTACATGAACGCGAGTTCTTGGTCACTTTTGTTTAGAGTAAAATGTAAAAAATGTCATGTACATGTTGTGGAATTACAGAACACTTAAAAAAAATGCAAAGCTGATGTTGAACAAAGGTTTTTAATTTTCTTAGACAAATTGCTGGAATTATAACGTTTTCTTTATGTATTTCCTTATTATTTGTTCTGTAAATCTACAAAAGTACCATGCAGTGTATGGCTGAGTATGTACGGTTTTTATTTTGCACTATTGTCATTTATTGTTTGGTCGGGGATTTTATGAGTAAGTCAACCTGTAGAAGTTACAGCATTATGGCACCATGAATCGGTTGCTTTAAACGTCTGGTACCTTGTGTATGAGCCATACAGATGGTGCCGATCGACCCAATGGGCACTTTCTTTATGCCGGTAACTACTAAATACATCGCATAATACAGTTCAAGACACACTGTCGTACTGCTGTTGTGCGGAGAAGATATATCGGAGCTGCCTGGCACTTCAGGAAAGGTTGAACCATTAACAAAGATCGGGTCGCAATTTTTCCAAGTTTTCTTACGCTCCGAGTAAATCAATGGCGATGCTAGTTAGTCCTAGTCTCGTCTTCAAAGATTAATCTGCCTAAGTTTCAGAACTATAATGCTTCACGTTAATTGTTCCAGCTCTTCTGAAATTTTCTGTGTCCGCCTTGCCTACACAAGTCTGAGAAATGAAACACCCGGTGGGAAATGAAATCCCCGGGAAATGGCGTTTTTTTTTTTCAAAATGTCTGTAAGCTCCTCGCCAACCAATGGTGGAGCTTCCCATAGTCGTTGGTTCGTTTTCAAAGGTCTGTCACCCAAGCTTCAGATCTATAATAATACACGTTCATCCCCCCCCCCCCCATCCCCACTAAAATGCCTTTAGATCCTGCTTAAACAAGGCTAGAAAATGTCTTTTCCGACTATTTTCTCTATTATTTTCTGTGCACTCCACACCAATCAACGGTAGCGCTGCGCTTAGATAGTCTTAGTCTCTTCTTCTTGGTATAATCCCACCTGGCATTCATGAATGCGGCTGGCGAAAGGACGTCACTATACATTGAAAAATCACGGTTTTGCCCAGCAGCCAGGATTCCACCTGGGCTTCGATTATGCCTGAGGTTCAGATAGGAATAAGGTTAGGGTTCCTTCACATAAGGGAATAATTTCTGAAGGAATAAAATCAACATTATCATATGAACGAGAGTACCCTATGTATAAACCTAAATTGGAAATATTGTAATTTGGCTTCGGACGTGGAAAACCAGGGAGTACAATAAATGCGGGTCCAGTCAAAATCTGTTAAGTTGACAAAAGAAACAACCCATTTATAAATAGCTGTTGGCCTTTCAGTTATAGATAGTAAATACTTATTATAAATAAAGTGTGAAGATCTGTGTGCTCTCATGTAATTTGCAAAAAATATTTAGTTCACATTCTCATTACCATTATCATAAGTCAACGAGTCCCGCCAACTGGTGGGTATACTACGTATTCTATATCATCTTCACACTCCACTTCGGAATTACATGAGATTGCACAATTGACTAGCTTCAGTGCACATCTTGATCTCGTGAGGTGAGGACGTATTTGGCGTTCCTCTCCTCGCGTTTCAATAACTTAAGTATTTGGCAAGTCTTCTTGCTTTACTTATTGTTGTTCAAAGCTTTAGTGCAGCTTTGCTTTTCAACCCGGTTACCTGCAGCGTATTATACCATAATACAACGTAAACGGTAAACTCGTTACATTCGTTTTACGTTTAAAGGCATCATAGGTTAAAAGATTCCCTTGTCTGTCAAAAAAAAAAAAAAATCTTTGACATACTAAACATTCTTGTCAAGCAAGAATTTATAAAAAACAGTTTCACCATTAATCTTAATATTTGAATTGTTCCAAACGATTTGGGCGCTATAGCTTGTATTAGGGGGAACATACGAGATCTCACACCAAGATTGAACAGCCTGTCTAACAAACGTATTACAAATGGATTTAACATCATCTGGTTTTAAGTTACAATTAAATAAAAGTATATGACCATACTTCTTCAATGCTATGTGAAAAAAGTTTTTCCATGATCCATTCAAGTCATTGCAATAACGCTTAATCCATGTACATCTTAGACTTTTAATTAAACTAAAAACATGGGTACCTTTTAAGCCTCCTGAATTGATGGGATTGATAATTGTAGAGGGTTTAACCTTGTCTGGACTACCAGTCCAAATAAAATAAAAAATAGTCCTCTTGAGTTCTTTGATGGAATTGCCTGGTTTGGGTTGGGTAGCACAAGAAAAAGATACACTAGCTGAGAAAGCCCAAAAGTTTTAAGAATAGTGTTTCAGCCAATAGGGGTTAAGTCACGACTTGCCCAGACTCGGAGGGAGTTTTCAGCCGCGAGAGCTTCGGCTGGCAGTTAAGGCGAGATAGGTCATCTCCGTTATGAGTAAATGCAATACCTAACATATTGACAGGACGCAAGGTGACCTCTATGTTCAAATCGGTGAGAAAGAGTTGCTTTTCGTTAACAAAAGGACCCAATGGAAACAAATGAGATTTTGAAAAATTAATCTTTAGCCCAGATGCTTGATTAAAATTATCAAGAACAGAAAGCAACTCCTTTAAGGTTTCTTCGCTACCATCGAGTATGAATGAAGTATCATCCGCATACTGAATAACACGAGTCTCAACACCATTAATAGAGATACCTTTAATACGGCTTGACTGGTTAATTTTCAAGGAAAGTACTTCTACACAAAGAATGAATAGGAACGGGCTCAGAGGACAGCCTTTCCTAACTCCTCTTTGAATTAGGAAAAAGCCTGATGAATACCCATTATTACAAATGCATGCCTGGGCATTATTATACAAAGTATAGATCCAATGTTTAAAGCTATTACCAAATTTTCAAAATGAAATTACAGCCTGAATAAAGTTCCATTCCAATTTGTCGAAAGCCTATTCATAATCGATCAAAAATAAGAACACTGGCAATTTTTTTTCATTGGTATAGTCTATTGAATCTCAGACAAATCTTACATTCCCCCCCAATAAGCCTATCTTTGAGAACCAGTCTGACTTGGACCCATCAAGTTCTGGATAACTGATTTTAACCTAACAGCGATAGCTTTGGCTCCAGTTTTATAGTCTGTATTTAAAAAGGATATGGGTCGATAATTGTTAACAAAGAGGGATCCTTCCCTGGCTTAGGGATAACAGATATAACACTTCGTACCTGCTCACACGAATGCGAGCCTTGGTTATAACCCCAGTTGATAGATGCAATAACCAGATGGTCAAGCAAGTGCCAAAAATGCTTTTAAAATTTGTAGTTAAATCAAAGTTTTAAGCTAAAGTTAGCTCCCCATCCAGAAGTGTGCCATGTTCCGCACTTACTTTGAGATGAATTACATCATCATAATTAAAATCTATTGATGTTTTATTGGAACTATGTAAAGAGGTTTAGAAATACCGAATCTCCCTCAGAATCTCATTAGGTTCGTTTATAAGGCGGACCTCAGAGTTTTTTGCCGACGAATATGATTTAATTGGTTATTTCTTTTTTCTAAGTTCAAAAAATATTTAGTATTTTTTTCGCCCTCCTCAACCTACCTTTACCCTAGATCTGATCATAGTACCCTTAAGCTTATAGTCATAATAAAAAAGTAGGCCTAAATCATTTCGCGCAGCTTCAAGATGTGAACGAATTTCCAGGGACTCTGTGTGAAAGAGTCGTTGTTCTAGGATTGAGATTTTCAGTAAGAGTAGTTCCTCATTTTGACGTCTCTCAAAAGCTTTTTGCCTTGCATACTTCATAGAAGCCTGACGAAATTTAAATTTAAGAATTTCCCATCGGGTACTAGGGTTTTCAGAACTCGGGTAATCAGCATCGTCACGAATAATATCTTCAATAATTTTATTAAAAAAACTATCGTTTAAAAGGAAGTTATTTAATTTTCAATAGACAGGACCTCTTTTCACAGGAGTCATCAAAATAAACAAGGATATAATGAAGTGATCTGACTGGATCCCGCCCGGAAAGGAAACGTCAGTAACATCATGATCAAAATTACGAGAAACAAAAAAAAAAAAAAAAAATCGAGCCGATAATGAATTTCAGGGGTAGCACCGGAACTCCAAGTAAAACACTTTGAGAACGGGTTCCTGTCCCTCCCTATATCTACTAAATTATACACAGACATTAAGGTAAGACATTTATCTCTAGCTTTAAAACTTGTCTTTCGTAATCCACCTACCTTATCTACTTCTGAGATAAAAAACGAAGTTGAAGTCTCCGGCCATGATAGTGATATTATTTTGAAAATTACTTAAGTGACGTGATATTTTTTTGAAAAAGATGAGTTATCTTCATTAGGACCGTATACTCCAACCACATTAATAACAGTATCCATAAACTTTAAATCGACAACCAAATATCTCCCATGCATATGAACAGTCAGCTTTAGAATGTTAGCCTGTAAACTTGGTTTTAAGAGTAAACAAACACCCCGACTGGTGGTAGAACCATGTGAGAAAAAAGTCTGACCTCTCCATTCATTAACCCAATATTTTTCACAAACGTCTACGTTTTTTCGGCTGTCTAAGACCCCTAGCATTGAATGACAAAAATTTTAAGGTTGCCATATTTTGTTTTTATAGTAAAGTAAATAAGTAAACTTTAAAGGGACATCACAAATAAAGCTGTTAAACAACGTGTGACATACAAATATGCCATAGTACTTACACAGTAAATAAACTTGCAATAAATCCAAAGTCAAAGGAGATGAAAAAAAAGTTAAAAAAAATCCAAGCCAAACGGATGAAAAGGAGACTGATCCTCGCCGATAGGGACAATCCTTCTCCATCGGGAAAAGCTCAACACCAGTTTGTGTTGAAGTTCACGAACTATTGCCGGGCTGGCAGGGAATATCTAAAATAAGGATTCCAGTAAACATAAATATCTTTCTGCATGACGTTTATCATCACTTTCTGGTAAGTTATACATATACGTCACCTGGATAAAAAAAAAAAAAAAAACACCAAAATCAATGAGAGGTTCATGCAAAGCGTCGATCAGAGAATGGCTTGATTAAGCACTGAAAACATAAGGTTTCCCATTCGATGAACGCCAAAGCACTGCTGAAAATGTAGCCGGGTGCCTTGTTGGAAAAGCTCCGATGCCTTCTTGGACCATTTGCGTTTTTCGGCCAAGACAACCTTGGTAAGATCTTCTATCACATAGTAGGATTCATTTTGCAGAGCGTGCCTCTTATTTCTAAGAACTGTAACTTTATCTTAATATGTGTCTGTGTCCTCCGTTGACGGTTCTCCCGTCACGGTGGGCACGCTCAATCCGGCAGTCAGCTTTACGAAAAACTTCCTTTGCTATTTCCACGCAATTTTCATCGTTCTCAGTTTTGTTTCCAACCAGTCTTAGATTTTTTTCCTCGAAAAACGTTCACTTTTGTTGATTCCTTCTGCTTATTTATCGAGGGAAGTTTCAAGGTCGACAATTTGCAATCGTAGGGCTTCATGCTTCTCTTTCAGTTCAGCGTTTTCTGATTACAAACTTTTAATTTCTCTTAAATAACGGTCTATAGCTTTCTTAAACTCGGTACGAACCTTGTTGAGTTCAGCAAAACTTTTCTTAATTGCAGCGTCTACCTTCTCTGTGAAAGTTTCTGTAACGCTCTCCACATCACTATACTCAGGCTCAGGCTGAACACACGTAGCTACGTTCGGTAGGCTCCGAGTTGGGCTAGTCAATTTATGCTTCTTGATAGGTCGATTTATTCCCAAACGGATACTTTTCAAAGACGTGCAAGCAGAGTGTTTGATGTAAAAATACTGTTCAGTAATTAATGCCATCCAATAACGTTATCTTAACTCAGGCTAGTACGTAAAGGCCTCGCCAAGGTCTATCACCGCGAGGACTTAGTCTCCTAAATCGGCGCTCTTTTTGGTGTAGCTTGGTTCTGCGTATGGGAGTCGCATCGGGTTGACTCTATATACAATTGTGAAAATGCATTTTAATTTTTGATTTTTTCTGAAAATTTAAGGAAGTCTTTTATTATGTTGAAAAATACTTAGGCCTTTTCTCCTCATTGTATATCGCCTCTCGTTATGGGGTGGAACAGTTTTTTTTTATATTTTAATTAAAACAGTTGTTTTTATTTTTTGAGGAAAATGCTCTCTCAGTGCCGGTATTGCGATACATAATTTCAAACTATTGTTCTCCGTAAGTTCCCTGTTAAACGATTATTTAACTTCTAAGGTGACGTGATCTCCTTATGAGTCTTCAAACTAGACCCACCTAGCAATGGATATAAATAACACCCGATTTGTAAAACATTAAAACAGCTGTAACCTAGTCAAAGGATAGACCTGCTGTTAAAATACTGGGCTCCAACGCATCGGTATTGCAATTGGCTCACATAAGCAGATTCAAAGAATGAATACATTTACGGCCTTTTAATTTATTTCCCTTGGAAGGCAGAGTGCATTAAAATGGTATTGACAATGCTCAAGTAAAACAAAATCGTACTAACAAGTAACGTGAGAGGATTCAAAATCAATAATTCTTTGCAATTATTTTTAACTCTTATGTTTTCTCGAAAATCTTATATCGTAAATCGCCATCCGGTACAATAAAAACTACAATACAGGTCCAATGTGTCCCGAATGTCCAGATAATATTTCATGAATGTTACACGACTAAACTGGACAAGTGCAAATAACTGAGCCATTTATTACTTAACTGTTCGAATATCTATAACTGCTATGTACATTAGGTGTAAATCGCAGACAGATTTAATTCCAATGCTTCTGACGCCAATTCACATCGAATTTTTGTCGAATCGACTAATTCCGAAAACGAAACGTCTCTCGGTCCATTTACACGTGACGACTTTGGCTCTTATCTCGACCTTAAACAGAATACTCCTAAAAATGTTTTATCAGTTCAAATAAAGTGGAATGTTGTATTGAGGGTGTTTGAATCTGTTCATAAATTAGTTTCGTGATGTATGAGAAGGAAGAAATTATTGAAACGAAGTCTTCAAATAGTTAAATTTGATATACTTCTTGTTAGGTTCAATATTCAGTAAAACCATTTCTTAAGAAAAGACACCTTCTGGATTGGTTTATATACATTTAATACTTAACTATGTTAATTATTGAACGTTAAGCTATCAGGAATGCACCATTTCGTAAGTCTGTGTTCTTCTTTGATCTGTCATTATTTCCCCCCTCTTTGAGCGATTTTATAGCCATTGGTTTATTTGAATAGCATGCACAGTAATGGTTTATATAAAACCATTAAATAGCAAACACTTTCTTATAAGTGTTTTAGATGTTCATAAACTTCTCCAACGAAAATCAATGAGTTACCTACCTGCTATTGCCACGTTGTATTTCGATAAAGTAGTTGTGCCATGGATGCATTCATACTTTCCTTCATGGTCCAGTGAAGCGGACGCAATAAAGATAGACCCGTTTGAAAGTATAAGTAAACCTTGTGTCAATTCGTCCCTAGTATATTGCCTGTTTACAAAGATAGCCACATTATTATACAACCAAGTGATAGCACTTCCTAAATCACTATAGCAGCTAACCAATAAAACAGAGTCGTTGAGTGTTATCGACGGCAAATTGACCACTATTTCATTGCAACAAGTAAACGGCACCAGCAACATTACAATAACATTCAAACATATAAATCGCATTTTTGAATTAGAATCATTACAAGATTTGAAAGCATCTGTTCCGGATAAAAGTTGTTAGGCACTGACTTAGCTGTGTTCTCACTAGATACGAAATGATCAGTGCGTGGTAAATATTAAATCATCCCTAGTCGGTGCTTGGTAGTAGTTAAGGAGGCTTTGGTGTGCCGATGAATGTTTCCATGTTGTTGTTAACACAGACGATTAAACATGTTGTAACTTACTTCAGTTCTCCATACCACACAGCTGCCACTAGAACCATGCAATGGCACAGTTTGGCCCGGAACCTTCAAAGCATATTTAATTCAATGATTCACATCTCACACACCGATACTATCCCCTTTATGGTCGATTACGTATGTCCATTAAAGCTGGTTTTATTGGTTGCTTACAAATTTTTCAGCGGCAGCAATATCGTTGTAAGCAATAAACCTGATCTTGAATAAAGATTCAAGTTTTATTCCATCATTGTGAAACAATCCAGAAGCAAAAATCAACGGCAGTCATTACGGTATCACTGCAGATAGATTCAAACCACTATCGTAACGATTAAAATATTTAAGCAATTGACTTGAGGCAACGAAAACGTCATGCACCACTTCCAAGTGTAGAATTGTAGAGTATAACCCTTGCTGTTATTTTCTTTTATTGAATTTATTCCGAAAGTGAGTATTAGTCTGTTACTAAGCAATGATAGTACAGAGACTTCTTTGTTATATTATCAATTTCAAAAGCAAGAATGATCACGAAACATAAGTATAAGGAAATATTTGATGTGGTCAAATTAACATCCAAAGAGCAATAGTCTTAGTTCATATTTGTTTCTTATATAATTTTTAAAAAAAATATATATATTTTTTCCTTTTTTTATCAGTTTTTGTCTGTAATGACAAATTGGAGATACGGTTAAAGTAACATGACAAACGGGATTCAGTAAACTGAGGAACCGAATTTCGTAGGTTGCCTAAGTATATTACGTATTCGGTAATTCATTTAAAAAGCTTTTTATTCAACATTTAATTCTTGACGTAACGCAATTATCAGTTTTATGTTGAGATCAATCCACCATCATGATAAAGCACCAGCATATCAGTGCCCACCATAATATTTTGTTTAAAAAATGTACTTGAAACTGAGTTAAAGGACTTGTACATGCAAAGGTGCAGGAGTTAAACGTACAAAAGGCAATTTAAATAGGCTCGTAAATTGCATTTTTCGTGATCTTGACTAGGAGGCGCCTTCGTTTGATATAATTTCAGTACGGTAAGATGATGTCCCTTCGTTGAAACCGTCATTCTTCAATTCTAAACCTCCCACCGTAGTCCAAAGTCCGGCTCCATCACCGTCTGCGAAATAAATTTTGAGTGGATCGAGCGATTGAAAATGACCATATTTGAGCTCTGGCTGTCCTTTCTTATTCGGACAGCTGTGTAATTTGGATTCCCCAAGATAAATGTGGCCGAGAGAGAAAATGATATCTTCTACCTTGTCCTACGAAATTATGAAGAAGCTTCTAATTTACCGAGTCTCCAACTCATGACCGAACAGCTGGAAGGGCAGGTGTCTGCATACTACTGAGCTAATGGTTACATTTTAAAGAAGTTTTTAAGGTCATATCAAGTTTTGAAATGTTAGAGGGGCACTTATTCCAAGCATTTTGGTAAAATTTGAATTGAAATCCAATGTGTGGATCTAAAGATATGAGAAAGAAATTTGTCGCATTTTCAACACACTGTGTAATTGAAGCAAGCACATATGACATCATATCCCAACATTAATGGACAGTCTTTTGTTTTTCTTCTTACAGCCTATTTTCTCATCAGCAATCCCATATTATCAAAATGTGGTTACATAAATGGCATAAGGAATTTTCAAATTTTGCAAACCCCGTTGGGAGGTCCTATTCCTATCCACGTCAAGGTCAACACAACAGTCTGAAAAACAATGAGAAAGAAAGCATTCCTCGTCAATGTGAAGAAGTGATATAATGTCTGCTGCCCTTAATTTCACCTTGTAATACATTTCTAGTAATTTCATTTGCTGAAACATAAAAAAATACATGTCCGGTTTGAGTGGAAATTTCACCACACAGAGTAGATTCAAATTAGTTCTTTTTTCACATGTGAAAATAATCTTTTTGCCTAAACTTCCCCTTTCTTTATGGCTGCTTTTTAGCCTTTACTTTGGGGAAAGTTCAAGCAAAGCGAAAAAAATCTGCATAGTCTAGTGAAACTTAAACTCTAATCGGACATGCATTTCTTTAGATATCAGTACACGAAGCTACTACAATTCAGTACAACAGTGATCCTGAGCTCAGCATAGGTTGTATCACTTCCTCACGTGGACAAGAAATTATTTATTCACTTTTTTTTAAGACTGTTGTTTTGAAATTGATGTTAACAGGGAAATGGCTTCCTTATGGGCAATGCATATAGTTTCTAAAGTTCTCATGCCTCTTATTGAATCATATTTTGGAAAAAAGGGATTTTTGAGGAGGAAATTGGTCCATTTATGTCCATTTATGTGAGGGTATGATGTCATATGGTTTGCTGCGTATCTTCCAAGAAAAACTGGAAGAAATTGGGTGAAACTAAGGTGTTGTTGCAAAATGACTATGAAAAATTGAGGGATACACTGATACAGTGTTCAGAAGTAGATGAAACTTAAAAGATGAAAATACAGAAAAATTGGAAACTTTAAATGTTTTTTTCAGAAACTGTCTGTCTTTATACCCTTTTTGAAATCGGTTTCAACTTTCAACTTGAAATATCAAAAACGGAAACACATTTACTTTGTACAGTAGTCAATCAACCAGACAGGTACGAAATACTGCATTGAAAATATGTAACTGTCATTAAAATGGTGAGGCAGTAGAGGGAAACAAAAGTCGACTGATATTTTAAAGTCCCCCGTGGGCGGGGGGTTGGTTGTAGAATTTTCTCACGGTATTTCCCGTCAGGTGCAAGAGGCGGCTAAAGAGAAACCAAACTTGAACTTGAACCAAACCTGAAAATAAATTTAAACTTTGAAATTTTCATCGAGTTGACTGACACTATATAAGAATTTTTGTTGGTCTGTCTTTAAATCTCATCTAACTAACTAGCTGATATGTTTATGCTTTCCCAAATCCCAAGAGCTGTTTATACACAGTAGTTTGTAGTTATTGATACCAGGTTCTTCTCAATAATAAACAATGTTTTTTAATTGTGACCTAGTGTAATTTAATTGTGTGTCAAACAAAGGTTACTTACACAAAAACATATACCCGTGAGCAGCATGTTAATCAAGAAGCAAGCACAAAGTCACCATTCGTATCGACATTTATGGATCATAAAAACGCATTAGTTCATGTAGGATAATTGTAAGTGCCATTCGTACACTGAAATATATATTTTTTATAAGTATAACGTTCTGTTGGCAATCCTCGATGTGGCTCTCTTGTTGGTCTAGAGAACAGTTGACCGTCGCTAAGGTTAGATTGATATATCTAACGTGACTACAAACTAAGGCCATGATTGGGCAACTTGGAAAATCGGCCAGTTTTCAAAAATAATTGCTCCGCTGAGGGATTCAAATAAGCAAATGGAACATACTTTTTTTATCAGTGAGAAAATCGTTCCGAATATACCTGTAATGTGACCGTTTTTATACAAAAATGATCGAAAGCGATAATTTTTTTCTCCAAAATTCGGTTCCGAAATCGGTATCGGTATCGCTGAAGTATATCATCTCAGGGTTAGTCGATGACATGGGCGTTACTACACGTGCACGGGGTGCTACATCCACAGAAAATGTTGTCGGGAAAATTTAAGAAACCACCGTTAAGATATCCAATCTTTTAAAAATTTACTTTCGATCGTCAAAAAAATACAAAAGATACTTTATCTGGGAAACAAATAGAAAATGTCGGAAAGTTGTAATATGATATCATTTTGACTTCAGAATTTAAGACGAAATCTGTCAGGTGATGCTGTTGAAGTTTTGAACTGTCTGGAAAGCGTTCTGTCTGAATACAAATATGTCGAATTTCTTCCTCTCAACAGGGTATCACAAACTAAGGCATGCAAAACATGTAAAATGCATTAGGTCTACATTTTTTTTTTGGGGGGGGGGGAATCCAAACTAAAGAAAAAATAAAGAATGGGTTTTTAAATTAAATAGGCAGCACGTTGCATATCTTAAAATTGTAGGCCTTTGGAGATGGGCTCCTTGGGGCCGACTTGAACAGCGTAAGACTACTACAGGTAAATAGTTGTTTGTCGTTTTGTGTTCAAGTAATACAGCGGTTTTAAATATTAGGCCACCAAGATGGCTTCAACGCTCTCAGTGGTCGCCGAATTCTGAACTCCTTCGTTACTCTTTTTTCGCTCTATCTTATCAAAGGCCGGGGTTGTGGTCAAATAGTTTGACCTGCAGGATAGAGGAACGGATGAAGGAACCCTCCTCCTTCCGAAAAGGTTGTTTTTTTTTTCTTTTTGAGTCGTGTTACTTCTTTACTTCATAAGACAATTATAAGACATATACCAACTTAAACAGGCATAGGTGATGTGTCATATTTGCTGAATGACAACCTACACTTATATCGGTTAACTTTGTCCTCTGCACGTCACTGGGCTACTTTATGGCCATTTTGGAAGTTTTCATCTATCTATCGATTTTCATATTTTATTGCAAAAAGAAAACTCAAAATATCGACTGCGTAAAATTCTATCTTCTTGTCCGGGGATTGCCATTTCAGGCTGTCTGAGGGTAAACAATTTTTCAAAATTGTCCATACGCCCCCTGCCACCATCTGGTGGCACGGGGCGTATGAGATGGAATGAGAGGTAATGGAGTTTCTGGCTGTGTGAGGTGTTGTGGGTTTCTTAAATTCTCTGTACGCTCAAGCCAAACTTAAGGTGGCGCTCAACTTGGACAGATTTTTGGACAGGACTACAAAAACTAACAAATGCAAAGGTTCTGCTGACAAGCCACAGGAAAGTCATTTCTAGCTGTCAGAGGGGTCATGATTTTCAAAATTTTCTTTTCGCTCCGCGTCAACCTATTTGACCCTTCCCCTACATAGTATTTTGAAAAGAATCGCAGTAGCACGACTGATTAGATTCTGCTTTTGAAGCATGGTGAATTCTATATCTTGCTGTCTGAGTGGAAGCGATTTTTTGGAAATTTCTCTGCGCTCCGCGCCAAACGATGGTGCCGCTTTACTTAGTTAAAGCCGTCTTTTGGGCAGGATTGCATGATCTGGACAGAGAATCTTCTGTCTCCTTCCCCAATTTGGAATTCCCGGTATCACTTTGACTGTGTATAGCCTTTGATAACGACATGCACTATATTGAAACTAGTGACAAAATTTGGAGTATACCTTATTTTGAGCACGTGAGACATAAATATATATTAGACATAAGTGGAATTTTTCTTTTTAGCTAAGTGACAATTGTAATTGCTAGTCTCAAAATGAAACATTTATACTTACTCATTAGATGTTAAAAAAAAATTGCATGGTTATTTATATACTTTTTCATTTAATAAAGTGTCTTTTCCGACCATCTGGAGGGTTTCAAAAGCCGAAAATTTCTTGAACGCCCCGTGCAAACAATGGTGGCACTTCGCATAAATAGTCTCATGCTGGCACTGACCCATCCCAGTTGTTTATCTATGTCTACAGGATTTACCTGCCCCATGCGAAGTCTTTCATTTGCCACTGGGGTAAGTGGGATATATAGTTGGCAACAAAAATGAATGGTAGGGTGCTGAGCAATTGTAACACAGATGTATAGGGTGGATATGAGAGGCAGAGTAAACGGAAGAAGATTAATAACTCATTATGATATTCTTATGATCTAATTTATTATCATTTAAGATGTCTGGTGCTTTGAATAATTGGAGACATTGAATATATGAGACCTGTATTTTAGAGCTGAGTAAAGTCAGCTTAGAACACTAGGAACGTGCTTTTTTCGGTCATCTAGAGGATTATTTTGTAAAAATAAGAAAAAATTCTTGTACGCTCCCCTCTAACCGATGGTAGCGCTCTGCTTAGACAGTCGCGCCCCCGCCCACCACCATGAGCACCTAATTTGCTTTTCAATCCACGGGCCTGGTAGGTTTACCGTCTTTGAAAAATACTTTGTTAAAAAATGAGTCACAATTTTTACGGGAAGAAAGCCCGGCACCCCCTTCGCCCCCCCCCCCCCTTCCCACACTGATCACAAGCTAGAAAAGCTCCTGATCAACAGTTTTCGGGCCATTGCCATCAACCTTAGCTGTTAAAAAAGTACCTAACTTGCACTCTAAAATCAAAAGGAGAGAAATTCACTCAACACATATTTAATTTTATTGTGAAACAACGGATCCCTATATACATGGACAGATCATGTAACGCATACTTCTTAGGTACCGATTGTCTCCATCGACCGGGACAAAAATGGCGCAACAAGATGGCCGCCGCGAAGCTACACTTTGTATGCTTCAACGACGATCCTGTAATACAAAAAAAGTTTTACTTGAATGAGAAACAAGATCATATTCCTGCAATACTCCTGGTGATTTTAACCTTACCTTGTACTACTTTGAAAATATTTCAACTTCCTTGCATAATTTGGTGTTTTGAACAACTTGAGGAAGTCCAATCTTTCACACACAAATCCATAGCAGACAACCATCTTGCTACGTCTATACTCACACGTACGGTAGCGACAATTTAACATGCGGCCTGCTCTGTCCATGTATAGGAAGTCCGTGAAGTGGACATATGTGATGTACCATGCCAGGTATAGGCCTATTGTAAGATTAATGTAGGTCCTATAACTCTTCAGTCGTGGTTGCATGAAAACCGTAGTCGCCATTTCAGAAAGGGAAAGAGACTGTACCGTGTACGCTTGGTGTTCCACAAAATTCCACTGGTCCTATTTTCAGATTTTTCGTGTTTAGTGCATTGCCGCTATCGCCTTGGCTATAGTAAATTCATCAACCAGGGAAGAGATGATGTAATATATTGTTTGAACTGTGAATTTCTTATGATTTGATATTGTTTCATGCTCGTCTGTTTTTATTTTATTCATTTTTTCTAAGAGAATCCCTTACTTATTGGGTCATGTTGTCTCATTGAAACGTGCCTGCTGTCCTTTGGGTGTGCAGCGTACGCGGTTACACTATTAAGGAGCTTTAGATTGTACGACCCGGACGTCGGCTACGACGTGGTGATGTCAAACCGTAGTTATGCGCAGGCGTCGACGTGAACTTCACGTCGTCGTCTGAATTCTACACCGGGAGTGTCTCGTTTTGGCGTAGTGGGGAGAACGGCGACGTGAATGTTGTGTGACGTCATATTTCATAACACACAGGACATAACGACGAACAACATCAGCTGTTTAATTTTGTAAGTTGCCTTGGCTTTCGCATGGATTTTTGTAGAGATATTACGTTATTAAGTAAAAAAAATACTCGCAAAAGTTGGAAAATGACAATTTCCCACATAGGAATTTGAAAACTAACTGTCAGTGTAATCAATTAAGTCAGTTTGTCCTCCACTTAGGGCCTAGGGATGTGCCTCCAAGCGGCTTAGGCCGTGGAGAAATACTTGGTTGCATTTAACGTTAGCCTGACCAACATAGTTGTAACTGAGTTAGGCCTCACTTGGTTATTCTACACGAATTGGACAGACAATAGCCTTGCCTTCGCTTCAGTATCATGATTACACGACAACGAAGTGGTAAGTTTCCTAATCAGGATACGACGTACGGTCTCTTCAAAAGATTAACGGGGCATAAATGCACAATCACATGCCTTGTGACCCTTGTCTTGCTTGTCAATGGCATCTGAGTCTGAGCCCGACGTTACGCAATCGTTTTGTCATGGGTCTTTAACATTTAGGCTACAGTCTGCATAGAGGCTAATTTAACCTAGGACACAGTACACTGTGCAGTCAAGCTATACCTAGGCTACACTGACCAAATGTGCAGGTTACTGCTAATCCTAACGTTACTGTAGTAAGGAGTGACTAACGTTTGAAGCTGTGTCGTACACAGTCAAGTTGAATGAGACTAACGTTGAGGCTGTCATTGACGCCTGTGACATCCATGTAAAAAACAAAGACTTTACGATAAAACTACCGGCTATAATGATTGGTCAGCCTATATTTTAGGAAATATCTTAAGTTGAATTATATGACTAAGAATGAAGCACAGGTAAAAATTTGTCCAAAATGCCATCAAATTTTCCTCTGAAAAAGTGTTCTGTGGGGAGAGTCTTAATTAGAAGTTTAAGCCTAACGTTAGTTGCATGCTTCAGCCTATGTCATTCATGACTTAGCATAGGATTGGAAATGTGTAAAGGTACAAGTGCACTTTATGTGACTAGGCCCATTACGCTTTGCGCTAATAATATAAACGTTTGTTTCTATTCGAACCTCTGTAGTGAAGTGTAAACTCCTCCTCCCGGCAGGGAAGGGGACCTCACAGTAACTTTACCAGGGCAGGCCCATTACACACTAGCCTTCATGGGGTGGGATGGTTAAGGGTTCAGAAGAAGTATATTTTTATGTTGTTCAGGCATAGCTTACAGGGTAAGCAAAGACATAACTATATGATTGATTCTAGTAGTAATTTATAGCTTTCGGGAATACAGACAATTGCCCAAAGTAGGTATATAAAGTACCCTGAAACTTTTCTTCACGTGTTAGAGGCACATAATATGGTGATTTTGACTGTGAGATTAAAAGGTGTCAAAGTCAGTAGGCCTAAAGACATTTCTTGTTTTGTTTTTGTTGTGGTTTGTTTGTTTGTTTGTTTGTTTTTTTTTTTGTTTGTTTACGTTGAGACAATTATGCAAGATGTCTTATGAAAATGTGTACAGTGTCATCTCTCATAGGACATGTTAAATCAATTATTATATGTAGCCCTGAAAACATGGTAGGAAGAAGGGCTCTAGCCACTAATCATATCCTGCTGTTAGAGTTAAACACGCTCAAGTTTTCATCTGAAGTTGAGGGAAAGGGAGAAGGGGTATGTGAAACTGTTGTTTGTTCAAAAACTGGCTTTATGCCTATTATTATGGATGTTTATTCAGCTTTGGCACTCGGCTATGTATAATGCTATTGCTTGAAAGTAGGCTACAAGCACTGGCAGAAATAATTTCAATATTAATGGAACAAAAAAAAAATGATTTTTGGTGGCAATGCAGTAATGACTCAAGGCCCTCTACATGTGTTTCCTTTTCATTTATTTCATGAAGATGGTCAGAGCAAATTAATTTGTTTTGGTTTGCATGAAGACATACTTTGTTATTTTTCTCCAAGAAGGTTCCATTTAATTCAGGAAAGTTGCTTATAAAAAGAAGAAAAAAACACTGCAAGCCAGTTGCATGCCTCGTAATGATAGAACAGTGTCCAGACTATTATGAAATATCAGATTTTATTTAAGTTACTTTTAAAATGTTTTTGATATCTTTTGTGCTACAGATCATGATCAGCTCTCGAGGCACTTATCACCAGTGACTTCCTACTGTATTTTGTCTGGTCTTTCACTACCACAGAAGTTTTCAACATCTCATGTCAGTGCAGAGAAGGCAGTAAACTGAGATAACTTTCATGCAAGTATGAATGGAATGATGATCAAGCTCTTGTAAGCTATGTGTTGGACGTCCCAGTCTCTCAGACAATTGTCAAAAATCACAGGACCAAATGGAAATTATTTGTTGGATGGAGGTTGGATGTGATTGAAGTAGATGTTTATTGAGAAGGGCAGAGGTTACCACAAGTTTCAGACAACTGACTTTCAGCAGCCAATTTATATACAAGAATCCAAACTTAAAAGTATTTGGTAATACAGTGACAATGATATATCATGAGAACACTATTAGAGAACTGATATTAGGTGAATGCAGGGACAATAAATGTATCACTAGCACACTGGTATCAGGTGAATGCAGTGACAAGTAATAATGTATCACTAGCACACTGTTAGAGGACTGGTATCAAGTGAATACACTGGTGTAAATATATTTCACTAGTATATTATTGGGTGCTGGTATCAGGTACACCGTGATGAAAATGTATGATTAGTACACTATTAGGGTACTGGACTTGAACTTGCTATTAAAGCTACAGTAGGCTAAAAGCAAACAGGAAGCACACAGAAATAACAATCAGAGGGAAGGACAAGGGGTCATGCCCCTTCCCAGAAAAAGCTGGCCACTCCATCTGGGAAAGTTCCCAATTTAATCATGGATGTCTACTTCGTGGGATAATACATGTACTACCTAGTCTTGTGCAACAATTCTCAATATTTATTTTACCAGGAGGCTCAGGTTCTCCAATAATGAACCCAAATTTTCTTGTAAATTTGTCATAAATGAGGTATCATAGTTTGACAGCGAATATTAACCATTTTGATATTTTATGCCAGCACCTCCTTTTCCCTTTCTGAACTGATTGTTTACCAGAAATATAGGAACATTAAAGAGGTCTTAGAAAAAAAAACTTAGTTTTTTTTAAGTACTCTTGCTTTATTTTTTTTATTTTATTTCAAAATTTTAATGTACTGAGGTTGGGGGATGGAGATGTTGGATTGCAGAGGTCGTGGGTTTGTAAAACTTCTTTCTTCTTCGTTTCTTTGGTAGTCCTCAAGAAGGTGTGAGATAAAGAATGATTGAACCTTTGTGACTTAATAGTCACACAATGAAAGCTAATACAGCTGTTTGATGATTCAGGTTATCACATTGCACTAGTGATGGTTGTGCAACATTCTAGTAGCATAGTACTTTTAAAAAGTCCCTAACTAAGGTTTGTTGCATTTTATACAACAACTAACCAATCATGATCAGGTAATATTTCAAATACAGGTCAAAGGGTAAGTATTGAATCATGTGGGTATGCCTAATTTAATACATAGGAAAAAAGTTAAAACATTACAAGTATTGAAATGTCCAATTAGATTGGTTAAAATTTCATCTCTATAGCCTATCTGTTGATAGGATACAAAGGTATGAGCCTATATACAGTATAAGTCATTTAAGGGCAAGAGGAGTTGCCCCAACTTATTTTTAGGCAGCAACCAAATATTACAGTTTTCTTCATGTAACACTTCAAAGTATCTTTCAGGATATTTCAAGACCTTAATATTGCATATTCATGGTATACCAAGCAGTTAATCCCACCAATTGCACAATTGGGAAAGAAATATTTTGTCATATTCTTAAGAGCCAATCATGGATAACTACAGGGCAGTCGGCTAAACTAATTCAAGTGGGGGACTGCACTTCCCCTTTAAAAAATATAAGGGTAGGTACCACAGCGTTTGTGATGTTCTTCAAGAACTGCATAAATTATAATGCCTCGTTTTTGCAATTTAAAAACCGACTACATGGTCAAATGGACAGGTGGTTGGAGCACATGAACTTGCATGTTTGGTAGATTATCAACATACAATAGATCAAGCTTGTAGCAGCTGCAGCAGCATACAGTATGAAAAGAAAGTGAATATGTATACGGTAGAGTAAACCGTTTTCAAGGGAATGCTAATAAAAAATATGGGGCACCTTGGAGAAGAACTCATAACACACGGACTCTGTTGTTTTTGTGTGTGAAAGTGTTTTTGTTTTGTTTTGTCCTTTTTTTTTTTTTTTTTTTGTTTTTTTTGTTTTTTGCCTTTTGTTATTTTCAATCAACTCTTTATCACAGTGAATTTACTAGACTCTTAATGAGAGTGGCACTGGAAGTTTTCTGCCAGGTGGACAGGCAGGGATGTCTCTAGGATTCGATTGTGGGAGGGGTGCAGAACTTCTTCCCGGCATAATTGTTTGCCAATTTCCAACGAAATCCTTTCCAAAGACGGCGAACCTACTGTCGATCCTCATATGACAAGACGATCTTTGTATATATTACAAATAGGAACTGACCGTCGGTGCTAGATAAACGACGATCCTGCCGGAATGACTATGTGGACCAGAGCCCAGCCTAACTCTGTCTAACTCGGCACATTTGTTTCATTATCCATACCTTTTGCAAGCTGCATGCGCCGTAAGCGACTGTGCAGATGTTCTAGTGTGAAATAGACGTAAAGATTTGTTGATTGCATGTTTGCTCAAAACAAATCTATTTGCATGTTTTTTTCTGATGAAATAAATTTGTAAAACAAAGTGGATTTTTTTCCTGACAGGCCATAAATTTCCCCAACAGCTTATGTCGCTTCGGAATTTCCAGAGGTGTAGCACCAGTGGCGTATCTGGGGTCAACTTATCAGGGGGTGGATCTGGCAAAAGACCATATTTACCCGTTGAAAACTTTCGTCCCTGCCCCCTCCACATATTCGCAAAGGCTTTACTATTTATTCAGAGACGGAGGGTTATTAAGGTTTTTTTTCTAAGAAACCTACATGAAGCTACACTCTAAAATCAAAAGAGTGAACTTAGTCACTCTTTGATAGAGTGAAAAGTGTAAATTCACTCCATTAGAGTGATAATTCACTATAATAGGAGTGAAATTCACTCCAAAAAGAGTGAAATTCAAATTCTATCAAAGACTGACTAAGTTCACTCTTTTGATTTTAGAGTGTAGGCCATGGGAGTATAGGAGCATTTCAGTTTGGGGGCAGGAGACTTTTCTGCCCGAAATGCATAACTCTGTCTGAAAGACTAGCTAAACGGAGCGTGACCATTGGTTGGCACTGAGCGTACAGAAAATTTTGAAAAATTGCGACCAGGCCTCAGACGGCCGGCAATAGGATTCCCAGGCTTGTGAATAGAATCTAAACAGTCGCTACATGAGTTTTTTGTTCGCAACAGCATGCTCACTTTTAATGAAAATGAGAAATTAACCTTAAAAATGATCAGAAAATTTCCACGTAAAATGTACCATCAGACAAAATTTTTAGCAAATGTATACACCTTTATCACTCCCGTCTTCTTGTATAATCTTAAAATTCAAATCATCTCAGAACATTTTTTAAAGTTTCTCCAGAATCTTTTACCATTTCGTACAAAGTGCTCGAAGTGGCAAATATCTGTCCTATTTTTAGGAAGAACGATAGCTCTCTCCCATCCAACTATCGCCCTGTCTCTCTTACTTGTATATGTTGTAAGCTACTTGAGCATATTATCAGCTCAAATATGATGGATCACTATCAAGCGAATAACAGCCTTTCCTCTAAACAGCATGCATTTAGAAAAAATCATAGTTGTGATACACAGTTACTGTCTGTTGTGGACGATTGGACCTCCGCCTTAGATAAAAATAAACAAGTTGATGTCTTTATCCTGGACTTTGAGAAGGCTTTTGATACAGTTCCTCATGAACTACTTAAGACGAAGTTATTCTCCTTGGGGGTGTCTAGGCAAGTCATAAATTGGATTGATAACTTTCTTACTGACCGTTCACAATCAGTTGTTGTTAATGGTACTAGGTCTGCTTCTGCACCAGTCCTTTCCAGTGTTCCTCAAGGGTCTGTCCTTGGACCAGTACTTTTCTCGTCTTATATTAATGATATTGTTAGTGCTGCTTCTTCTGAAGTTAGGTTGTTTGCTGATGACTGTGTTTGCTATAGGGTCATCAATAATCCCAGTGACTGCAGTGAGTTACAGAAGGACATTATAAACTTGGGCCAGTGGGCCAAAACTTGGGGTATGAGATTCCACCCGGCTAAGCGTAATGTTATGTCTGTTACTAGGAAGCATAACCCAATAATCTATAATTATACTCTTAATGGGGCCAATCTGACAAGGGTTGATTCAATTAAGTATCTGGGGGTGACTATCACTAAGAATCTCAGCTGGGGCAAACATATCCAACTTGTTTGTGATAAGGGAAATAAGATCTTAGGCCTATTACGCAGGAACCTCTCATTTTGTTCCAAAGATGTTAAATTGGCGGCCTATAAAGGTTTACTAAGGCCCTTGTTGGAGTATGCTTGTTCCGTCTGGGATCCACATCAGATTCCACCCCAAGATAGATTGGAGGGAGTACAAAAAAGATCTGCTAGGTTTATATCCGGCGAGCACTCCCGTGAAGTTGGCTCTATGACCGCACTCCTCAAAGATCTAGGTCTACATACTTTGTCTGACCGCCGCAGACGTTGCAGACTCATAATTTTTGCCAAAGGTATTTACGGCCAAGCTAACATCCCCCTGTCTAATCTGTGTAAACCTACTCGTTGTTCTCGTAACATGCATGCTTTGCACTTTCGCCCCCCCCCCTCTGCTAGGACTAATTGTTTTAAGTACAGTTTTGTCCCTAATACTACTCGGGATTGGAATAACCTCCCAGAGAGTCTTATTGCGGGGGCCATAAGTCACCCAAAGCCAGTGGATTTCATTATGAACTCTTTGAGGGCCTGACTGGTCACACAGCACGTACGCGGTGTAAAATTGTCCTTTTGGATGTCTCACCGTTTTGAAGAAGAAGAAGAGTGCTGAGTCCAAGACTATGAAGTGAGGCTGAGGAATAAATGTTAATGAGCTGCCCAAATGAGTCGCGATTTTTGTAATCGTTTCGATTTTTCATGCGAATCAAATGCGTTGTTTTGTTCAGACAAATTTTTGAATGAATTTGGGCACTCATAGGAGTTATGAGTGTAATTAAAATTAGCTTAGTACCTTACGTTTCGAAAAGTGGGCGACCATAAGTCCATAACTGATTTATGGAGTGCGATATCAGCGCTATACCTACTGTTCGATATTATCGGTATCTTATGTTACAGATAAAAACGATGGGAATTGCTAAAAACAACTTTTCTCTGTTTTAATTTGACGGACATTCATCCGGAATTCCACATGTAACTTCCACGGGTTTTAAGAAAAGGGTCAGAACTTCTCAGATCTCTCTTATCTGAAGCAGGCTCCGACAAATGCCATGCCTTACAGTATGGAACAAGTTAGTAGTTTCTCCTGCAAGTATACTCTCAGTGCTCAATGTCGTATAGCCCGCCGTGCACAAGTCTCCACAAAGTCATATTAAATGTGGAGAAATAGATATGACAATTATACTTAACATATCCAGATGGACAAGTAACGAAAAGAGAATTTGCAAAAGCCTGTCTGAAGCTCAATAATCTCTTCCCTTTCTCCCTTTCTTCTTTCCTTCATTTCCCCCTTTTAACCCGGTGGATTGGGCTGATCTTCCCGGTCGAACCAGTTAGGGCGACACTTTTCCCTTTGCGACAGATACGCTACTGTGTAGCACCCCAACAGTGACGCTCCTGAAAATAACTAGTTGCTACGATAGAATTTCCAATTTAAAGCATCTCTGTGTTTGATGACATGAAATCACATTGAATGTCAATGTTTTTGCTTTACCTTTATCCTGTTGTTCTGGCCTTGGGAATTCTATGGCTCGACTTTAACCAGTAGGTTGGAAACTGGGCCGTTAAACTACATCTAACTAACTAACAAATTCTATAGAAAATATTTATTCCAATGCATTCAGTATGTCTGGCTATTTCTGCGATCTGCTCATGCCAATGTTCTTTCCCCTATTATTTGCAATTTGATCATAAGTTTTCTGATGTGATCCTTTTGTTTGCCTAGTTCCAAGTCACGACTGCTTAAATTAAGCTTAGAAGGCTGAGCACTGATATCTCCGGCTGTATGAGAAATCGCGATTTTATAATTTCCTTTTCGTTGCTCGCAACCTTATGATGATTCTCCGCTCAGAGTTTTTCTGGCAGAATCACCCCCCCCCCCTTTCCCCCAGCAAGCATGCCTGTGAATGGCTTTGATTTTCGAAATATAGTATAGTTACAAAACTGAGTTGTTGCCTGCATGAATTTACCGTGTGATACACAGATGACCTAATATCTGAGGAAAAAAGAGTCGGGTCTTTAAATGAATACATACACACACGGAAAATTTGGGATTGCAATTGAAAAAAATTACCTGCAAAAACTGGGAAACATTTCTGTCGACCCCGTTTAAACGATGGGATCACCTAAACCGACGCACCCGGAGGACACGAATCACCGGACACCACTTCATGAATAGGTATTTGAAATACGAGGTATGGAAAGTGCAAATTTGGTTGAAATATTTAATCAAGTGGAGGCTATGAAGGCTTATAATGGAGTGTTTAGAAATTAGGCACTCACAAAAATGAAGTATTGTCATGTACCTTGACAACTGGATGATAGAAGACATTTACTCCCTGGAGTAATACATTTATGTGCTCTGCTATAAGAAAAAGTGGTGAAAGCAGAAAGCAGAATAGCAAGTGCGTGACCGATCCCATGACGGTCGTCATCCACGTCCGCGTTGCAGAAATCTAAAGCGCAATAGTTTCGGGGCGCGGAAGTCAGCTCGACGACGAGAGCTGTGGGATAAAACTCCCCGTCGCCCTGGCCGCGTCGTGAAATCTAAAGCTCCCTATTAACGACCATTACAACGGAGCCTTGTCTTTGTAATTGCTTGCTATAAATCAATCCAATTGGCGCAATCGGTGACAATTCATGATGGAGTGAAAGGCCTAAAAGTTAAAAGTCTCGGGCCTTTCTCCCTCATGTTTGGAATGGGAAAACCAAAAACAAAACTCAACAAAAAAAAAAAAAAAAAAAAAGTAAAAAAAAAAAATGGCAGAAATACTTCTACCTATACATATATTTTCCTGTAATGGGAAAGGCCATTCACTTTTGTAATGACTGTTTCAAAGTCATGGTCAGGGTTCATATATTGGGTTATGGTCAGATAATTTCCACGCGGAAAAAAAGCCTCCTTCAGAATCTTATTTTTTGTAAAATGACTTAAGTAAACTAACCTACGTCGCGTGCCCCCACTATTGGCTAAAATTCTCAGGCACATCCCACAATGAGGTGAAACCGCCAGTAATACAGCTCTGTGGCTGTCACTTGAATGACGTCTTGATTGGCAGATTCCTTAATGCAAATGAAGTATTATAACATATTTTAGGTTGTATAGGAATAATTCGTTTTTGGCGAATTGTTGTTCGTGAATAAATTACCACCAGTATATCTTTGCAAAAAAAAAAAAAGAAAAAAGAAAGATAGAAAGAAAATCAGGCGTGGCTTTTCGGGGTCTGTTATTTTTTCCAAATTAGTTACCGGTATTCACCTCAATTAAGATACAATGTATACAAATGCAAATACAAATGAGCGGAAGTCCGTCAGAGTTTCATTTTTTGACTAAAAATATAAATCTAAGGTTGACAAAATTGTCATTTTTTGGTGCTGCAAATTTTTTTTTAAGCAAAGGAGGGGAATGATACATGGTTTAGAACGACAGCTGTTAGTGTCTAACAAAGTAAATATTACCCATACACGTTTAACATATAGACAGCTTTATAACTCAGTTTAAATTCGTGGGTGTTATTTTCTTCTTTTTTAAAAACAGACCGGATGACCAACTATGAAGTTTTTACAGTTAACAGCAACGTTGTTTCTATTCTCCTTCAGAGGGTTAGGTAAGTTAATTACATTGTAACGTTTTTGGGGATTTGGTAGAAGACTGTGCAACTGAAGCCGGCAGGTTGGGGTCCTTGGCCGATGACGTTTTATTCTCTACCAGAAGATATGCGGTCCAAAATTCCGTGATCCGCGCTTAATGATACTGGCGCTTCGCTTAGGTTAGTCTAGTCTATTTCTTATCATAGACGTATGGAAGTAAGCCTTTATGGAAATATCCCTTTGTAAAACATTGCCCAAATGTTTGCCCGAAAATGGTACCGATATAGTGGTACATTAAATCTTTTTATTTTCTGTTTTTTACCTTTTCTTTACTATTTTGCAAACAAAAAAGTTTAAACTAAAGCTGAACTTTAGCAATACATTGACAAGCTTAAAAATGCCTTTTCTGGAAGTGTCAGGGTAGTTAACCATTAAAATGTTCTGTACACATCGGGCTAACAATTTGTGTCGCTCTTATATAAAGACTTTCGAGCAGCATAAGACTTTTTGTTCTGCCCAGCCTAAAAACACATTCTCTTTAAACTGTATATGAGCCAGAGATAGATTTGCCTTTTCCTGGGCTCTTCGTGAATACTATAAAAATCTTATTTGTCCATCAGATCTTAATTAACAGCTTTTATCAAAAAAAAAAAAAAAAAAAAAAAAAAAAAACTAAGTGATCTTACAGTAATTATCTGATTGAAAAATAATCATAATTTGTCTTGCCTGGCAATATTCTACTCGTGTTGTTGGGCACTTAAGAACTTACCCAACACCTTTTACCAAAACTTGGATTTCACCCAACCTTAAAATAACCAACAATTTGGGTGCCTTTTGAACCATTTTGAGACGATCATTTACCCTAGCATATTCAGGAATTTGATTTACTCAACCCTTTTTACCAAGCTTTTTAACGTGTTGTTATATGCCACCGTAGGATTGCAACGATTTCAAAATATTCTTCATTCAAATATTGATCGGAGGAGACTAGTTTAATGTTTTTGATTATTATTTAAGGAAAATGCAGTATTTTCATGTCTTCAAGAGTGCCGATCTGTATCAGATATTGGGGCTACATTTTCACGAACGGCAGACGGATAACCAGGAATTTTGATATTAACAGATGAAAGAGGGAGAGGTTATTGTTTGTATCCAGCACTGCGACACCATGGTACTACTTACTTCCATGGTCATACTTTATCCGATATTTGTGAGAATCACATGATATTTCAAACTTGTCATGGGTAGCCTAGCGGTTTTGACGCTGCTTAAAGAGAAGCGCGCGAATATTTTTGATTTTGGGCGAATTTCCTCCTCGTTTTGCAATAAAGCAAGGAGATTTGGGCATGACATTAAATGGCATGGTGAATGTGCAAAAAAGATGCTTATAAAGGCTCTATTTTGAACGATTATTTTCATGATGGAGAGAAAAAGTAACTTTTGATATATATTCGTGGTACGAGTATGAGTACAAAATTAAGTATTGTACTCATCATGTTAAGCATTTTATTCTAGTACTCAACTCAACACTGCTACATGTGTTGTCATGTGTTGATGCTCAAGAACTAACTTTGATCATCTCCCTGACTGAAAAACTATACTCCTAAAAGTCGATGCTGAAAAAGTACATTCATATATTCAAAATAATGCTGACATTTTTCAATAAATTTGTTTACCATGTATTAAAAGAGGTCAAGGAAGGATATCCTCGACAAAGGGAGGGACAGCTCTATCCCATTCAGGATCCAACAACCCAAAGTATGCCAGAAGTAACGGGTTTTTTTTTTTTAAATATGTTGGAAACGAAACAGCCGCGGGTCAAAATTTGGGGGGTTTTGCTCGAGAAATAATGAAAACATTTGGTTCATTTTTATATGAAATTAAAGAACGTTTCCAGTTCTCAAAACAGACAATTCCATTTTTCCGTACTAACTTATTCCTAGTTTCTCCCAAAACTGTCTTGAGATCCTCCTCCGCTGATTCAACCCTATTACAGTGTTCCCAAAATGATCCTGAGGGGCATGCAAGTCAATAATATGTAATCAGCGAACTCTCTGAACATGTTAAAATGTTAGTTGTTCTGAACCTTTTGACGTTGATAACAACAAAGATCATTTAACAATTAATAAGTTTGCTTTCTTCCAAAAAGAGCATACTTGGGGTGAAAAACCTCGGCACCGGATTTCGGGGGATGATTCCGTTCCACTACCTGGAACTTATCATTAAGACACTTAATATTTTATACCCAATGTGATGTTGATGCAGAATAAACAACCTTCCGAACATCAACAAAAGGTCACTTTAAGTGTTTCGTTAGTCCGTATATGTAGGTAGAAAAAGCCCAAACGGACTACTAGTAGTACTTTTACCGATTTAATATGGTGGAAGAGTAAGCCCCGCACGAACTACCAATAGGCTATTTGCGGAACTTCAGTATACTTTTATCCCATGAACAAGTCTGAAACTCGCATTAAACAGTTTTAGCCAAAAGTTACTGTAGGGCAAAATTCTCCAGAAACTGAGATTACATGTCACTTCAATTTCAAACTACCTACTTGTTATACAAAATAGTAAATTGGCCACATATGTGGTTTCGTTATACTTCACATATTGGGGAAGACATTTGATATGATAATCCCCTCAAAACATATTGGCGGGCATGTCCCTCGCCCCCTACCGTGATCGCCGACCATGCTTGTCTTCAAAATACTCACCTATACAAGTCTGCTTCAAGAAAAACAGTTTCATTGATATATTATTTTACCCGTACCTACCATTAGTCAAAGTTCGCAAAATTGCTATGCCTTCAAAATATAAGTATTTCGAAAAAGTTTCGTTTGAAATTTAAATGGCAGCATCTCAAGAAACATTATCCAATTTACTGAATTATTATCATGTTGTTAAAGTAAAGTGAGTAAGACATTTCTCAGGGTTGTAGTTTGACATTTCAATTTCTACAATAATAGGACAATTTGAAAAAGATCGTGGTTACGCCTTTCGAGCATGTGCTTATATGAATGTTATATAAATTTCTCTTAGCAGTAGAAACCGGAGAGTGTCCTTCACCTCAGTATATTGAAGGAGGGCTTGCAGGTGTAATCAAGTGTTCGTTTCGGGAGGATGTTTTCAACGTATTTTGGTATAACTCAAGCGACTTTCTCCGTTTTGATGCAATAGTGACCCTCAAGGAATCCGTCAAAGGTGGAGGAGGATTCTTCTCGGGAGAATTTGACATTCATCCAAACGGTTCTTTAATCATAAACAATGTTTCACGAATTCATGAAGGAACATACATAGTTATTAAGCTGGATACACCTACTAGTAAAACAACTACGCATACAGTTAGCGTTTATGTGATTGGTGAGTTTACCTGTACCTGTAGAGTGTACATAGGAGTACGGGGGTAATTTTCTGTAAGGAGGGCAAGAGCATTTGTTGCCCGCCTAGATCAACTATTTTGCCCGAAATGGGAGGGTGAGTGTCCCCTGCACTCCCGCTTCGTACGCCTATGCATTTATACCGCACCAACAGTTCCCGTCACATTTTCCCGGCTCGCAACGTTTTTAAACAAATGGTAGCCTACGGTGATATGACAGATTCTGTAAACTAAAAAGGGGCGAAGAGTTGCTACGGACTCATAGGAACTACACTGTTAAAAATTTCTGTAAATTTACAGACTTTTTTTAACTTAAACTTTTTGTATTTTACTTTTAATAGAGATTTTCTGTATCTTTACACATACTTTGTATTGCTACAATAAAAAAAGGTTGTTTAACATGTATTTTCTGCTTATTTGAAAAACCATTTCTGTCTGCTTTTTTAACCAAATTTTACTGCTTTGTAAAACTTTTTCTGTAAATTTACAGAAACTTTAACAGTATTTTGTATTTTTCTGATTTCACATAAATATACTGTCATTTAACAAACATTAATTTTGTTTTTAAGCTGAAAAAGAAACAAAAATAAGCCCAAACAAACAAACAAATAAGAAATAGCCAAAAAATTTTCAATATATAACATGCATCGTTCTGCGAAGTTTCAGTTAAAAAAGAAAACATTTTTGGCAAATTTATGGCCCTATTTGAAAATTAACTTACATTCATTATACTGACAATTGGTATACTGATGTCAACTCATCGCCACAGGCGCTCATGCACTTGATCGAATTAAAAACGTTTCACAAATTTACTTGAAAGAGTCTGTAAATTTACCACTTTATGACGTAAATCTCATTTTGCATAAATGGGTGGAGCTTATTTTGTAGGCATTTTCCTAACAAAAGGATTGCTGTTGCTTTGAATAATATCTTTTTTAGCGTTTTTTAATCAGGAAGTGATAAACTTATTGTTTACCTCGTCTGGAAATGTTTGCAACCAATGTATTTGCGTTCTTTGTCATATTTATTTTAAAAACAATTATTACACTGTACAAAAAATGTGACTTTCCAATTACAAAGTTCCTAGAGATAGCAGTCTACTGGACAACAATGTGATAACAAAGTATCCTCATTGTGTTTTGATTGAAAATAACTTCGTAACGACACATTACGTTGATAAGCAAATACCTGATCTACGTAATGGTGAGGTGTATGTTACGTAATAACATATCGAAGGAAAAAAAGCGATATTATAATAAATATTAAAACGCCGAGAATGAAAACAGTAGGCTGTAAATTCACATAAAATTAAGGTAAAAAAAAAAAAAAAAAAAACAGAACAATTCTGTAATTCGATTTTACAGTAGACATTTGTAAACTAATTTACATGCAAAAACTGTAAAGAAAAAACAAACACTTAATGTTTTTTCATGATTACAGTCTGGCTGTAAAAAAAACATTATTTGGTTGGAAAAAAATTTGCCATAAAAATTATGTAAATTTTACAGAGAAATTTTTAACAGTGTAGGGTAAAAAGTAGGAGTCCAGTGCTGATTACAATGATAATCTATGGATACTTACGATTAACCATGGTTAATAAGCGGCTACTCTTCTTATTTCACGGGATGTTGCGTCTAACCTAATGAGATGCTGTGTGCTGGTCATAAAAAGACGTGAAAAGGCGTCTCATACCTCACCTTAATTTTAGCTTTAGTCACTCATTCCCCACCTTGATTCCCACTTAGAATGAATGACTGATGTTTCCACGTTATTGAAAAAGAATTACCGAGGACCGATTTGTTGGTTCATAACAGTTGCCAACAGCCACAAAAAGAACTGCTATGAACAGTTTAATATTGTCCCCTTTTGTTACATACTTGCAGATTGCAAACATAAAAAAATCACTATGTTGCAAATAAAACTTACCTTTTTCAAGATAAAAAAAAAATAAAATCTGGTGTCATTCTTACAAAAACGAGTGGTTTTAGTAAATTGAATTTTATGCGTTACAGGAATTAGTAGGTCTGTTGCGTTGGGCAACCACCCGAGGCTGATGCGCAGCAGTATTTGATTCACCACAAAGTACGTCATTACTTCGTACTATGAAGACATTGAGAACCTACTTCGAAATGTCATGTAGCGTGTATGGTTGTTTACAAGTTGCTACGTATCCCCAATGGATTTTATATGCATGGCGGAGACTAAAAAAAAAATGAACATGGTGAAGACTTTTCGTACGAATTGTGGGACATGTTTTATAGGTCGCAAAAGTTGTAAACTGCTAGAGGTCTGGGAACATGAAAATGTCAAATTTGGCTATTGAATGTCAGAATGTGAAATTTGATTTTATTAAAAAAACACGAAAAATAGCCACAACTACATAGTTATGAAAATCCACCAAAACGATTTGGATTTGCCGTCCTAGAGAGTAAGTATGGATAAATATCAGCTAATTAATCCAATGTTGGATGTCGACGGACATACAACACACGGCTAATGTTCTCCTTTGTTTTTAATATCTTCATTTGAAGGACAATTGTAACACTAGGATGTCGTAAGGGTGTTATTTTGTAAGTTTAAACTGTCCTTGAAAACCATCAGTATCACACCAAACCTCAAACTACTTGACGATTGTAAGTAGTTTGTTAGTGGCACTGGGGTTTCCCCAAAGTCCCCCATGCCTTTGATTTTCATTGCAGCAGCAATTGCTTTACCATGTTCACTACTAGAAGGTAAACAAACGTTTCTGTCTAATAACACGAATAGCTAATTTAATACTTAAGTTCTCATAACTCAGAATTTTTATTGTACTATGATGTCTTAAGATATATGGTGAAGGCGTTCGCTTTTGTAAAGTTGACATACAAGCTAAATACAAGGTGAAGTTTCATTTCTTCTTCCGTATTGGCATGAGTGTAACAAACAAAGTGAAGCAATTTGTTTTAAGGATTAAGTCACACGGTAAATTCGTGTATGGGGAAAGATTTCATTTGTGATAAACATAGCTAAATTACTATTCCCTTTGCAGCCCAAACGTTCGACCGTCTACCTGTGATAGAACAATGTGAACAAGAAATTGAGATATGCTATCTTGTTGTTCATCCGGATTCTGAGGTATCATGTACAGTAAGAGATGCCAGATCAATGGTAACTTTAAAATGGATGGTTAGAACCTCTGACGGAGACAGGAATATATCATCTCACTCATTAACTGCAAAGGAGAACAATGGATATTTTACTTCACGTGTTTTAACCTTAAATCCTTTTGTTAATTCGACGGTATTGCAACTTCTTGTGTGTAAAGCCGATGATCCACTTGGTTTACTGAAGAGAAATGAGTCACTTATTTTGTTGCAAAGTCCTGAAACTCTCATTAATGATCAAACAGAAGATATTGTTGCCGAAATAGATTCTACAGTAAATTTACAAGGCAGTTACAACAAAAGGTCATATCTTGTTTGGCAAGTAAAGCACTCACCAGAGGTTGTTTTTAAAACACTTCTTTACGCCGTATTTGCTGAGGAAAACTTTACCCATATCATTGAAGAAGATTACAAACTGCAGCAAACATCACTTGTTATCGATGAAATAAAAGTACACAATGGAGGTGTCTATAGAAGCATATCTGGAAATGGACTGGACGATGAAGTTGTGGTGTACAATTTAATAGTCGTTGGTGCGTAAAATAAGTGCCCTAAAATCCTACATGATTGTATTATTTTTCAGTAACTGATTGAAATTCAAAACTTTTTAACAGCATGTAAGCTTTGTTGTTCCTAGATTTTAACAGTAACTGTAGCGTATCGATTTTTTTTTCAATAAAAGCTATCGGGAGAAGATCGTTTTATTTGAAAAGTGGTAAATTGTCAAATTGTCGGCAGGCAAAACCTTGCCGACATGAAAAAATAAAAACAAAATAAATAAATAAATAAATATAAAAAATATACTTGCAGTTCCAGAGGGCCGATTCATATTTCGAAAACAAATAACGTGTATTTTAGGTAGATTTGTTTTATTTGTCCCTCATATTTATTTAAGAAAAGTTTTAAGACTGCATTTTAACTCTTTTTCTTCAGTGTATCCTTATCCGGCTTACCTTGAAGTTGATGGGTGCGATCTTCAGCAGTATTGTGTTCTTGAGGTTCAGTCACAAGGAAGCTTGACGTGCACCCTAAAGCAGATACACCCACTAGTTAATTTAGATATTGTTCAAGTTTTCGAACAATCGTTCTATGAATTAAACTTCTATGACAGATCTTTAACAGCAAAGGAAAACGGAGATACATTTGATGTCATGCTTAGAGTAAAATATCGTTACTATGGTACGGCAGGTTCACGAGTGCCAGTCAAGTGTACGGTCGTCGATACAAACGTCGATGTTTTGAAATTATCAACTAAATTTGATTTATTTTACACACAAGGAGGTAAGGGATGAATATCCGTTTGTTATTCCTTGCCTGGTTCCAGGAAAAGCCTATAAAATAGACGTTTTCTTTTTGTTTGATTACCTTTACAGCCAAGATAAACAAATAAAAAATCATTGGTGAAAAAACTAAATCATGTAACAATAATGCTACATGTCGTTAGGTTATGAGTGTGTAATTAATTGTCGGATTGTAACGTTAACTGTATATACTGAAGATGGGTCAATTTCAAATGCCAATATCTCGAGAACTGAACATGGGAAATTAAAAAAAAAAAGTATTTCACATGATTTCTACAATTGCTTTTCTTTAAGATATTAAACAGATTATTCGGGTGACCTATTCTTATTTGAAACCATCATTTACTGAATTAAGTAGCCTATCTGTTTTATATATAATGTGGTATTTGTATTTGATGTTGTCGAGCATATCGTGGCGTGGTTTAAAACAGCTGTCATTATATTTGATAGATATCGAAAGAATATACTTCATGATGCCTTATTTAAAGTAATAGTATTACATGCATTCATGTTGCGCTAACAGTACGCACCCATGTGTTTATTTTCCCTGTGTTAATAGATTCTTCGATAGGCACTGTACCAACTACCGATAACACTTTGTCTTCTAATGAATCCAGCTACTTGTTTATTGCCGTTGTGCTGGCAGTATCTGTGTTAGGGGTACTTGCTATAGCCGGATTTGTCATTCTCAAAGGTAAGTGGAATAAAAGATTAACAGCCTAATTTAATAATTTTTCCAATTCCGTAATCTCCCTTGTGAGAATATCCCTACGTTTTAGGAGCGTCTGCGCGATGTAATAAACAGTGGTAACCGAACCGTTAGGGATATAACCTTGTACAAATTCTGCAACCTGCGTCCTGCTTTATCTGAAGTCAGCATTTCTTTTCTGCAACAAAACCTGAACGGACGCAGGCAATGAAAAGACCAAAGCAACGGTAGTTTCAAGTTAGAAGAAGAAATGAAGCTAAAAGACAGAAACACCAGTAAAGCTCGTAAGTAAGCTCAGATCTTCTCAGTTTCCTTTGAAAAATATAGTTCAGTTGTTTGTAATTTCATCTGATTTGAAAAATATATTTAATTGCTATCGCATTTTCAGCTAAAAGCTTTTGAAACTGTAATTTCGTGAATACTGTAATTTTTAATCGTTGGCGAGCATGATTCATTGGCTTTAGTCTACATATCTTTTCTTCAATTGCCATTTGGTGTTTAAAAACAAAAACAAAACGATTTATAAAGGACCGTGTTGTAATGTGACAAATGTTGGTTGTCTGATGCAGATGTTAACTTGTTTTGAGAGCGCTGGTTCCTGACAGCTCAGAAAAGATCCTTAGTCTCTCCCTCTACATGTATTATTTATTTTAGCGAGTACCTCAACAAGGATTATTACAGTGGGGATGTCATATCACAGAGTTTCCTTTCCAAATAGTTACCGTTTAAGAATTGAGATTAGACACGCCCAGTTCTGGAGGTGTAAATTATTTCACTTTCGCCTACCATTTACAGCACATAATCAGAACATTGCAGGAATGCCATGTTTTAACATACATAGGAGAGGGGGCGCAAGCTGACGGTCAACTCATGTGCAAAAATAACCTTTTAACTCATTAAGGTTAAGTTCGAACCAGTAATGCAAGCAGAAACAATAAAAATGACAAGATGATAACTTAACCCGACTAACATCGAGCAAAGTCTAAGTGACACGAGCAAATTTTCGTAAAAATGGGTTTATCTTACCGCAAAACTGTGCCTACAAATGACCGATGTAAAAATAGTTATTATTAGAAAAAGATGGCGTCGTGGTGACTAAGAAACGTTGTTTCTTTGGTGCGTTGCAAAAGGTTTTGTCTAATCTGTGGGAAGGGAAAACCTTTGCCCTTTGGGAAAGCATGGGGTGTAATATGGTGCAATGTTTCACTCAAGTGGCGCAAATTTTAACACGGGAAGGGGAGGGACACGTTCCACCCCCTATTGAGCATACTCTCGGTCTCGTACTACTGTACATAATTTTCGGATTTTTTCTTTTGTTCTCAAGGCGTGGTGATTTTGAAAACGCCTCGAATGCACACTAAGACAAATGATAATCTGCAACGTTTTAGTTAGGCATTTCGCAAATAAGAGCCATTGGCTTTCAATTCGTTTAAACAATGGCGTGACACTATCCCACCAAGCATCACAACACAGTTCACCGTTACTTCACATAGAGGTATATTAGACACATTCTTCTTGCATCCTGCTTGCATCCTGCATTTTTACAAAATCTCCAAAAGAAACATAAAAAAATCTTAGTTCAACGATAGTATTTTGATCAACAGATTGTATCCAAGGGAAACTTGTCAAAAGTTTGAAAGGGAGGTAGACACCATTCGTTTCGCCATCGAAGTCCTTTGATCATAAAGGACAACATGTGCTAAATCTTCATACAAAGTCAGGTCCGTTTTTCAAATTAGTTTTCCCTGGTTACAATTAATATTTCTGCTTTTCAGACAGTTACTGCAGAATTTTTGGCACGGGGAGAGGCAGGGCTAGTGTTTGCTATCTACGCGGACTGTAATTGTAGGCTGACGCCAACAGTACAAGTTTTTTTGGGGGGGGGGGGGCATAGGTTTTCGGATTGTAGGAGACAACATCATATGCATTTTGGAGCATTTCGTATTGGGGAGGTAAAAGATTTTTTTTGCCCAAAAATGTTATTCTGATCGAAAGGCTATTCGAGAGGAGAGCCACCATTGGTTGGCTCGGAGTGTAAAGGATAATTTTGGAAAGTGGGATCCTTCATAAAGCCGAAAAATGGTATTGTTCAGGCTTACAAAGAGAGTCAAAGCATTCGGGGTTTTGAAATTTCCTTTGCAATAAAAAAAAAACACCTCAACAACTTCAGGTAAATTAACACACTGAAAACGTGATAAAAAGGCTAGTTTCTGTAAAAAGAAAAACAAAATATGGCCAGACGTTTTCTGCCGAAAGACTATCTTAGCAGAGCACCATCATTAGTTTGCTCGGAGTGTACAGAAAATTTTGAACATTGGACCACTGAGGTAACCGGAAATGGCATTTCCCAGGGCTGTAACTATAGAAATGAAATAGTTCAAATTTTGAGTTTTCGTTTGCAACAATAGCAAGAAATCAGCAAGTTGCTAAGTGATCCAAAAATCAACCAGATAAAATGTACAATGCTGCGTGAAATGGTCTTGCGTTTATTCCGGAGAAAAGCTAGTGTACAACGCTAATTGAAACCTACTAATATTGTTACTCTGTTGGGACTCTTCGTAAAGTTCCAAATCTAAAGGGTTGATAAAATTGTCTAATGTGAAGTGTCTATACCCATGACTAAAAAGGATTTTACTTCTAACACCTTTTGAATAAATGTCACGTTACGAAGTGGGTTTAAATGAATTTTCGGCAGAGCCTACAGGAAGACATTCTCATACCATATTTTTAAGTGGAAGAGATAGAGGGTAAACTATTAAGCACTGCAACTGAACACCTTCCCGTCTAGCTGTCCGTGAAATTAATTTGGAAATTAAAAACTTCCCAGAACTTTTCTACAACCTTCATCAGGACATTTTACCACAATTTTTTGCAAGACTGCAGTATAGAATGGGGTTGAGGAAATATTTCCATAAGCTGCCCGAATGTGTCGCAAATCTTTCTCATCATATTTGGATAAGTCGACCATTTCGAAAATGGTGTTGCAAAAAACTGTTAAGTAAAGCTCACAAAAAATAGCTTTTATGCGCTGTCCGAATGTGCAGCAAACTTTTGTTAGTCTTGTTGATTTTTCATGGAAATAATACAGGGACTATGATGTCCCCTCCTTTTTCTAAGCATTTCATCCTAAAGATGAAAGAACTTTTACGACTTTTTTGAGTAATTTAAGCCATGCTAACTTAAAAAAGTTAAATTGGCTGATTGATTTCCCCTTTTCAAATTCCTGCCCGAATGTGAGATCTTGTTTCATTCGTTTTATATTTTTAATCGTTAATATTTATGAGAGGGAAATTTGAAACGCAACTAGAATGAACTTTAAGCGTCATATTATGTTTTTTAGGCATGTTGTTTCTCTGATACAAAATTGAAGTCGTTTTGTCCTTTTTCTTTCATCCATCGCCGTGTATTTGTCAACGGTAGTAATAGCAGCTGTTTCTGACCGCACAGGTTTGGCTCCACCACTGCCTTCACTACTTCATTTTACCGAGCACTTCAACAAGATTTACTATTCTTTATGCAATAAAGTTTCTATTATGTACGGTTTTAGAATTGAGATGAGACACGGTCAGTACGATGGGCCACAATATATTTCGATGTCAACGCCAGGACACTTTTGCAAACAATGCGTCAAATGAATGAATTTTCCAGTATAGAAAGAGGGATGGTGGTTTAAATCATCTGTCTATGTATGGACAAAAGTGGTCTTTAAATCCATTTATTTCCAATTCGAACCAGTAATGTACGCAGTAAGTGGGGGGGGGGGTGGGGGACCAGGAAGTTTGAATGAGTTTTCCAATATAGAAAGCGGGATGGTGGTTTAAAGCATCTGCCTGAATATGGGCAAAGCTGGTCTTTAAATCCATTTATTTCCAATTAGAACTAGTAGTTTACGAAGAACATGTGGGGTGGGGGACCAGGAAGTTTTTGTCATCAAAACCGCGCTTCAAAATGCTTCTCATCGAAAAATATGAAAAAAGTTATTTATTAAAAATGATGGCGTCTTGAAGATACGTAAACTGTTGTTTGTTTGGGGCGTTGGTATGGTTTGTTTTCAACTCATTGTTTTTGTTTTTTCCTTGTTTTTGTTTTTTTTTTCGAAACCGTCATGTAGCGGCGTATCCGTTTGCTGCCAGCGCGGTATTTTGTCACCCATCATTTTCTTCGAACTTCCCAGTTCTCTTAATTGTGTTGGTTACCTATCCAATTTCTTGGCAGAAAATTCTTAATTTTTATACACTAGGGTGCACCAATATCTGTTTCAGGTCCTTTTAAATTGCAGAAAGTTTAAAGAGGGTAGGGACACTCCTCTTCTCATACCCCTCTTTAAATCACTGTAGTTATTCTACTCCCCGTAGCCACGGGGAGTGTTTGAACCCCCCCCCCCCATAAAATAGCGGGTTTTCTCTCTTTTCTTAGGCTTTTCCCTCATATATTGCCCTCTCCTCCCCATGACACCAAAACCCTTCACATGACACAATCCTGGCTACGCGCCTGGAACACACTCAGTGTTATGCTTGCAACCAAAGTCTGGTAATTGATTTTCTTAAATTTTTAAATCTGTAGCTCCCCTTCTGCTTCGTTCTAGTTTGCTTTCAAATCATACCACGTAGAACATCAAACAACGGGTCCAAATTTACCTACAACAGAACTTACCTTTTCGAGATGTAGCCCAGTTTTGTTATCTAGGGTTGCGAGCGTCCAGATTAAGTGTAACAGACTGTATATATTTTAAAACTTCAAAAAAGAACTTTTTTAACTTGTCTCTTTTAAGGGTAGGGAATGTTCCGAAATCACTCATGTTTCATACGAACTACATGCCAAAAGTAATATTTTAGGAACGATACAGCAAGCTCAACGTTTTTCAGAAACGAAGGTGTTATAGGTGTTATAAATTCATCTGTTTTGTATGTGATTAGAATATTGTAAGCAGGTATTATCACAGGGGAAAATTAGAGAACCACATGACTTTGTCCATAACGACAGTCTTCTCCCTTTGCAATCAAATAGTTCGTGGCAGGAGAAAAACTAAAAGGAGTAGGAAGAACATCGAACACAGCACAGTTCACGGGGTAAGCACATACCATGATACTTTAAATTTGACAACGATTTCTTATTTAGTCGTCGAGGAGCATAAAGTGAAAGCTTTCCTCCCAGATAGTTAAGGAGGTATATTATCTACTATCTGTATGGAGTATTTTAAAATTATAAAAACCGAAAGAGACTTGTAATAATAATTTTTCGGTATTGTTAGTATTACCCCAAATTTTGTAGTACTTATTTCTGCTGTCAACACTTACTTTAAAAGATCCCACGTTCTCATCGATAATATCTGCGCTAAACTGTACATAACCTATGAGCTAGATAATATTAATGAGCTCGCCTTACTATCGTAAATTCCCTTTAAATAATTTAATATCACGGACTTCCATTTAATATTTAATTTTTTAAGTCATTTTATAATCAACTTGTGATATATCTAAACTTCCAGGAAACAGACAAGGCTACCAGAACTACCAATGGACAAAAAGTTGAAGGTAAATGATTGGTGTTGTATACTCTGTAGAGAAAATATCTCAATGAAGGAAAAAGAATCAAGAGTGCAGTAAAATGTAATAAATTACAGGAAGTCTTTTTTCTGACGGTTATCGAGTCCAGGTGAAGCAGGTAACCATAGTTGTCGCTCAACTGTTAAACCTGCCATGAACTTGCCACGACTCCGACGCGACAAATGTCGCTGTATTTCTGGAGATGGAAATACCCGTTTTCCGGTATGGGCATTGCTTGCTTGTACTGTACATACAATGGGAAAATGTTGTCTTGTACGCCAATATTGTACAAAATTCTTTTCAGAGGTCCCAACTTCAGTTCATATCCGCTGCCAGCCTGCTATCTTGCTCGTACGTAACTTCTGGTCAGTCACCAGTAGGTCTACTCCGCCACAGTTTCACCCCCAAATAACTATGACTGTTCATTTCTATCCATGCAATTCGCATATGTAGCTCAATAAACGGAATGGAAAGATTTCACCTGGGCAAAACGACAAATAAGAAACGACAAAGAAGAAAGAAAATGAGATTTTTCGTTAAAATCCATTTCCAAGTAAATTTGGACATTAAGACAAAAAGTAAAATATTATGCCCTATACTGTAGAGACCTTACATTTAACTCAGTTTCAGTTATTAACGTTCCCAACAAAAATACTAACGTTAGTCCTCAGCATAAGGACTGTCGTCGTTCGTTCGATAGATACGCCATACCCTACAGATGTATAGGGGGTAATCCTGTTACTGTCTGTACATAGGCCCATCCATTTCGAAGTAACTATTCGCACGACTGCTGTGCGAACAATCAGTGATTACTGCTTACTCATAATACGCACACTTACAGCATGTGCTGAGCGAGTCGTCGGGTAGCAACATGGCAATTAAGTAATTCTGAGTAAGAGAACTAAGGAAGTTTAAAAAGAACCCTTAGAGTTACTGCTCGGAAAAACCGCCATTTTTATTAGTAGAGACTTGAAGACATCACAAAACTGAAGCGTATACCGTCCGAACTTCTTTCGGTCACCATAGGCTACAACGAAAGGTCCAAAAAGGCCTCAATGTAGTCACCAGACGACGAGCGCGATACAAAACCAGCGTTGTTGGCACGAAAACTTTTTCGTGGGTTGACAACGACAGTCATCAGCCCAAGTTCGATAATTTCAAAATAAAAGCTTTTTCGGCACCTTCTTTATTTGTAATTCTGACATTAGATCATGGACTTCATAACCAGTGCCGGGGCCAGAACATCCAAATGGGAGGGGGGGGGGGGGAGCAAACTCAGAGCAAAGGATAATGTCAGGGGCTCAAATTTTAAGGCGAAGCTCGACACGGAGCCCAAACCGCCCGTTAATTGGGGTGACGTTTCAGGGGGCCTAGTCCCACGGAAGCGCAGACTTTAAGCATATTTCTGGATGTCTCTAGAGAATTATGTTACTTATTTTTTCGGTTATCCCAACTTCTAACTGAGGTAAGTTGGGGACAAGGCAAAAATTTTGGGGTTGGCAAATGTTCCCCCCCCCCCTGCTTCGCCGCCATTGTTTATAACGGGTCAAGTATTCCTAGTTAATCCACATAACCGCAAACACTTATATTAACCCCAACTCTTGAAAAATAATTAAAAAGATTGGTAATGCACGAATTTTCCAGTGCCGCATATACGAATAAAAGACAGATTTCAGCACCGACGGCTGGCGAAAGACTTGCGAATAAGCAGTGACCGCTTCTTGCCCTCACAGTTGCCAGCAGTCGTGTAAGGAGGCACCACCTTCATAGTCCCGCTAACATAGTACGTGAACAACATTCAACAACTTCTCACACTAGTCGTATCCTACGTGCCCGCATACGATGCTTGGTTGCAAAGATCGACGCCTGGAATCATTCACAAGTTTTTCTTTGATTTTTTTTAACAGTTGAAGAGGCAAATCCTAGACATTAAGTTGAAACAAAGTTTGAAAACGGGAATGCATGACCAGAACCATTGCGATAATTTCAATGTATTTTACAAAACACGAAAGTAGTAATATCGCAATTTTTATGTTTTATATACGTTACTTATTTTACCAAAGGTTTGTATTATTTTGTGGTCTTCGGACGTAAGATCGGTAACGCATTGTTTGATTATTATTCCTAGATATGAAGATAGCCCTATAGTATATAAAATTTCCATTCTTAGCGTTTCCTGATATTGCTGATGAGATTTTGTAACGTGAAGCTAAACAATTATTGGTTGGCCAATTGCCAAGGGACAGTGTGGAGCTGAGTAAAACTCCAGAACAATAAGGTGTCGTAAAATGTTTAAAATGTTAAAATTGTTTGCACGTTCATAGTTAAAGAAAACAAGCATATGTTGCATACGGAATACAATAGCAGCTGCGTCATGATCCGTTAATAAGTATATGTAACACGGTTTAAAATTGCACTTTAATTAGGACGTGCAAGATAAAGCCTACCCACGTTTAATCGGTATTTAAAAAAGGAAAGAAACGACACTTAGAATACATGTTTTCTTTAACACATACACTTGCTAATTCTTTTCTGAGAATGAATACGTGGACATTTTTCGTTTCAGGATATGGCAAGAGTCAATTCATAGTTAACCCCGAAGAGGTAATTACTGCAAACTGAATTTATTCTTTTTGGCAGATTAAAATATTTGTTTGGTACTTTAAATTTTAATAAATGCTAAAATACCAATTAAGATAATTGGCGCAGCCTCGTATGCATTTGCTATTAAAAATGAATATCTATGAAACGGTTTGGTTAAGTTCTGGTCATGGATAATCAGTACCTGAGATGGAATACATCAAGCTCAAATAAAACCGGATCCAATTGGGAAGCTAACCCTGGATCACCGAAATACAATAATCTCTGATGACGTCACAACATTTTGACTATTTGCCGCTTATGGAAATGAACACTTGGGAAAAGAATGGTTACTTTACTTCTGCAGACTTCCAATAACGATCAAGGATACCCGTGAAACAAGTTCCAATATAGCATTAATTCAAGCGAAATTGTTGGCCAAAAAAAAAAAAAAAATCCAAAATCGTCGGGATTTTTAAGGTAACCTTTTCCAATCGTTTGACGAATGAACACAAATTTGTTCCAAAATCATCTCCAAAATTGCGCAACAAGCACCAAATGCTCAAACTTTGTCACAAAATACATTTTCTCAGGTAGTTTCGTTAATAGATTTTTCCAATTTTTCATTAATTGTTCCAATTTTTCTAAAGGCGTTTATTCTAACTTAATGTTATGCTATGAATATGTGTACACTAATCTTAAAAACGCAATGAAGATAGCAGCACTTTGACACAAGATCCAACACAAAGTTATTGGGCGTAAACATTCGTATGTAAGTGATTTGACAGTATGTACAATAAAATGCATAAATAAGCAAAACAAACACTATGTCTGATCTATACCATTTTCAGTGAAGATGTAATGATAACAAGAAATATAATACTGTATTTGGAAACATCATTTGATCTCACTCTTGCAAATGACATGCGAACAACTTAGTACCTTGAAGACAGGGGAAGTCCAATTTGAAATCTCGCAAGTGAGATCGCACTCCTTCGGTTTTCTCCAAAAGCTTAGGAAGGAGGCCCTAGAAAAAGTTCGCTCCCAGAGAGTGGGTATTTTCTTATCCGAGTTTCTTTCAAATATTCAACTTTCCATTTTTCTTAAATTACCAAAAATAACTCAATTAATTAATACCGTGAATAAAAATTATTGACATTTTTAACGGCTGACAGTTTTTGCTTTGAGTAGGCTAGCTCGATTACGGTTTCCCAGAATTCATTTCACCCCGAGTATATAGTAATAACAGTCATAAATGCGAGCTCTGCTTTCTAACTGTTAAGGTGTTGAAGTCCCATACTTGATGGATAAATGTATCTACACTGTAAAACATCTGTGTTCATTTAAATTAAATCAAATAAAGAAAAATCAAAGGAATGCAAAAAAGTGACATGTCGACACATAGACGGCAATTTCATGTATTCTTTTTATTTTTTTATATTTTCTTCTCTTAAAGTGCAAAAATATTGTTATGTTACAGACATTTTTAACAGTAAAATGTTAGATAAAAGAAAACACAAAATATACAATTGAACACCTTCACAAAAAGTAGAACAAAAAACAAAACAAATTTAAACCTTCATACCTTTTTTTTTTAATTTTCCGTTACAGGTAATTCCAATGATGTCAAAGAACCATCTCCAAGGTAAGACTACATTAATTTATATCCTGCACTGTGACAAATGTCTGTACGTTTACAGAAAATAAAATAAAGAAAAACAAAAGAATACATAAAAAGTGCTGTCAACTCATTGACAGCACTTTTTATGTATTCTTTTCGTATTTCTTTATTTTTTCTTCTGTAATTGTACAAAAATTCTGTAACATTACAGACATTTTTTACAGTGTGGTTCGCGAAATTATTAGAATAATTTTATCTACAGAAAAAAATTAAAGCAGAAAATGAAAATGGCAACCACGATATTATTTGATTTATGGATGTAGCAATTATGCTTAAACTCATCCTTTTTTTAATTTCTTAGGAAAGAAGGCGATATTTATCTCTCAGCTAAGAATCAAGTACCAGGACCTTTATGACGCCGTCCAGCCCATCCCTTACATCCGCGATAGAATGTATTGTGTAGACAGGGTATTTGTAGAGGGCGGTATTGAATATTTAGTTGCAAAAGACAAAATAGGAGGGCAAGGCACATGGGAAAAGTTCACTTCATATCATAACATACTAGATGATGACCGAGTGAAATCAAAACGACGAATAATCGAAGGCGAGCCTGGTTATGGTAAATCAACATTGACTCTTCAGCTAAGCTATGATTGGTGCAATAAAATAGCGGTATCGTACTTGCAGGGCATCGATATATTGATTATTTTACGACTGCGTCAGTTGGGTGGGGTAACATCAATTTATAGAGCAATAAAACAGTTTCTGTTACCAAAAGATTCCAAGCTCACAGAAAATGATATTGCCAATATCATTCGTGAATGTTCTTCAATGTTAGTAATATTAGATGGCTATGACGAGTATCCAGACCAAGATAGCGATGTTGATTCTGACGTCATCAGTATTATAATGAGAAAAATGTTCCAACAATTTGAGGTCATTTTAACTACACGATCTTCATATTTACCCAGAAATATTCCAGCAATCACGAAACGGTTAAAGCTGACAGGATTTGACGATGATGCTCGAAATCAATACATTCGCAAAGCTGTTGCAGGTGATGACGTGGCAGCGGCTGAGAAAATAAAACGAAGGCTTAAAGAAAACCCGGTCCTTGGTGACCTTTGTCAGGTCCCTTTATTCTTTGTGATGTTTGCACACATGAGTCACGAGAGTAAACAATTTCAAAAATTCAATTCTGTAACAAGTTTCTTTCGTTATATGATCTCATGCTTTCATAGTCACATGAAAAATAAAATGAAGGACGATAATGTATCAAAATATGACTTGTTTGAAACCGAGCATAGAGAACTTGACAATTTAGCTTTTGAAGGATTGAGTCGTAAGGATCAACAAATAGTGTGGAATAAGCAATATATGTTCGAAAGGCTTGGGCAGGACTTTTATGATCAGTATGTGCGCATTGGGATTTTAGTTGAAGAAGAGGTCCTTGATATATCTGAAGATTCAAATGCAATAATAACTGAACACATACAGTATAAAACTGAGGTTAGGTTTTATCACAAACTATTTTGTGAATGGTATGCGGCACATCATTTGTCGGAGTACGCGTCAAGAGATGATGTGACCTTTGACCCTTGGGAAGAATCAGAGTCTAAAATATCTGATTCTGAGGAAAACTTCTTAAATACTGACCAGGAGAAAGATATCGACTATGGAAGTCATATCGAAAGCCAAGCAGATCATTATCTGAAATATCTAGACCCATTTGACCTTCAATATGTCTACCGCTTTGCATGCGGCTTGAATCGTGTCGCTGCCGGTAAGATTATTGAAAACTTAAAAACCAGGAGGGGAGGAGAAAAATTTACTATTTTATGCATTCTTGAAAAAAGTGGAAAAGTTGAAGATGTGCTGAAAGATGTAGAAGACTTGTGTTCACGTGGAGTTGTAATCAACGAAGGTGATTCCCTACTCCTACAAAGATCGACAATTCAGCTTCTAGGAATAGCTATAGCTCACGAGGTAAGTGAATGGGTATGGGATTGGTTTTTGTTATTCATGTACGTATTTGATCACCCTATATAACCAACTACTCTAACAACAGAGATAACTACAGAAATAATTTCCCACTCGTTTTTGAAATGCTGTTCAAAAAAAAAAAACAGACTATCAAAGAGAAAAACCAGAAAAATTTCTCCAATTTCAAGTACGTTTGCTTGGTACGACTTCCTCTCAACTATACGAGATGTTTGGACGATGTGTCTAACTTAAGTTTGGTCCTGGTTATATTCTCTACATCACCTTTTCAAGTTGTATATTTTTAGAACGTTGGGAATTTCTTTGTTGGTCAATTTAATTTTGCTCAGAAGTTGTTTTATATTATTACTCAACGTTTGGTAACCAGGGGTGGCGCCAGGATTTGCCCGACAGGGGGGCCAAGGTCCCCGACAGGGGGCCAGACTTTCAAGCCCCCGACAAAGGCGATGTTATGTCCCGGTTGAACGTGACTTTGCAGAATTTGAGGCGCGCGGAGCCCGTCGAAATTTTGGGCTTTCTTTTTACAAGTACTTAAAAATCTGGAGTTTATTTGAAGTAAAAATTAAAACTTAGGAAAGAAATTTGTCTTTTATTGGTACTATAAAAAATTTTTGGGTGTTTATTGAAGGATCTGTCCTTCATAAGGGAAAAATCAAAAACGTAAAGCTGTGTTTCTACGAGGCGGACGCGGACGCGGGCGGGCGCGGAGGCGGGCACAAGTGTTGAGCGTGCAACTATTGCTTCCCGCGCATTTCCTTTCAGGCCACATCGTCATAATGGTTGTCGATTGAGCCTCTTTCAGGCCCGACTATGAATCTCACCCTTGTCATTCAGTCCCATTTTTCTGTGATTGCCAGCCAAGTGTTGGCAATCTTTGTTGGGTCAGCATGGTCCGATTCAGTCGCATCATACAGGTACGGTTTTTTACGCACCAGCTCGATGAGCTCTTCGGTTTGCTCTCTTGATAACCGCGGTTTGGGGCCATAGTTATTACGATTGCTGAAGAGTTGAACTACTGACCTCACTGTGTAAGCAGTAGCCTACACAATCTGCTACACAACTCTGTGCGATTCAACAAGTGGACACATGCGATTAGCCTATTCTTTAGTGTACTTTGCAGTTACTACAAGCTCGTGTGATAACGGAGAAATTCCCGGAAACGATTGCGTAAAACCACGCGGGCACTCGCGGGCGCGGGTAAAATCGCTACATGAGCGATTTGAAAAAAACGCTTTCACGCCCTCCCGCGTGCGCACCTATCCGCCCGCGTCCGCCTCGTGGAAACACAGCTTTATATAGGTGACAGCTGAAATTCTGTTGGGTTTTCGCATTGAATTGTAAAAGACCAACTTACTACCTGACTAAGGCTTTGGGACGAGACTAGAAGTTGCACGGAAAGTTTTTCCCTTTTTTGAACGAATCTTTCAAAATTAAGAGCTTATCATGATGGAAAAATTTTGGATTTTAATGAAAGAAAATTTGGTTTTTTGGTAAGGTTATAATTAAAAATTTGGTTTCTTTGATTAAGTGATATGCCTTTCAGAAGCAAAATTAGGTAGAATGCCGGGTGATTAACAGAGTTGGCTTTGGTTATTTATTGTACGGAGTATCCATCGAAATTGGAAAATTTTGCCATTTTTAACAATCTAAAGCTAATATTGGAGCAAAATTGTAATTTTAAGACAGTTTTGAGGTTTAATGGAGGAATCTGATGTTCTCGTGAGGAAAATCAAGAAGGGGGTGATCTGTAGTTTAATTGAGGTTAATGAATATCATCAAGCAGATTTAGGCCCTCGGAACATATTGGAGCATTCTCCGGAGGAAAAAATTTGGCTTCGCATATATTTAAAGTTTTATATTTTACTGTCTTTATTGTCATAAGCGTACGGGAACGTGTCAGTTGAGTTTCGAATGGGGCAGAATTGTTCTTTTGTTCGAAACAATGTAATCCTGACCGAAAGATTATCAAAGTCGAGGGCACAGAAATTTTTGAAAAATGGAGAATCCCCGGTCAGCAGGAAATGGCATTTCCTGGACTCGTAACTAGAATTAAAGAAGTCCTTACTTTTAGATTCCTTTCGCAATCAAATTATTTTCACTTCATAATACTGCCCAAAACGAAGAATAATTTACAAACACGCATTGTTCTGTTCAGTTATCGGTTCGAATAAAACACTGTATATGCGGAGCGCCTCTATCAGTTAGCGCGGAGCGTACAGAAAATTGTTAAGAAATCTAACCTCTAAGATAGCCGGAATGGCATTAACTACAAATGAAGCAGTTGTTATTTTGAGCTTTCCTTTAACATATGAATAGAGAAAAAACCCAACTTGCTAATGATCAGAAAAGGACCAGATAAAAGGTACTGCTACAATTAGATGTAAAGGTCTTTTGTCTTTTCGCGAGGGGGGGGGGGGGTATACAACGGAATTGAAAACATACTAAACTGTTTTTGACTGTATCAGGAATCTTCGTTGAATTCAATTGCAAGTTCCACTAAATAGATGAAATTTTTAACGTGACTGCCCGAACTCAAGACTATAAATGGTTTTGCTCCCAACGTATTTAAAAATATGACACGTTACAGGGTGCCTTCAAATAAATTTTCAATCAGAATGATGGGGAGATTTTCTCACACCACTGTTCATCATTATGTGTAGCTGAAAACGACATGGCCGATATTCATTACCTTTGTGAGAATTCGGCTGTCCGGGCAGGCCAGATGGCAGACCATTGGGTACTGCCCGCACATGAACAACCCCTAGTCCGTTTTTGTGTAAGGAGAATTCGGAATTGTGAGTTTCCCTGAAGAATGTAGTTTTCTAGTAAGCAAGATCAAGAAGGTCGTCCGAGTGACTACAGACCCACATCTTTTATCGCAGGTCTGTAGATGAAGGCTGCCCGATGAAATTGGATTTTCTCAACAACAGTGGGTGGGTAGCCCGTCCCCGACGGAGGCATGACCTTGCGCGCACGGATTGAAGATGGCATGAGGGATAGAAGAACTAGTAACAAGTGATTAAAATCGATTCAGATATGCATTAAAATAGCGTTACAAAAGAAAGAATTTATGGTCATCCATCTAGTAACATCAGTCCTGTACGTTTTTCATGTTAAGGCCTCCCCGAAAAATTGCAGTCCTTCCCCGACGGGGGAAGAGATAGGACAAGGAACATAGAATGGGGTTAAACAGACTTAAGAAGTGATTTAAAATCGATTTCGATATGCATTAAAATAGCATTTCAAAACCAAAAATATGTTCTAGATCGCCCATCCGGTATCTTCAGTCCTTGAGGGATTTTTTATTATTATTTTTGTTTATTTTTAGGCCTCCCCGACGAAACCGCCGACCTTCCCCGACGGGGGGCAGCGTTCTCCGACGGAGGGGGGGGGGGCATGCATGATAAACAGTGGTGTGAGAAAATTAGCCCCCTCAGATTTTTTTCTTGCCCCAAGTTGCCCCCCAAAATAAAGCTCTTGGTATGGAAGTGTATGAGGCATATATGTGTGTGTGTGTTGGGGTGGGGTGGGAGTGCACTGACGCCTGGGTGAACGTGCAATTGATACTGACAAAAAGTTTGCCTACATGCCCTTTAAGTAGGCCTACATCTTTCCGGGTTAGGTCAGGGGTTTCCAATCTTCATTTGGTACGTGTATCACTAATGATACAAAGTTGCCCTGTCTGGTTAAGTACGCGGCGGGGCATAGTGTGCTTGTTTTATTTGTCTATTGTTTCTTATTCTCCCTTATGCATCCATCAACAACCGTATTTCTGTAGGCTGCACGCCAACTGATGAATGCGTTCTGCTTAGATGGTGTCACTACAGCTTAACACTACTTCAGCCCTTTGCCCATCCTCAAACCCCACCCAAATGAAAAAGTCTGATTAAGCCACTGGCAAGTATTGTGGTACTCGGTGGCACAGCGCAATTGTGAAATGATACTACCAAAGGAAAATAGTTGTTAACCTTGGAGTTAGATCATCCAAAAACAAACCCAGAGATATGCTAAAACCTCAGAGTTTCCGGGGACTTTTCCCCCTGAGCCCCCACCGCCCCCACTTTTTACCTGAGTCCCAACCCCAAGACTGTGCGCGAAAACCTTTGCCCCCTACATTTTCATTTGCCCTTTGTTTGACCCCAATATTTGACGTTCTGGCAACGCCGCATGTTGGTCTTTAACCAACATTTAAGTCAGATATCCTCGAGCAAAATTTAATCAAAGCAATTGCATAAAGTCACCCAAATTTCGGGTTGTACCCCAAAACATATCTTCCGCTGGAAAATTATTTGTTGGTCACATGCTGCTAGAATTGAATAGGAAGCTTTGTCACCGTTTGGGGGTGGCGTGCGCGGTTTCGCAACTCTTTACTGTGCTATACGATAAACCAACAGAATAACAAGAGTCCGATATTATAGATCTTCCTTTTAACTAAAATTGGTCCGTGTAAGATATGGGGTGAATTCAACCGTCCATGGGGAGTTTTTAGGGGGGTGTGGGGTCTAGACCCAGCTGCTGGGGTCAATCTTACGCTTTTTTTGTGAATGACTTAGATGACCTAAGTAACTTCAAGGGATCAAACCATCTGTATACCATCTAGGTATGGGGTGAAATCTCCTGTCACAGGCTCCCGGACTAATTTGAGTTAGGAGGGGGAAATTGACCACGAGGACTCTAATATTCAGATCCGTGACGTTTGTCTTCATAGTACGTGTGTGCTGGACGAGAATCAGACTGATCATGGCAGCGACTTTGTGTAGGCTACTAAGATGACGATACTCGTGACGGCCTGAGGTTAGAGATACTCTCTTTTGGAAACTAAAGCTTTGACGGGTAATTTGTGGTAATACCGGAAAATACGATCGTAAAAAGGTGTTCCGCAGACAAATGGCCCCAGTGAGGTGTATTTTTGCCGTTGTTTATGCGACCCTGTTATACTCATGTGTATGCCCTCAGTGACGAATGAACTGTCATTTCGCCATCGCCGTAGGAAAATTTCGGACAGCGTTATGACTGTCTTGCCCTCATCAAAAGACGAGGTCTCCCATTATAAGATGTACATGAGCCAGTCTTAATCCGTCTTTAGTCGGACACCTCTCAAACACTGGGAAAATCTATGAGCTCTACACATGCTGGGAATCGGTATCGGCGACGTCCCCGCTCCCCTGTCACCATCACGAAATCCTAGATACACCCTTTTTGCGTAGACCCAAGTAATGTAAAAAGGTATGTACATTGAAACATCTTATTGCAGTAAAATTCCATATGCAAACACATATAAGGTTACACCTAAACGCAAAAGGGATAGGTACTACCCATTGAAAGTCATATATTAACCATGTGGGCGTTGCCTTTTACTTCGTGACTGCTAAGGATAAACCCACAAGAGAAATAATTTTGACCAAAATGTGAGAAGAGAATTAGATAACGAGATGGCTGGGCGGATGAGGGTATGAGATGGGTCGAAGAGAAATTTTGAAGCCCTTCTCGGTCTTTGATTGAAAGGCACTATTGCTGCAAACGAATGATTATTTACAACCTTACAGGGTGACAGGCGCCTAACTTCTACTGTGTGTGAGTTCTAAGTAAAGATAAAAGAAATATGTCAAGTCAAAATAAACGAACCCTCTGATTTGACATAAAACCTGTAGTAACAGGTACAAAACGGAATGTACAAAATTTGTAAGTTCCGAATAAATTCGTCTTGGTCCTGATGGTTGGCAAAAACTTTTGATTTTTAGACGACCTTTACTACCAAATACTAAACTAGGGAAAGGTCTTAAAAGAGAGGTTGTTAGAATATTTTTGTTATTTGTACAACTTACCATTTTTGATAGAATATAATAAAAAGAGGACTCTGTCAAAACATTTTCTCCACTAAATTCAGGTATATAGAACTTTATCTAGAGTTAATCGGAAAACGAAAGAGGATAGGAATGAACTGTCATTGCCCCGATTATGTCGATGTTACTCAAGACATTAACGAATACAGAATTTACTGCAGAACCTGGTGGAAAGCGTGGGGAATGGTATGAGGGAGGATATGGTTTCATCTCTGAGCATGATTTGAATATTTAAGTACCCTTATATGCAATCTAGTGTAGTATTTATCATCATTTGAAATCACTTACTATTGTGTTCTACTACAAAACATTACATTGTTCTGTTAAGAATATGAGGCATAAGAGCTCTGGATCGGGCCATGAACTTTCTTAAATAATACAACTTTAAAAAGCAAATGTCAATACAATGGCGTGTCTAGAAGACGCTCGTTTTCAAATATGCCATTAGAACTATGTTTAGGAGTTAGAGTAGATGGTTTGCTAAACTATTTTCCACTAGGCTACTTTGTAAACACGTTTGAATGTTAACTACACGTGCCTTATTACCAAACATTTCGCTTTTACACACTTTCAATTGCTAACCATGATGTTTTCAATACCTAAATATGTTTGCACGCTAAACTTGTTTACAAAGTGGGGGCAAAGTAATAGTTTAATTGCTAAACACGTTTAGAGCGAAGTAAGCAGTAGTCTGAAAGTCTGGACCTTCCAGGCCGTGTTGGGGTAACCAAGGAGTTATTATGGAATAGCTTCATTGTACAATTCAGTAATAAGAAATAGTCACACGCATTTCCATTGGAATAGGTGTTGTAACTGAACGTGATCAATAGTTTCGAATCTAGGCTTGCCCCAAGTCTCCCCAGATGTTCCCTATCAGCTATACACAGGAAAAAATCCCGTTTACGATTCCGTAATTGCAAATGAACAAGGTTTACTTCTAGTTTACGTTGGTCTTACACACCGTAACTCGTAACTTTAAGTGACTACGCATTTACGACACATTTACGTGCGTCTTACGAATATAAACTGGAATACCGTGATTCCGAGCTGTTTCAGTTGAATTAAATTTAGTAAACAGGAAGTGATTTTATTTTGTCTTAAAGACACACGTTTGTGTTAAAGAAACACTTTTCTAAACATTAAGTTTGTTTTAACAAACTGTTTACAAATTTAGGGCGACCATACAAAACGTAATCTTCTGTCATCACGTTTACACCTTGAATACGTTACACTTACACAACGTAAGCGCTATTACATAGATTCCGCTGTGTTTAAGTCATCTTAAACATCGAGATGGTTGTCGTAAACAAGGTGTTTATAAATTTAGGGCGACCTTAAATATCGTTATCTTCTATCATCGCGTTTACACTTTGAATACGTCAAACTTACACAACGTTAGCGCTATTACATGATTCCGTTGTGTTTAAGTCATCTCGAACGTCGTTAACTCGTCACAAACTCAATTTGGTAAAGCTAAACCTAAACCACTTTTCTAAACGTTTAAGTTGCCGTGAAACTAGGTGTTTACATATTTAGTGCCACCTTACACATCGTAAACTTGTACCGTCATGTTTACACCTTGAACACGTCAAACTTACACAACGTAAGCCCTATTCCATACATTTAGTTGCGTTTAAGTCAACGTAAACGGTGTTAATTCGTGACTGGTTAAACCCTGACTGAAGAGTTTTTCCATACGTTCAAGTTGCCGTGAAACAAGGTTTTTATATGTTAAGGGTGACATTATACATCGTAAATTTGTATCGTAGTGTTTACGTCTAGAGTACGTCAAACTTACACAACGTTAACAGTACTCCATAGATTTCCTTGCATTTAAGTCACTGTCGATAAATCGACACCAACGTGCCGGTTATTCTTCTAGGTAAAAAGGACTATATTCCAAGCTTTAGTACGTACCCGGTCACGTTGGCACAGAAACAATCATGGACAGTAAGTGGTTACGATTTTCGTAACCACATTTCTAGTTCTACTGTGTGTGAATTCTAAGTAAAGATAAAAGAAATGTGTCGGGTTTAAAAAAAAAAAAAAAAAAAACGAACTCTCTGATTTGACATAATACCTTTAGTAACAGATACAGAACGAAATGTGCAGTATTTGTAAGTTCCGAATAAATTAGTCTTGGTGCTGATGATTCGCAAAAACTTTTGAATTTTGTCACTCTTCTGTCCAGAAGGTGTATTAATAGTTAGATGACCTATTAGTAACAAAGACTAAACTAGGGAAAGGTTTTAAAAGCAAGGTCGTTAGAATATTTTGGTATTTTTAAAACCTTTTTGATAGAACATAATCAAAAGAGGTTCAGGACTCTGTCAAAAACATTTTCAACACTACATTCAGGTACACATACACTGTTAAAAAATTTCTCTGTAAATTTACATAATTTTTATGGCAAATTTTTTTCCAACCAAATAATGTTTTTTTTTACAGCCAGACTGTAATCATGAAAAAACATTAAGGGTTTGTTTTTTCTTTACAGTTTTTGCATGTAAATTAGTTTACAAAAGTCTACTGTAAAATCGGATTACAGAATTGTTCTGTTTTGTTTACCTTAATTTTATGTGAATTTACAGCCTACTGTTTTCATTCCCGACGTTTTAATATTTATTATAATATCGCTTTTATACCTTTCATATGTTATTACGTAACATACACTTCACCATTACGTAGATCAGGTATTTGCTTACCAACGTAATGTGTCATTAGGAAGTTGTTTTCAATCAAAACACATTGAGGGTGCTTTGTTGTCATATTGTTGTCAAATAGACTGCTATCTCTAGGAACTTTGTAATTGGAAAGTCACATTTTTTGTTCAATATAATAATTGTTTTTAAAATAAATATGACAAAGAATGCAAATACATTGGTTGCAAACATTTCCAGACAAGGTAAACAATAAGTTTATCACTTCCTGATTAAAAAACGCCAAAGAAAAGATATTATATATTTTCTATATTATAGAAAAGATATTATTCAAAGCAACAGCAATCCTTTTGTTAGGAAAATGCCTACAAAATAAGCTCCACCCATTTATGCAAAATGAGATTTTCGTCATGAAGTGGTAAATTTACAGACTCTTTCAAGTAAATTTGTGAAACGTTTTTAATTTGCTCCGATCAAGTGCATGAGCGCCTGTGGCGATTAGTTGTCATCAGTATACCAATTGTCAGTGTTCTGAAATTAGGGCCTTACAATTTCTTTTTACTTAAAAATGTGTGACAAAACACCAGTTGTATGATATTTATAACTAAGAACGTAATAACGAAGTATGCTTTTATAATAAATGTAAGTTAATTTTCAAATAGGGCCATAAATTTGCCAAAAATGTTTTTTTTAACTGAAACTTCGCAGAACGATGCATGTTATATATTGAAAATTTTCTGGCTATTTCTTATTTGTTTGTTTGGGCTTATTTTTGTTTCTTTTTTAGCTTAAAAACAAAATGAATGTTTGTTAAATGACAGTATATTTATGTGAAATCAGAAAAACACAAAATACTGTTAAAATTTCTGTAAATTTACAGAAAAAGTTTTACAAAGCAGTAAAATTTGGTTAAAAAAGCAGAGAGAAATGGTTTTTCAAATAAACAGAAAATAGATGTTAAACAACCTTTTTTATTGTAGCAATAAAAAGTGTCTGTAAAGATACAGAAAATCTCTATTAAAAGTAAAATACAAAAAGTTTAAGTTAAAAAAGTCTGTAAATTTACAGAAATTTTTAATAGTGTAGAACTTCATCTAGAGTTAATCGGCAAACGAAAAAGGATGGGTATGATCTGTCATTGCCCGGCTATGTCGATTTTACTCAAGGTATTAACGAATACAGAATTAACTGCAGAGCCTGGTGAACAGCTCGTGGGAGGGTTTGTGGAAAGGGTCTGGTTTCATCTTTGAGCATTATTTGAATATTTGGGTACCCTTAAATGAAATCAAGTGTAGCATTTATCATCATTTGAAGTCAGTGACTATTGTGTTCTACTACAAAAAATTACATTGTTCTGTTAAGAATATGGGGCATAAGAGCTCTGGATCGGACCCTGGACATTCATAATACAACTTTAGAAAGCAGATGTCAATACAATGACGTAGTCTAGAAGACGCTCGTTTTTCAAATGTCCCATTAGACTATGTACAGGAATTAAAGTAAATGTTTACTTTCCCCACTTTGTAAACACGTTTGAATGCTAAATAAACGTGTCTTAGTACTAAACATTTCGCTTTCAAACACTTTCAAATGCTTATCATGACGTCTTCAATACCTAATTGTTTAAACGCTAAGCATGCTTACAAAGTGGGGACAAAGTAAGAGTTAAATTGCTAAACACGTTTAGAGTGAAGTAAGCACCAGCCTGAGAGCCCGGACTTTATTCACATTATCTGAAGACAGAGGATGGAGGTGTACCTCTAATTATAAATTGAAGTCTCTTATGTGGCAAACGTCAGTGTGATTTTACTTCTCTAATAAGGGTCTAAATACGAAAGGTCGAATCGTCATACGAATGTGTTACGTGCGCGAGTCGAAATTTTGCTTTACAAATCATATATTTTTCTGTCAAAGTTGCAGACTGTACACCGAGACATTTTCAGTTTCCTCAAAATGTGTTTGCCAATTCTACCCCGCCAAGCTGGTCATGCACTAAATATTACAGATTTCATTTAGGCTAATCATAGTAGGGGACGATTCCTCTTCTTCAATTTCCTTTAGGCCGACCTTTAATCTCCGGAGAGGGTGATCGAAAAGACCTTAATATAGTTTTATTACGAAGTTGAGCATACTCGCGATTTAGTTAACAACGGCAAGAGAAGATTTTCCCCTTGACACTGGGCGTTACGAATTGGCTGATGTTTCAACGATTGGAAAACGGCTAGTTAAAAAGGTGACCTTAAAATTTGAATAATTCGACAGATTGGTCTGGTAATTTTTTTTTCTATTCCAGCACTTTTTATTTTACTTTTGTGCATAACTTTACTAAATCTGAACCGACTTTTATTCTCCTCACGTTACCAGGTTACATGTGAGAATACAAATCAATCCTAAAAAATCTTATTAAGGTTGATGCCCAGTACGGTTTTACGGTTAACCGCAAAAATACGCCACCCCACTGCTGGATTCGGAAATCAAGGTCAAAGTATAACTGAATGTCTACCATTCAAAGGGGCTTTCTTAGATGGGAAGCGATCATTTGGGGACTGGGTAGAATCGAGACTTTCACACGAAATCACCTGAAATGTACCCTTTTTATGGCTATAAGGTGTCGCGTTGACACAACGTTGTAAGCTATCAGCACACCCTTCATGTGCAAATCTACATTCCATTGCAACATAAGTAAGTGTTTAACACACACATGTGGGAGAGGTTCCGATTTTCCATGGAACAGCGGGAAGAAAACCAGAACAGTCGCCAGGGACGGAAGGGGGAAGGAGATGTGGTTGGGGACGGGATTTCGGGTGAAAACTATCAAGAGCCTAAGAAACACCATTGTTTAAATGTATCGAGTAAATACCAGCTTGAAATTTTCTAAGGGCTGAAAGTATTCCAACTGAAACTACTTGCTCGCTCTCTTCCCTTGGGTACATGCCAGTGTTGAACCTGTTAACCGCCCAACATTTTTTTTTTTAAATACAAATAATTTCCAAGTATTTTGCACTGCAAACTGATTTTTAAGGATTTGGACTACACCCTTACTCACATGATCTCCGGGATTGCAGCAAAACACAACTGTGACATTTTTCTGGCTAATTTTACATTTTTCGAAGGAAAATGACCCACTCCCACGTTCGGCGCCTGTAAATATAACGTCGCAATGGCAGGATGAGGAATTCTTTGGATTTCCGATTGCCCATTAACGTATGCCTTGAATGCAAATAGCAGTGTGTCAGTGCAATGGGCTAACCCCGTTTATACACAATGTATGACGGTCCACTTAAGTTGTAGCTTTGAGGTATCATATTGTACAAACTTACAACTTTGCTATCACTGCACATTGTTTATTCATGCAAGTTGCCAACTTTACATTTATAACGAATCAATTTTTATCATTCCCCGACTTACATTCACAAATCGTATCCCCATTTTTCATGATCCATAAGGCTAATGGACTTGGACCTCTCTGACTGAAGGAATTTGCCGGCAAAATAACATTTGCCAAAATTTCCGGCTATGAACCCCACACAACACCTGTGGACAGTGGCGTAGCCACGGTGTTTTTTTTTTGGGGGGGGGGGGGTGGTGGGGGGTTAGAACCCCCATGGCCCAGCAGTGCAATGCAAAAAGCACCTAAAGGGTGGTATTCATCTCTGTCCTAAAACGTTTCCCTCATGTCTTGCCCCCCAACCTCTCCCCATGAAACAATCCTGGCTACGGTGCTGTCCGTGGATAAACTCAGAAAAGCAAACACCTGAAAACCTGAAAAATCTCAATAAAAAAGCACATTCTCTTCGAATTCTCCCACAAAAAACTTCTTGAACAGGAACAACTGTATTTGTTGGCAACTTAATTTCAATGCAGTGCCCAGTGGAAGAGGATGCATTATTTTTGTGAACACTCGACTGTGTTTGTCTGACGAGGTCAAGTTTTAACAAATGAATTTGAGAACAAAAGGAGTTTGATGAAGGGTGTGTGAGATGTTATCACTTTGGTTTTTTGGTTGACTTAAAAATTTTGAACTTGCAGTTTTGTACTGATATCAAAATGTAAACAAGGCTAAAGCTAAAGGAAATTATAAATTTCATTGAATAACACTGGCAATACACACTAGGGGGACACGTGGATATGTTGTTGTTGTCAATTGGGGCAATGAGTGTATTTAAAGTTTCTGATGCACACTAATAGCTAAAATGAGATGTTTCACTTTCACTGCTGTTGTTTAGTCCAAGAACCAACAAAGAAATACAGACTCCAAGCTTCGGTGAAAAAGGGACATTGGGAAATATAGCTGTAGGACACACTGTACGTGCAAAGGACTGTGCACTATCTGCCAACTCCCTAAAGCTCCAGGTTTTAACTGTATGCTTTCTTGACTAATACACTGAGATGATAGCGTACCACTTCACACCCATCTGACTGCATTAGAGTCCATACAAGTGTTAGCAGAGCACTCATTGATAGGGTCTGTACACTGTGTGGTGAAGGCTACACCCAGCAGGAGAAGTTAAAGAGGGGAAGGATGGATGGGGGAGAAAGAGGCAGGGTGCAGAAACACCCTCACAAGAAGATGTTGTGAGACTGAAGAGGGGAGGGATTGCACTGGCCCTTTGAAGCAATGACTAGCTTTCTAACGATATTTTACATATTCGTATGATGTATGATTAACTTTACATTACAAACTGAAAGGTTTCTATCACTGCGTATTGTGATAATTATATCCTGGTCCACTCAGACTGATACAAGATATGTCGATATGACACACTGCTATCCGACCAGGGAGTTGTTATTAGATAAATCCCCGATTTGCCTGCCACTGTCAGAAACAATTGTGCTTTCTGAGTGACGATTACGATGTGAACTGAAAAACTGGATCAATTTGAAAAGCCTCATTTTTTTAACAATAATATTTGGAATTAGTAGGTTTACAGTAGTTTAAGTCGATCAAACTGATTTCAGTCACGTAATTATGCTTTGAATAAGGAGAAACAGAAAGCTTTATTTGATCACTTATTTAGCAAATAAACATTTTCTTATTGATAAGATATTAAAGTTAACATGGGGGGATGCTAAACTTCTGTCATGTTTTAAGGAAAAATCCGTTTAAACGTTTGACTGAATTGGGCATCGTTTAAGCGGACGATCGGGCCTGTAAAAATCAGTGAAAGATTTCCTCAAAACAGATATTCAATTCATGAGATAATCTTGAAATATCCGTCAATTCAGTGAGGGCGTTCATTATGTGAAAAAATAATTATGTGAACTTGTTACTGTATGGGATAATACAAAATTAATATTCTGCCAGTTTGTAGGGCAAGTGAAAAATTGGAAGGGCAAGGGGATTTCAGTGACCGCTTAGCCTACTTGGCAAGTGAGTTTAACAGAAAATGTAGGACCCTGGTTCTAAACCTCCGTAAGTGGTCGGGGGGTCACCTAGTCGATTGAAATCTCCCAGATGCAGTCTCACACCGAGTGAGGCTCTCTAGACGACAGGGAAATTTACTTATTTTGGTGGAAATGATCGTGGTTGGCCGAGTCGCTTACGCCCATTCAACAAAATGTTAAAAGTAAAGGTTTGCAATTATGTTGGGAATAACCTGTCAATTTAAGTAACTCATTAGTGATATCAGCCTTTCGTATCCCCTACAGTTGCCTGTAATTCCATCACTTATCCCCAACCCATCTTCTCGTGGATTTCACACCTTAGCTGCGTCTGTACTTCCAGATATTTTTTTTGTTTGTTTTAATAAAAGTGGTTGATTTAGACTTCACAGTTGAATGGGATTGGATCTGGTAAATAAAATTTGGCGATAGAATAGCAGTTTCAAACTGCTATTCTATCGCCAAGTTCTAAAGGAGCAACGGCCCAACAGAAAATGAAATTCTCACTACTACATTAATCAAGTGGACAAAAAATACAAACTGTTCGACTGGAAATCGTACTTCAAACTACAAACTTCTGTTAGGTTGCATTTAGCTCGAGTTAGGTTTAGGTTTTCGTGTTTCTCAGTGCCTTTTTCTTTGTACTTAAAAAGGTCACTGGTGTTCCATCCACTGTTGGAGGGCAACCTTCTTTAGTCTTCCCCTAGGTTAAGTCTTTTAAGTACAATTATAATCTAGTTTTGAAAATCCAATGAAACATCCATCACTGTTAGTTAAATCTGTTGGGTTAAAGTGTTGGGCAAAACTATTTATTGGACCAAATCGTTACCCAACAAAATTGGTCACTGTTTTGCACAGAATCGGTCACGTGGCCTACAATCGAACGATTGGACAAGAAAAGCAGCATACTTTGCCCAACAGTTTTGAGTGTGTTCACTAAATTGCTCATATTTTCAGAGATACGGCGCAAGACTTTTCTAAATTGTTGGAAATAGATAATCGATTGCAATGACCAATGGCACGAACCACACCCGCGAACAGGCGCGTGTCCAAAGAGGAAGGGACCTACCCCGGCTGTCATTGTACTAAGTGTTCAGCATAAAGAATGGGTTGGGGAAAACAAGCAAGTAAGCAACGACTGGAAAAAAGACGTGAGTTTACAAATTGGTTGGAAACTGAGCCGTAAATCTTCATCATTCAAACTAACTTATTCACAAAGGACCGAGGGGAGGGGTAACCTTGGGAAATTATGTTCTAAAACTTACTTTTAATTAATAGCAGATTGGGAATGCATGAAAAAGATGGGTCGCGATATTCCCCCATACTTTTAGATATTGGAAACTTCTAAGGCTTATTGACTAAGATAAAATAATCGTCCGAAAACTTTTATGTAGGCCGACAAACAGAGAAGGTTTCGTTTCTCGTTGAGTTAAAAAATATGTTTTTGATTTATGAATCGTACCGGGCCAATTTCAGACAAAAAGTGAGGCGAACTGTAATGAGAAGAGCTACGGTGAGACAAACAAAAATAGACAAACTATATGGGGCCTGATGAGCAGACGACACGAGCTATAAGAAGACGAACTATAAGGTTGCAGACCACTAATTACTTTTCCCTTTGACTTATACACTAAATCAGGCTAATTCACGGCTCCTAAATCCTTTTAGTAGTTTTCAAACTGGACATGCGACCCCCCGGTTAAAACAAGGCAAAATGTCAGTACTTATGGCAATGTAAAATTTCCATAGTTAGAGAGCCTTGAATGATGTGTTCACGTGTTTCCCGCCTCTGTCTATAACCAAAGACGGTGTTTCACAAAGGGGAGTAATACAATGAAAATGACATTTTGATCGGTCAAATTGCCTTAAATTTTACACCTTCTGTATTTCGACTCATTTTCCACACAAACCACATGGAAAATTAAGCATATGTCATAAGTAATACAGTCAGAAACAACGTCCCATACAATTTTACTCACTTCATTTATCAGTAAACATTTTCTCAGGTAAGGAGATTTGAGTTAATGGTCCCCTACCATGAGGGTATGATCCACAAGGAGAGGAACTCTAACGAGATGAATTATGAGACGAACTGAAACGAACAAGAACGAGACGATCTATAATGAGAAGAACTTTAATGAGACGAAATGAAAGGAAAGAAACCGAATTTGTGAAAACTTGCATGAGAAAACTTAATATGAGACAAACTTTAATGGAGCAGACTTAAACTGCAAATTGAAACAAGGCAATTTCTTCTGTGACAAAATTGAATGTAAAATGAAAAAAGAGGAACAAAATCAAATGAGACAACAGAATAAGTTGAGATGAACAAAAACAAGACAAGAAACTACGTTACCGTTTTTGCGGGAAAGTTTGAAATCATAGCCCCTGACAGGCAAATTTAATTGCATTGAAAGTGCCGTCCGGTAGCTGGCAGTTATTATTTTTTTGTTACAAATGACGTCATCAGTGATGAAAAGGTCAAATCGATATGCCACATACGTCGTACTTTTGGCCTTCATATAAACAGACATGACTAAACTGGTGAAACATGATGCCCTTGTTGACCAAAATACTAATGACATAAACACTACTCATATCCAGTGTCCCAAAAGAATCACTGTAATATGATGTTACACCAAAGAGCCATTTCCTGGAGAAGTGCCTTTGCAGCTCCCCTGTCTCTGCCGCCCGATTTGGCTGCATCAGTTGATTTTTCGAAGCAAAGAGCTGAACAAAAAAATGAAAAAGAAGACAAACAAAAAAATTTGTCCGCTCTCCTGGGAATGTTTCCCAAACTTTAATTTGCTTTAAAGTGTGACTTCCTTATTAGGGGTTGTAGAATGCGACACCTAAAGCGTGTCCAAAATTCTTCCTTTAAAGAATTACTTCAAAATACGTTTGCATTGAAGAAATAGGGAATTTTGTGAAGGAAAAGTTGGTAAAACCGCAATGAAGTTGTTTAGTATTACTTGATGTCTGATCTTCTGTCACATATGGCAGTGGCTTGCAAATTTCATGGTTTTTTAATATTCAGAGCCAGGCAGCCAGGGATCGTTCAATCGTTCTTCTTTCTCACTCTGCCTGTAGTCAGTACGCCATTGATTGTGTAGCTTTTGAATTCTCAAAAAGAGGCGACCGGGAGCATTCCAGTCACCTGCTTTTTCTTTTCTTGACCACAAAACGTCATTTTGCTGTAAAGACTATCTAAGCGAAGCGCCACCAAAATTCTTTCTTTAAAGAAATATTTCAAAATACGTTTGTATTGGAGAGAATGGGGAATTTTATGAAGGAAAAGTTGAGAAAACGGCGATGGAGTTGTCTAGTGTTACTTGATGTCTGATCTTGTGTCACATATAGCTTTCAAATTTCATGGTTTTTTAATATTCAGAGCCAGGCAGCCAGGTATCGTTCAATTGTTCTCCTTTCTCACCCTGCCTGTAGTCAGTACGTCATTGATTGTGTAGCTTTTGAATTTTCTTGTGTCTTATACATAGCATCGCTCGTAAAAATGCAACTTGGTAAGCTACGTTGAACGATTGCATGCACAGTGTTTCCGTACTGTATACAGTAAGAATAGTTTTGTTTGTTTGATATGGATGATTCAATGCAGATGTAGCCCATTGACGTGGCACAAAAATAATGAGACCACGACGTTGTTCAATGGCGTACGCTGTCCCATCCCCTATGAAAATTTTTGGTCCTTTCAAGGAGCCTAGATGCAAAATGGAACAAAATTTTTGACTTTGACAGTAACAGTGTTAAAAGTTGAATTGTGGTGGCTCAAGAGAATAAAACTGAAAATGTTGCCTCTTTACATGCAATCTGATGCCATTTACGCTACCTTTCGAAGTAAAATTTGTTTTTAAATTTGCATACTTTTAGGAGCCAACATAAAAGAACATCCATCGACATAGGCGAATGGGATCATTCCAGTTTCCTGCCACTTCTTTTTTTTTTTGGCTGCAAAACGTCTTTTTGTGTAAAGACTATCTATGCGCATCGTCATCATTATTCGCGCGGAGTGTAGAAAACTGTCGAAGAATCAGACCCCTCAGAAGGCAGGAAATAGCATTTTCCATACTCATACGAAGAATTTAACAGTCGCTATCTTCTTTTGATTAAAGAGTGAAGAAATACTTTGAACCAAAAATGTATTCTATGCGGAGCGCCACCATTAATTGGTGCGAAGCGTGGAGAAATTTCGAAAAATCACACCTCTTAGATGCCCTGAAATATCATTTTCCAGACTTATATGAAGAATCTAACCAGTTGCTATACTCTTTTGTCGTTTGCAATAAAATGATCACTTCAAAATAAGTTCGCAATCTGCAAAGTGATCACAAACTTATTAAACTTATTACACTTTGACCGGAAAAATGTAACTTTGCCTTAAAGACTATCTAAGCGGAGCGCCACCATTAGTTGGAGCGGAGCGTAAAGAATATTTTGAAAAATCGCTGTCCTTCCAGGTGGCGGGAAATTGCTTTTTTATGCTTTGAAAGGGAATCTACACAATCGTTATGTTTAGCTTTTTCCTGCAATAACAAAAAACTCAGCAACATGCTCAGTAAATAGAATATTACCATAAAATATGCATACACCACTATTATGTACCGTAAGTGGTCTTGATTCTTTATTTTCGGGGAAACTACGAATTAATTGAAAATATGCTATTGCTTCTCTATTATGACTCTCGGCCAAAATCAAGATCCACTGAATTGATGAAATTGCTTGTGACTGCGATTTTGCGACTAATATCTCTTGCATGATAAGTTCACCGTACCCGAACCCTCCGCTTCCATGCCCCCGTCACATACGTCTATGCCGACCGGGAAAAAACTGTAGAGAATGACCCTCCCTTCCAAGAACACTTATAAAGGTAGATGTCCTGAGAGGCAATCGGTGCCACCAGGGTGTTAACTTTTTAAGTAAAATTTGGAATTTGACAAAATTTGCCTAATAGCATCACTGAGGGGCCTTCCTTGGAAAATTTTTGAGAAATTGGATGTCCTTACATGCAATCTGGTGCCACATATACCGTACTACTCTGAAGTAAAATCTGTGTTAGTAAATTAGCCCTGCGAATTTTTAGTATCTAAAAAGAAAAAAGAATGACGTCCTTGAGGGGGCCACGGCCCAATGCCTCCGGCTTCGTGCGTCTCTGCCGTTACTATCTTACACTGTAACCTACGGGGTGGGAGATGGGAGCTATATGTACGTATGTAGTAGATCTTCTCGGCTTTTTTTTAAAACAACAAGTAAAACATTGAGGTACACACAACCTCGATTTTTTTGCGGGAGGAGGGAGGGGTAGGGGTGGGGTTGGGCACATTTCGAGGGGTCTTGAGTCCCCAAAGCCCCCGCCCCCTTAAAGCCGTCCTACTTTAAAGTGCTTCCTTTCCAACATAAAAAAATATTAAGGAAAAACATGGAAGAATAGTACAGAGGATTTTGTAATTGTAAGGATTGAAATGAAAATAATCCAGAGTGACGACTCTGTCACGGTCTGTAATGTCTTCTCTTCTTCTGAGAAAACAAAATGATAAGACGGAACACAGGTTTACTTTAATGTGAATGCATTTAATATACCTAATGCCAAAGGCAAACCCCCATGGTCCTCACAGGAATTTTTTAATCGTAAGGAGCAGTCATTATTAATTTGAGGAGAATGTACACTATTGCACTGATTTTTGTTCATTGGCGTACAGTACGAGGTGAGGGAGCAGCAGGTTTTCCCTTCAAATTTTCCTAAAAATGTTGATTTCGGGAAGGGTTATGAAAAGATCGGAGTACTGTTTGAGACTCAAAAAATCTTTCATGTTATTAGTAACAAAGAATTCTTTAAAAAAAATAAAAGCAAAATTTATACAATAATTGAAAAATGTAACAAATTCGAAGAGATGCAATCCCCAGTGTCGCTCTAAGGACTTTCCCAACAGTGTGCCCGAAATGTTAGGATAGGGTGAAAGTTAAGCCATTGTCATACTTCATGGAATTGGAATTGGGGAAGTCATTGTTAAAATCTTCTCCATCTTTGTTCGGAAAGAGCCAAAAATTTGCCAATATGAGTAAATTTATCAGGAAATCTGTGCCGAAGGACTTTGAAAATTAAATTTATGCTAATTATTTCTTAACGTCTCATCGATAGATTGAATTTTTTTAGACTACCCTGTTCAATTAAAAAAAAATGTTGCTGTGGCATTATGAAAAAATCAGTTGCCATTTTATTTTCGTGGACGTCAAATGCAAATCATATATTTCCACCGGCTGAAAGTTTTGTTGGCTCTTTCGTACCAGAAATAGAGGAGATTTTAACAATAACCTTAAAAAGTCGGATCGGAATCCGACTCGAATTTATTGTATTGTGACAGGGACGTTATATGGAATGTATCCCATTACCAGAATACAAAAAGGGCACTTGCATTTGCGGTGCAGAAGATTTGTCTGAAGAAATGGAAGTGGTGAAGTTCATCTTATAATTTTCTGAAAATTTCGTAAGCGTTGCTTTAATATATTTATTTAGTTGAAAATTGCACTGCAAAAGAAAGCTCAAACTACTTAGAAACTGCCTAGACTTACTTTAAAACAGGAAATTACCATTCCACAACGGCACAACTACTGGCCAAGTTACAATAATTCTTGCACGATCTGTTTTGTGACGTCATACGCAGTCGTTTCATTGGTTGACAGCATTATCATTATGAATGTACATGTATCCTTTGGGCCAATTACAGATAAATTACCTGACTGGCTCTTGATCAACGTCAGCGTCTTGTTTATTAGTCCATGCTGGTCGTTAAAACTCAGTACCCTATTTATTCTAATCAACTCAGTACTCAGTATATTATGATCAGACCAATAACCAGGGTGAAAGGGAGGGGGAAAACCCCTTGTAAAGTTTTCTTCCTCCCGGAAGATTGAATTTTGTCATTCACTCAAAGGCCAAATCTCCTCACCTCAGACAGTTTCACTTTCCGTAACCTTCTAACCTAAATCCCTCTCACAACTGTCTAAAGCACATCCTCATTAAGACACAATAGCTCAGTTTATTGCTTCAGAGTGGGTATACAAGGTCCACTATGTAATCCAAACACTCCTCTGCATTTTTGTGTGTGTTCTATGTTTTTTTCTGTTTATCAAAGAGTGTGCCAGAAGAGAAATTCCGTAGACTACTACAAAAATCGTAGATTAGGGTGAGAATTGAAAGCTTTTAATTCAATTTTAAGCATTCGGCCTCTGTAAAGTGTTCACCCAAAACCTTGTCTAGCTAACGGGTTGATTCCAATGCACTGATTGAATCTCTGGTCGTGTAAAACTTGTATGGTCTACACTGTCGTCTTTGATTACATGAATACATTTCACCCAAATGTGTTTAACAGGTGGTTACATAAATGAATGAAAAGTATTTAACACCGTGAAGTACGGATAACGTCATAATGTAACGACTAGATATCATTTTAGACAATAAAATTAAAAGGGAATTTGGAATTTGTAAGAAATGCTTCGCAGAATTTTATTGAAAGGACCAAATGACCCACATGAGACCTTTGCCAAACACATTAGGAAACAACTTAAACTGTACCAAAGACCACTAAGTGGTCAAACAACAACATTTAGAAAGGCCTACGACTCTGTTTTACATTAACTGGACCGTGTGGCTCCTACGAGACCTTGGACCGGACATCCCTGAAATGACTCAAATGACCCACGGCCCAGGAACAATTGTGTTCAATTTTCAAAGTAATTTATAAAGCATGTGCTATGTAGTATGAACTAAAATAGGCTGAGAAGTGGAAACACTGTAAATTGCACCCTGAATTCTGTGAAAGACTCCTGAAAAGTCGGTCCGTTTCCCATTGGACCACATTTTCAGCGCCTACACTGGAAAATAGGTCTGGAGAGACAATGATTCTTTGCAAGTTGAAAATATCTGCCCCTGGACACATATTACTGTAATGATTTTAAGCGGACATAAACTGCAGTTCTTCCCGAAAAACTTGTCTGGTGAGAGTGTGACATAATTTCCACATAACCGCCGGGATACAATTTTAAGGGTAGACATGATTTCCTTACAACCGGCGTTAAAGGTTGTGTGACCATGGAGCTCCATACTCCGACGAAGTGTAATGAGAAGAAAGACAAAAACGAAAACACGCCATCTCTTACATACTCACAAAGAGGGACTGACAAACTGACATTTAACTAGAAATGTGTACGTCTTGTGGTTGAAATACAAGGACTTAGAGCAGGGAGATGTAGTTACAGCTCACTGGATAGAGCATGATTGAGGCGGGTATTGGGAGAAATGTGACAGGCACTTAAGTTTGTTTTGTACGTATAAATCCTGATCGTTCGCAAGAGCCATGAGAGTTGTTGAACCAGGGTAGTGTTATTATATATAGGCTAAAATTACGAATCAGCTCTTTTTCTTTTTTATTATGAGTCATTTTTACAGAACCTTCTCCGACTTCTGATTTGACTGGTTTTACCGACAGATTTGTGGCCGATTTTCTAAATGGAATACTGAAGACAAAAGAATATCGGGTATAGGGCTGTCACTTGTACAATGTTGGTCATTAGGACCAAACTTTATCAAACTATTCTCACCCAACAAGTTTAAAAGCCATATTAAATTTTTCGCCTAAGATCACTGAATAAAGAATTTGGGCTTTCTAAAGAATTGTGTTTATTAGTTTACCGATTGAGTGAAACGTCACGGCGGCACCGCTTTACCCTTCTCACACTTTCAATATGGCAAATGGGAGTAAAAGTTAATATAATAACATAAGAAAAAGATTGTAAATACATTTTGCATAAAAAGGATTCATCAGAGTACTGTGTTCCTGGAAAATTTCATTTCGTCCATGTTTAAAACGACAATTCAGTATAATGACCAACGCAGATAAGACGTCTGGTCATTTTTAAAAAAAAGTCATTCCAGGAAAGATTATTAGTGGAAATTTGTCAGTGTTGACTCAAAATGACACACAGCCGTCATTTTGGATGTATAAAGAAACAAACGATACCAAACTTTATCAAGCTCACTACGGTGGATTGGGCACATAAGAAATAGCCGGAATGGTCACTTTGTTAATCACTCCAGTACATTTTGTGCTGTCTACATAACATTTCATCATTTTCAAGGTGACAGTCGGCCGACAAATGCCATCTTGGATCTGAGGAAAATAATTCTTACACTTTGTCAAACCTAATCCAGGGGATTAGCCACATTTAGAAATAGTCGAAATGAACACCTGGTTTATCACTATGGTACATCTGACGGCCGACGGCTATTTTGAAATTTATATTAAAAATCACCTTTTCCCTGATGTGATTTTAATATATGTTCCTGTTTCCCTGTATTTTAAGAGATAGAAAACTACTGATCGTTTATTGCATTTGTTTACTTTTAGGGGGTGGGGTGGGGGTGGATGTAGAACGTAAATCGACAGTTCGAATCGTTTCAAAAATGGGGGATGCAAAAGAACTTTTTTATTTTGTCCCATACAATAGTTTTTTAATCTGTTTTTCACCTTATGTTTAAAAATTTGTGGAACATTAACTTTTGGGCAACAAAAATATTCTACCTTCTTTGAATTCTGTTTAATCGTAAATCTAGTATTGGTTATATAGAGTTTTATAGCAGATTTAGAACTTACGGAAGCCGAGAAAACGACTTAAATTTCCGAGGAGAAACGTACACATATGAACACTTTAGGTCTTTAGATTCCATTAACAGTTACCATTAACATAAAAACCATATGCCGTCTTTTTCTTTAAAATATTAGGCCTATTGTTTAGAGTTGAACAAATAGAACGATTTGATGAAATTTTACCTATTTAATATTGAGAGCATCTGATTTTACGCCATATTTTCAAATTTGCGAAATGTTAACTTATGGCTAGAAAAACATTTCAGCAAGTTTTTAAATTTTACTGAGGGAGCCTTGATTTACGCTTTATGCGTCTATTGAATTTCAAAGGAGAGTTAGTACGCTGACGGAATTGTGGGAAAAGCTTCCAGGAAAACGCCGAATTAGTAGTTGAAGAAGATTTTCTTAGCTGTTATGAAATCAATCCCCTTGGAAACATGATATAATTCAGTTTTGAATTGGTAGATATTGGTGCACTCTAACATCAAAAGAGTGAACTTAGTCACTCTTTGATCGAGTGAAATGTGTAAATTCACTCCATTAGAGTGCTAATTCACTCCAAGAGGAGTGAAATTCCCTCCAAAAAGAGTGAAATTTCCTTAAAAAGAGCGAAGTTTCACTCTTGATAGAGTGCCCACAGTGATCGCTCTTAAAAAAGGAGCGATCATTGCAGGCACTCGTGGAAGAGTGAATTTTTCCTCTTCCTATAGTGAATTTCACTCTTTTTGGATTGAACTTCACTCTTTTTGGAGTGAACTTCACTCCTCTTGGAGTGAATTATCACTCTAATGGAGTGAATTTACACTTTTCACTCGATCAAAGAGTGACTAAGTTCACTCTTTTGATTTTAGAGTGTGGCTGGTTATTCAAGAGTCACATTTATTGTAATTGGAAGGGACATGTACGTTTGAAGATACATTCTGCCAGGAAGGGCATTGCTCTCATATCAATAGGTCCCTCGTTTCAGACGTATGGTAAATGACGCATGGATATCATTAGTCTCAAACGTTTTGGGTTATTTAGTAATGTTGCGACAAGAAAATAAATTTTTGATACAATATGAGAGTCAATATTCTGAAATTCTAAACTTGGATTTAAGGCTACTTTTCATAAGCGTTTTGAGAAACATCAATTAAACGAAGTAATTCAATGCAAAATTCGATATATTGTGCAGAAGGACCGATTTTTGTCCATCAAGTCCGGTGCAGAAGCAGACTTCAACCGTCCTCCAATTTGACTTGGGACCACGCTCCCCTCATCCCCGCCCGCAACCCCGCGACCTCCCTATCGAGTATGACAGTACTAATTTAATGATTAATTCGGAAGAGGTCGTCAATTATCACAAAATATCAAATATAATATTGTATTTTTCTAGATGTTACGAAAACATCGTTCAAGAATCTCATCTGGGGTGGCGCCAAGTTTTTTCCTGACGGTTAGTTATATATTTGATAGTTAGACAGAGTTTGACGGCCCAGTTTCTAACCAACCATTGGTTCAAGTCGAGCCGGTCACGGCCTTTTACCAGTTGTGGATCCCTGGCTTGTTTTCCTACTCCATTGCTTATGCTGAACACCAGGCACAACGGCAGTGCTGTACTTTCCATTTTTAAAGTCCTGGGTATGACCCGGCCAGGACCGTAACTCCCAATCTCCCGTCTGCAAGTCTGATGCTATAACCAGTTGACCATGCAGTCTGTTAATTTTCACGACGGAGGAGGGAGGACATTTCTAAGCCCCGATCAAGGTGATAAGTTCCGGAAGGGACGTAACTGGCAGATTTGAGGGGCGCGAAGCGCAAATATTTAAAAATCCGGGGCATGCTTTAAAGAAAATTTGATTTTTTTTAACGAAATTTATATTACCTTTTTATTAAAGACCTTTAAAATAATCGGGATACTTGTAGAAGAATCTGCCCTTTATATGATAAAAAATAAAATAAAAAATAGCATGGGTGACTGAAATTCGTTATGGTGACGCACTTTATTGTAGGCTTGCGTACTATCCCCTCAAAGCAAACTGTAACTTTAATTCGCCCGGAAAGCCTGACCTTGAACAAAGATTTGATTATTAAAACTTTTATTGGAGAGATTTTGGTATGTGGCTTTTTGGTGAGGTGAAACTGAAAATGTTGGCGCCGTTAAATGTAACGCACGCCTATTAAGGGCAAAACTAAGTGGATTGTTGGGGTGTTAGAAATTGGCTTGAGTTTTTTATTGTAAGGAGTATTAGCCGAAACAGGAAAATTTATCGGTTTAAAACATTTTGCCTTTTTTAAGATAAAGGATTTTGAAAACCTGAAGCTCATTGAAGAGGGAATTGGAACGTCATGATAGATTTGGGGGCCTTTATTGAAGAATCTTATCATCTTATCAGAAAGATCAAGCAGCCGGAGCGCAATAGCGTAGCAAGGATTGTGTAACCCCCCCTACGCCACTGCTGCATGGAGCGACTTGTAGTTCAGTGTTAAGGTCACTGAATATCATCATGTATGTAAAGACTCTCGGACGATACCAATTCCCCCCAAAATTTGGCTTTTACTGACCATGTTATTGAAAATCTGAAGCTTAGATATTAAAGGAATTTTATGGCAGAAAACAGTTGCGTAAAGAAGCATCTTAAGTTTGGGGGTCTGAAATATTTTTGCCCCAAAATGCAACCCTGCTGGATATATCCAAGCGGAGCGCCACCAGCTGTTGGTGCGGAGTGTCCAGAAAATTTTAAAAGATAGCTACCCCTCAGACTGTCAGATAACCAGAAATGGCATTTCCCAATCTTTTAAGTGGGATTATAAGGAGTCACTCTTCCGCGCTTTCGTTTGCAAAAAATGTACTTGCAAAGTGATAAAAGGGATAAAAAATTATTCTTAATAACCATTGGCGTAGCTACTGGGGGGGGGGGGGGCAGGGGGGGGGGCAAGTTGCCCCCCTGGAAAATATTTTGGGGAAACTTGTGGAATTTGGGGAAATTTCAAGTTGACGAAATAATACTTCCTTTTCCTATTTCTTTAATTTTTTCTCACTATAAGTAATCGTGAAACATTTCTCCAGCATAACTTGAATTTCCATGCAACGTATTTCCCCCGATCTCATCTGTGTCACTGCAGCATGAAGGGCGCTTTACTCGCATTCCGCAGAAATGCCCTCTCTGCAGCAGCTTGAATGTTCTCTGGTACACATGCAGGGTATTTTGATCAGTTCAGCGTATACTGCGCAATACTGACAGGTCATAGGACCGGAACATAGGATACCATCATCGAGATAGTTCCCTACGTATTGTTGAGCTAATGTTATGTTCATCAACTTGATGCACTATTGGATAATACGTCGCTAATAAATAGTAACATAATAATAGCCTCGTGAACGAAATATCCCCTCATTTAATTATCACAAAACTGCGCAATACTGACAGGTCATAGGACCGGAACATAGGATACCATCATCGAGATAGTTCCCTACGTATTGTTGAGCTAATGTTATGTTCATCAACTTGATGCACTATTGGATAATACGTCGCTAATAAATAGTAACATAATGATAGCCTCGTGAACGAAATATCCCCTCATTTAATTATCACAATACTGCGCAATACTGACAGGCTATAAGACCGGGGCATAGGATACCATCATCGAGATAGTTCCCTACGTATTGTGGAGCTTATATTATGTTCATCAACTTGATGCACTATTGGATAATACGTTGCTAATAAATAGTAACATAATCATAGCCTCGTGAACGAAATATTCCCTCATTTTATTATCACAATTTCCGTTTGTTTTCGTTCCACAACCATTATATTTATATTCGAGGCTGTCAGCAATACATACCGGTAGGCTAAAGAGTTTCCAATTATTCCTTTATATATATATTGTGAACAAATTGTCTCCTTAAAAGTTTTCCGGACAAGAAAAATATGACATTCTAAGCATGCAGTAATAAGGCACAGGAAGTGTCATTTCCTGCAATCTAGGGCTGTTTTTAAGCGAAATTTCCCCTGGCAGGACGCTCCTCGCGAACCCATGGTCGCGCTCCGTGTATCACTCTCACCCGTCACTAAAGTTGACAACGCACTGGGTTAGGTTAGGTTAGTCGAGGTTAAACAGCCCAGTTTCAACCCTATTGGTTGACAGCGCCCTGGGTTTAGTTTAAGCATTAATGGCCTCTCATCCTACAAGCTAGAACCGGGCAGGTTATAGACTGATCTTACTCTGTGTTTAACCATGGATGGAGCTAAAAACAGTAGCTTACCATTTTCTAGACATAATAACCCTGCAAACCTCGAAAGACGTACAATGTTTACCTTATTTTTAAAGAACTGGTTTGGAAAATTAATCTATTTAGTTCGGAAAATTAATCTATATAGTTAATCACTGGGGATAGGGGTGACAGCGGGCCTATATGACATTGTCTTAATCCTAAGTATATAGTAGGCAGCTTCAGGATCTTGTAGGCCATGCGGTTACATTACACGACGTCATAAATTTACGTATTTTGTATGTAATACATGCACCTTGACCTTGAAAATATACTGAAAATGAAAATATACTGAAACTGAAAAGTTTTGGGGAAATTTTCGAGCTTTGCCCCCCCCTGGAAAATATCCTAGCTACGCCACTGTTAATAACGATACAAAAAGGAATACAATGTGCAAGCCTGCGATGTTCTGTTCAGTAAACTGTTCGATTGAAAAAATTAGCGGTGCGCCATGGTTGGTTTGAGCAGAGCGTAGAGTAAGTTTTGAAAAATTGAACCCTTCAGAGAGCCGGAAATGGTATATCAAGAGGCTTGCAACTTGGGGCAAAGCAGTCGTTATTTTTTAGCTTTACTTTGCAAAAACATTTTCACCCACGTAAAGAAAATCAGCAACTTGCTATTTGATCAGAAAATTATGAGATATAACACAACCATTAGATGGAATGGGTTTGTATCTTATCGGGAAAAAGAAGTACAACGTTATTGAGAACATGTTTTTGCTCTATTGAGACTCTTGGCTGCATTCAAGATCTACTGAATTGATAAAATTATCTAAAGTATGTGACTGCCCGAGCTTTTCAAATATAGCTTCAAATTGCATTTAACGTCCCTCCCTCACTCAACTTTTTTGACAACCTTGGATAATTTTATGGTAATGGCGAATTTGTCACCTCAGTCTCATTTCATAAGGAGAAAGAAAAAAAAAGGAACGAGCAACTGTAATTGTAGTCCTATACTACATTTCTTTTTTGATTTGGCAGGACAGTAATAAATGAAGTAACATTCTATTGAAATGATTTTACGAGAAAAAAAGACGGTAGTTTTGGTTTATTTTAGCCTTGCTTAGTCTCCCAATATTTCAAGGTGATAATTTTTGTTGGTAACATTTTCCACAGTGTTTTGAAACACTGCCATCTATTTCCCGAAGCCGCGGAAATGTACACCAGACACAAAATGACCTGAACATTTATTGGCACACGTATTGTATTCATAAAACAGTTGCACAGCTGTACAGGTGGTTTACAGGTCATGCCAGGTGAGCACGACGTTTATTGTGGTAGTAATAATTGTGTTTGTTATTTGAATGGTCTATTTTAATCAAAGATTGCATTCAGTAATGTATATATGTAGCAGTTAGACCAGACGGACAGCTGTTAAAACAACTCCCTGTGCGCTACGAACTGCTCACTCTCAATAACTGAACCCACACAAGGAATATATGGCCGGTGTCACTGATTTAACAAATTATCTGTCGTTGGATGGTTACTCGGATATAATCTTTCATTCAGTTTTAAGCAACTGATCAGATGTTGGTGGGTATTCCGTCAGGTAACGTTCTATTCACAAACATTTTCTCCAGTAGGCTATATTTTCTTGTTTGATGAAATCTGCGAAAACAACTCTTTCATGGTAGATGAACTTTACAACCACTAAGGGGCCCAAGTATAGGCCTTGCAAATGAAATTCTGTATTACCCTTACTTCAGTTTGAATCCATAGCCTTGACCAAACGTGCATGTAACATGGTTAGGATTGCTGGTAAAAACGGAAGATAGCTATCAGGTTTCCTCTAAAAACTATTTGAGTATAGTTCGTAAATTCAACCCTAAAGGGTAGCTGTCTAGGGACATATGGCTTTACTTGGCCGAATGTTGTTAAACCTCAGACGCTCCCAGTTGAAAGTGGTTAAAAATGAATATTTCCGAATATAGGAGCCCCGAAAATCTGCATCCACTGAAATATTATTTCACATATTTTAGCAGCTGTGAGGCAGAACAAAAATACGCACCATCGCTGGTTCAAAATTTGCCAATTCAAACATTTGTATGTTAACGCATATCAGCGTAGTTTTTCTCGTAGGCCTAAATTCGATGGAACAGTTAAATATAGTCGACTATTTATCAATGTTTTACACCGATAGTGAGGGCGGTGATAAAAATCCGTTTGTCCCTGGTTTCGAAATGCCGCCTGCAAGTATTCAACGATCAAAATAAGATCATTGCACATTGCGTAGCAATGAAAAGTACGCACTTTCATTTTACGGAGAGAAGTTGGGACCGGAGGGGGGGATTCGGGGGGATTCCCCGTGAGCAAGTAGCCCAAAATGTATAATTTCACTTGTAAATTCTGGAGATAATTTTACCAATTTGTTACTATTCCATACAACGACATGCCAAAAATTCCGGCCTAATAGCAATCTCATTGCATTAAACTACTTGTTTTTCTTATGGGGAATATGTAGGTATTAGTACCTACAATACTCTTTTTTGTTGAAAAGACGGTTTTGTTCAAAATGGATTGGGCTATTTAAAATATTAAAACAAAAGATAGCCTAATAGTCTTTAGCATATCTTTTAGTTCAAGTGAAACACAGGCTTAAAAAATCTGTTTCAATAAAAATATTTGTTTACCCCTCTTTCGAGCGAAGGGTGGTGTAACTTACCTTTTGTGTCAAAGTATTAAGCCTAAAAAAATATTTCCTTGTGGAGACATCAGTTTATAATTCTTAGATTTACTGTTTGTAAATACAACACTATCAAAACCTTTTACTGTTTTCTGGGCAGTAGATGCCCTCTCTAATTCCAGCTCAAGAATTAATTAAGTAGAAAAAACAAAACATTGAGATGACCTCTGCCTGAGCCCAGCTTGTACATTAAAAAGCTTTCAAATTATTTAGTTTAGTATAGCCTACTAAAGTTTTTCTTCTCTAATATTTTGAACTTAATCATCCAAAACCGGGGTGTTTGTTTAATAAAAAATCACAATTTCTCGTGCTAGTATTTTATTTACTTTAGAACAAATGCCTTAAGGCCTGATAATTATTCAGTTTTTTTTTTTTTTTGGGGGGGGGGGGGGTATCTTTAAGATTGTGTTAACATGGTGGATTTGGAATAAATTCAATTCTAAAAATTAAAAGAAATTAAGAGAGCTCTTTTTAAGTCTGGTGGCGGTGTCCATTAAACCGTTTTTTACACATAAAAATGTTTGTCCCTGGGTATGAAAAATGTTATCATCTCAAGTCATCATACTAGTCTTAAACAATAATTTAACTCTGAAAGGGGTACACCAATTAAACATTTATTATGCCCCCACTTTGTAAAAAAAATTAAATTCGAAGCTTGCTTAGCGGTTAAACACTAAATGTTTCATATTTAAACATTTTTGAAAGCGAAATTTTTAGTCACTGAACGTGCGTATTTAGCACGTATTTACACAGGGGAGACAAAAATTGTTAAGAAAATTGTTTAATTTGTAAACTACTTTTTACAAAAAAAGTAAATAAAATGCAGTGGAAAACGTTTGTTATTTTTTCGCCTTTTTTCTGCAAAACTATTCATCTTAAAAATATGACAATATTCGCTTCAAATATCATATCAAAAGTTATATTTTTCAAACTTCTCAATGTTTGCAAGTTCACCTAGTTGTGTTATACTTATTGTATCACACAGTACATTCCCCGGCAAAATCTAAATTTATGTTATTACTTAATTTTATCATTTCCTGACGTTAATATTTGAAAATAATTATCGTTCTAAATGTCTCTCCAATCTACACGCCTAACACGATATCTTATTTCATCATTTTCTCTAAATTCTTTTCTCAAATTCACTTAAGATTTGTGGTATATTTCTCCTTTCAATCCAATCCTCTGTTTTATTTTACTTTACAGATTTCCATTTCATGTGTGTTGCTGGATAACTGCTACAGTACAGTGGACCTGCGTGGCGGGAATCATCTCCAGTTAAAATCCAATCTCTCTATACCAGTCCTCACTACACTCAACACGCTAGTGATATACGCTGAAGATGAAGGCAAAGAAATAACATCAGAAGAATTTAAAGGCATCTTACAGTATTCATCAAAGTGTCTGGCGTTGAAGGAACTGTTGTAAGTATTGTAATTAAAATGTTAGTAATATAAATGAGACTGTAAGAAATAAATTGGTGTAATGTTTAAATACGTCATTAACACGTTATTTTAGCGGGACTAACGGTTCGGCAGGAAAGTTTTAGACAGTGTACAAAAATGATATTTTATGCTAGGAAATCCTACAGTAAAACCTATATAGGTAGTTTATTTCAGACAGGCCTGTATAAATAATTACAAATTAAAATGTTGGGTGCAGCTTTATGTAAAACGTAAACATGATAAAAATATGAACATCGAGACGTTTATTTCTAAATGATATCAATTTAGTTTAAAATTAGGGTAGGAGAAAGATGATTCATTAAACACTTTTGTAAAAAAGTGTAAATTTGTATCTGGAATTTGAATTAAATGTAAATTACTCACTCTGAGATTCTTCTAAGGCAAAAAGCAAAGCCTGTATAGGGTTTATAACATTGACAATGTCAATGAAATTATTACATGATTGCTTAAATCAGTTTATCAGGATGGCTTACATAAAAAAGATTATAATTAAGGGACAACATACAATTTAAAAAACGGCCTTCTGAAAGTAGAGCATTTACTGAAACAAATTAACAATTACATCAAAATGGTGCATCACTGAAATAAATCATTACATTGGATAAAAACTCTTTTCAGGCTAAATTTTATAAAATAAATAAATGTCAAATAAAAAAAGATTAACAGAAACCAAAGTTGTAACATTGTTTTTCCCTTTCCTTAGACAGTTTACAAAAATAATATTTATTGCTAAAACATCCAGTACCACAATTTGTACATGTAGTCTGCTTGGGCTTGATGTATGCCGTATAAATAATCATTATCAAACATTGAACTAGAATGTAGTTTTTGTGAAACAGATATTACATTTTAATAGAGCAACGTTTAATTTTCTATTTTTCGAATTAGTAAAAAAAACTAGGAAAGGTGTGGTATTACGAATTCCACACTTTTGTAAAAGGGTAAATGAATATTTGAGATTTTCATTTAATATAGCGTTCGTTAACTAACTTGAATAGATACGTAAAGAGCAAACAGAACGGCTAGTATAGTATCAATAATTGATGTATTTTCAGCTTTTACATAAGTGTCTTTTATAACTTATTACTCTATTTTACAATGGTCAATATCAGGGATAAAGAACAAGGGAAACCTTGCAAAAACGAAAAAAAATGTCCGTTCTAAATTGACAACATGTATTTATTTAGGAATTTTACAACAACATCCACCAAATGTAACTATAATATACACAAAGTTGGTACCTAAGTGAGGTAAATTATTAAATTTGAAAACAGTTTTTTTGCCTCCAGTTTTAAGTTTATAAAGGTAAATAAAGAATTGGAAAAAGAATTCTTTAACCGAAATAAGCAAGGGTACTAAAAATTTATTCCAATGGCAAAACTACTTTTTAAACATAATTTATAACTTGATGCTTGTAATCTTTCAGTTATTTTACCTAGAAAAAGTCTCTTCCAACCAAGCAATTTATAGATTACACTCAAATGGATTTACAAGCTTGTCACAAGACAGCTTTAATGTGTGAAGGAAATGAAATTTTAATTAAAATTAGAGACAACATATCATAATAACACCTTCAGTCAGTTACATGCATGTTATGGGCAGAAAAATATTTTTTGCTTTGTGCTGCTCAACTATTTAATTTATAGTTTGATAAAATTATACGGTTCTAGTAGTTTTATACCAATCACATGACAAAAAAGAGACGAACATCAAGCATGCAATCAATCTTTCCAGTGTACAGACAAAACAGGTCAAACTTTATCCTTACATATCAAAATATTGCACAGAAATGATCCTTGATAACTGTAATCGTAATATATGTCATTCATTTTATATTGAAATAATAGTTTTACTTAAGCTTACTGTAATATACAATTGTGCTGATATTAATTCATTGAACTAATCTATTGTTTTTCATAATTTTTCTAGTATTATTATGATATTTTTGTAACTTCAATGGAATTATACTTTAATATAAAGGTCGAACCATCATTAATATAAATGTTAAGGATTTAAGTGTGTTAAATACGGTAAGTCTTCTAAGTCCTGAAAACTTAGCCTTAATTTCAATTATATTTGTCGAAGCTATTTAAAACATCCCCCATAGTTTCACACATTTGCCAAGCAATAAAATTGTCTTTCTTCCAAGTTTACCAACAAAGCAGGTCAAAGTGTTCCTACTTTTTCAAAATACTGTGGATAAAAATTTAAGTATTTCTAATTATGCCCGTCAGAGGCTAGATTACTGCAGTACACAGTAACACATGTACTCTAGTATACACACACTGTTTACAGAACAAGACACTGAACTTTAAATGACCTTTATAAAAGAAACACCTGTCAATAAATACAACTTATAAGAAAAAGAAAGTATTTACATAACAATAGATCAACAGCCAGGTGTATGAACAACAACTATGACATGACAACAACATAAAAGTTTGAAAATAAGGAACACGTCGTTCGCCTTTCAATTGATAGGTTATGATATACAGCAGTGTGAATTCGTCAATATTCTCACTTACTGTAAAATAAAGCGAAATCATGTTGTATATAACTATATATACTACTCGTAAAGGGAAAGAATAATACAATTGAATTAGTCTTTTTACTAAGATGATAAAAATTTTATACGGAGACGACAAGATTAATTTATTTACCAGCAATGCTTACGTTTATTTCCATGTAAGCTAGCATTAAGTTAAACGTAAAGCTACATCTTTTTTATGTTATAAATATTCCTGTATAAATGAATAATCTATTGGATCTTTCACTGTGTCATCTTTCTTCTATCAGGTTCTATTGGTGTCTGCTGCCACCATCAGTCAAGGCTGAGTCTGTTTCTGTTCTTAGATCAAGAAACGTTAAAGGTAACATATAGTCTATTATACTGTGTAATGAAAATAAATGAAATGTACGTTAAATTATCACAGGAATGGTCACTGCTGTGTCGTGAATAACAAATGAATTATAAACAGTACAAATAAAAGTATTTTAGTTAAAAGTAAAAAATTTTATAAATTTGCAGTGATTTTTGTTTAAGATTTCATATTTAATTTAAATTGACAAGATGAGAAAATGTGATTGTTTTTTTCACATCAAATCAATTAGATTTAGTTAGACTTGGTTGGGTAGGCTAAATATAATGTAATATTATATGTATATCACCCCATAAGCTTCTTTATGGGGCAATATTTTAATCTGTTAATCAGCATTGGATATTAAAACAGTCGTATATCTTTTGTATCTGTATCTAAACTAAGAAAGTACATTGAATAAGGTTAAGATCATGTATAGTATCTGTTATTCAGCCAGTCTAGAATAGAACCGTACACAACAGACCAATAATGTAAATGGTCTGAGGACCGTGAGGTTGGTCACGTATTGTCCTTCAGTGGATGTAATAGCTTTTTTCGGGAAGCAGTTTGTTGTTTGGTTTCCCCGAACATCCCTTTGCCAGGGGGTCGGGAGGTCTTTACAAAAACTACAATGAATAATATGACAAGTCAATACAAAGCAAAAGTATTTTGCATGATTGTATTTCCTCCTTAGGATGAACGTTTTTATTAAAATTAAAAAGAGAAAAATAATTTCACTACATGAATGGAATAAAATTGGATCGTACTTCTATGATTTAAATAAGACATTCAGATGTAATACAGTTATTTTTATACAACCTCACTTGAATGTTGAAAATCTAATCAGAGTAATTTAATATTACATCATGTCTTGGTTAATAATGAAGTCATCCTCTACATGAATTATTTACTTAACAGTATTTGCTTCGTTGAAATAGGGGTGACACGTTTACAGTATTATTCAATGACATTACTCTTACAAACAATTATCTATTTTGAGCGCTATAGTGCGACACGTTAAATACTGTGTCAAACAAGGGTTGGGATTGAATAGAGTGTAGATTTAAGAAAATGTTGTGTGAGTTCTACATGACAGTGTGCGTAGTAACATAAATATTTGACCCACATTTTTATATCCTGTACTTTACAATCAAACACGATTTCACACAGATATCAAGTTAGGTCGATCTTATGCAAAGAATGTAATGTGCCCTTTAAATATTTGTTTAGTAGTTAAACCTTTATTTATGTTCAGCGATTAACAACTAAATGCTTCTCAACTAAACATGTTTTAAATCAGAGGAAATAGATGGAATAAGTAATTACCATTACCATTGGTAAGGAATTAGATGTTGTTTTAGCATCTAAAGATGCTTACAAAGCAAAGCAACAAAGTGTTTAGAAAAACGTTTAATTCCTAAACACCTAGGTGGAATGTGTGTTAATGTGTGTAGTAGGGGTTTTTTCTTCCTTAGTTATGTTAGCTACGCATTTTACCCTACCTCGTCACGTGATAATTTAACAATGGGCTCTTCCCCTCCTCTTTCCAAATTTTCATTTGTGATAACCGTGCAGGGAAAACGAACCTCAGTGTTTGTCAGTTTTGTGCCAATATCATGTCTGACTACGGCCAGGTCGAAAACGCGGAAACGCGGAAATCGCGGGAACCGCGGAAATCGAAAAACCGCGAAGGTTGTCCAAAAAACTTTCCGCGGTTTCCGCGTTTTCGGTCGAAAACGCGGAAAGTTTTTCTTGCAGTCCTGCAATAGAACTAGAGTCTTATACAAACTGCGATACATGCTGTAATTCTACTATAGCTTATTGCTAAGAACGGAAATGTTATGGATGCACTGCCGATGCGGAGTCTTCCGACGTAACATAGTCTAGCCTGCATTACACGGCACAACATACGTAACTTGTGCGAGCGAATGCCAAAGCATACTGTGCCAATTAATTGACATCAGCTCACACGACAAACTGGATACTTAACATAATCCATATGACCTTGGTACTGCATGTGTGGATGGGATTTACCGTAGCGCACTGCTGGATACACCAAGGAGTTGTAGCTCCCTGGATACACACATGGAAACTGGTCCAGTGTTGAAACTGGTCCGTGCTATAGTGACTGGAAGTTCTGATACGTGTTTCATTTAACGATATTGAAAACGGCAGCTTTAACGCAAAGCGTACATGCAGTAACGTGATGGATAACAACTAACTAAAAATGCTCCAAACCTGATCGGGTTTGGTTCGGTTGGTTGGGTTTTGTTGGGTTTGGTTGGTAGGAATTGTTGTTCGGGTTATTGGGTAGTGTTGGGTTTTGTTTGGTTTAGTTCGTACTCACAGTTTGAGCTTCAAACTACTACACAATAATTATCTTAAGATCGGAAAGATCGGTAACATGGCTTTTGTTACACTGAATAGGAAATGATACGGAAGTGATAAATCGTTTTCGCTCAGGTCTACCATGTGTAAAACACTTTTCCGCGATTTCCGCGTTTTCGACCTGGCTATATGGCCAGGTCGAAAACGCGGAAATCGCGGAAAAAGTTACCTCTTAAGGAATAACGGAAAACTTCTAGACGAAAGAGCCAAAAGTGTTGCAGAAATTAATAATATATAATAATATGTGGGTTTAAGTCAAATGACAGAGACTGATTAAGGACCGGACCTGCTCATAATTTGAGAGTTACAAACTGCCATGCAGTTTTCATTTCAAGATACTAAAACGGGTCTCATGGCTTTTGTTGCACTGAATAGGAAATGCTACGAGTGATAAAAGAGTTTTCGCTTAGGTCTACTATGTGTTAAACACTTTTCCGCGATTTCCGCGTTTTCGACCTGGCCATATGGCCAGGTCGAAAACGCGGAAATCGCGGAAAAAGTTACCTCTTTAGGAATTACAGGAAACTTCTTTTCGAGAGAGCCAAAAGTGTTGCAGAAATTAATAATATATAATAATATGTGGGTTTAAGTCAAATGACAGAGACTGATTAAGGACCGGACCTGCTCATAATTTGAGAGTTACAAACTGCCATGCAATTTTTATCTCAAACCCCTAAAACGGGTCATATGGCTTTTTTTGCACTGAATAGGAAAAAGTAAAGGCTCGATGGTCAGGTCGAAAACGCAGAAATCGCGGAAAATTGTTTCACGCATGAAATGTATAAGGGTAATTCCATAAATAAGGGTATGACATGACAATTTTGGAGCCAAATCCGTGAATTAGAATTTGAGATGTGAATGCAATTATTTTTTTTTTTTTTTGGTAATCAAATGATTTATTAAAAATGGTTTTGGGTGAGTCATTTTTATGGTTTGCTGAGTTTCGTACATTTTCTGAACTGCCACATTTAGCAAATTATTTGTTCCCCGTGCAAAGGGGACATAAATATTGCATCAATCGCATTTAAGTCATCTGGATATTTTACAAAACATTTATAAACCTCATTTAAAATTCTTGACAATGTGAAGCTGAAAAAGTCAATAATTTGCCAGTTACAACCATCATATTAAGTTTTGTGAGTGAAATCGCTGCGTGGTCTTGAAATCTGTTCCCCGTCGGTGGAAATTAGACAACTGGAACTGTGTTGAATTAGGAAATTTGAAGAAGTTGACAAGTGGCATACATTGCATACCAAAAGTCAATGGAGAAATAATTGCCAGGCCAAATCGGTAAAAACACATGTTTAGGATATACCTTTTTCTTCAATGCAAAGTTTCACAACGTGAATTTTCCAGGGGACATAAATACGGTCTGTCAACATTTGCAAATGCCATTTTCCCATGTTTGCGAGAATTCAGGCTTCAACAGTTCAAACTTTTTTCATATTTAAGACCATGCACAAACTTTAATAATCCACCAGAGCTGAGGGAATCTAAAAATCTGTATGGACAATATCCCATAAGTATAGTGCCAATCAGCACCGTCGCTAGAGCCTCATGTTTGGGGGTGTCATGGTCCCAAGTTCCGACGGGCTGGATGTTATCCCAACTTAAGCATGAAGCATGAATGCCAGGTGGAATGGGTGTAAGAAGACGAGGCTGACGACTCTCAAAGTGGGGCGCCACCCGTCCCATCAGTTGGTAGTAGAGCGACGGTATGAGAAAATTCCAACTGGAATTTCAGATTTTCCAACCATCGTCGCTCTGACGAATTATCGGGGTGAGACACCCCCACATCCCTCCATTGCTTGCGACGACCTTAGTGCCAATGTTCCCCGAGTAAATGAGGATATGAAAATTTACACTGGGAACAAAGTTTTATCGGGCCCCTAAGGCAGAGTTAATGTAAAACTTTCGGGCAAAAAATAGTTTAAAAGAAGGGTTTAAGGTCACAACAGGATTTGATATGTAAGAGGGGTGCTTATTCTAAGCATTTTGGTGAAATTTGCATTGAAATCCGATAAGTGGTTCTCAAGATATGCGCACGTGAAGTTTTCAGATTTTCAACAAAAAGTGAACTTGAAGCAAGCACTTATGAGAATGACATCATATCCCCATGTTAGTGCACAGTCTTTTGCTTTTCTTTAAACTTTAGAGTTGGGTTTTTCCTCAACAATCACATATTATTAAAATGTGATTGCATAGGTGAAGTGCGTATTTTATAAGCTTTGCATTCCCACAGGGAGGTCCTGTTCCTATTAACGTCAAGGTCAACACAACAGTCTGATAAAACAAAAGGAAACAAATCATTCCTTGTCGATGTGAGGAAGTGATATAAGCTCTGCTGCCCTCAAACTCATTTTGAAACTAAAAACTACTGACTTCATTTACTGGTATCTCGAGAAATACATGTCCGATTTGAATGGAACTTTCACTACAATGTGAAGATTTGATTCCTCTTTCACATTTGAAAATTTAAGTTTTGCATAGACATCCCCTTTAACAGTTGAAATGGATATTTCGTCAGTATTATATCTCAAAGACATTACTGAATTAAACCTACAAATAAGGACAAGCCAGTTTTTGGAATGACAAGTTTAAATGTCACACTTTTTGCTCCTAAAATGTGCTAATTTTGATTCATTTTGCCCTCATAATTTCATCGTTTAAAAAAATGTTGAATATTTTTGTAATTAATTCATCAACTTTATGATAATAAAAACATAAGGATGACCAACATATACAGACAAAAATACTGACTAACATTTAATGCCCCGTATGCACCCTTGGTACCCAAATAAATGGAATCACCGATAAGCGAAAACTCTTTTACCATTTTCGTATCATTTCCTATTTAGTGCAACAAAAGCCATGGGACCCGTTTTAGTAACTTGAGATGAAAATTGCGTTGCAGTTTGTAACTCTCAAATTATGAGTAGCCCGGCCCTTAATCAGCCTCTGTCATTATTTTGTTTTAAACGCATATATTGGTACATATTATCAATTTCCGCACCGCTTTTGGCTCTTTCGTGGAGAAGCTTTCTGTAATTTTTAAAGAGGTAACTTTTTCCGCGATTTCCGCGTTTTCGACCTGGTCATATGGCCAGGTCGAAAACGCGGAAATCGCGGAAAAGTGTTTAACATATGGTAGACCTAAGCGAAAACTCTTTTATCAGTCATAGCATTTCATATTCAGTGCAACAAAAGCCATGAGACCCGTTTTAGTGTCTTGAAATGAAAATTGCGTGGCAGTTTGTAACTCTGAATTTTTGATTAGCCCGGCCCTTCATCAGATTCTGTCATTTGACTTTAGCGCAGTTATTGTTACATATTATCAATTTCCACAACACTTTTGGCACTTTCGTGGAGAAGTTTCCCGTAATTCCTTAAGAGGGAACTTTTTCCGCGTTTTCCGCGTTTTCGACCTGGCCATATGGCCAGGTCGAAAACGCGGAAATCGCGGAAAAGTGTTTAACACATGGTAGACCTAAGCGAAAACTCTTTTATCAATCGTAGCATTTCCTATTCAGTGCAACAAAAGCCATGAGACCCGTTTTAGTGTCTTGAAATGAAAATTGCGTGGCAGTTTGTAACTCTGAATTTTTGATTAGCCCGGCCCTTCATCAGTCTCTGTCATTTGACTTAAAACGCATTTGTTGTTACATATTATCAATTTCCACAACACTTTTGGCTCTTTCGTGGAGAAGTTTCCTGTAATTCCTAAAGAGGTAACTTTTTCCGCGTTTTCGACCTGGCCATATAGCCAGGTCGAAAACGCGGAAACCGCGGACAGTTGTTTGGACAACCTTCGCGGTTTTTCGATTTCCGCGTTTCCGCGTTTTCGACCTGGCCGTCTGACTACACTTTATTTAATTTTGTGATATATGTACGGTAACATGTAGCGTAGAATGTTATTTGTGAGTGAATAAGTATTTGTTTAATCTTTTGTTTCATACTTTCTGTTTAGATATTTTACAAAAGGTTTAGTATACAGATTTATAGCCTGGCATGTAACTTGATCGACAACTATTATAAGGGGATTCTCGGAACTTTGCAGAAATTTGATGTGTAGGGTTTCAAGTAATGAGAGGCCTGAGGATATTGATTGAACTTTACTAAGACAAACCCTCCTTTCTATGCCCATAGTGTCTTGCACTGTTCATGATGTTTTGTAGTAAACTTAATGTCTTATCAATCGGTCCAAATTTGTTCAGTCACCTGGGACCCTTCGATCATCTTACCTTTTTGTGTCATACTCATTCAAAGAACCTCGGAATAGCAACTCCGTGTCTCAGTGCTTCCACAATGTAAAAATACATTTACTGAATGATGCCCTTAAATTACCCAAATTTGGGATGCTATTTCCCGATATTGGCATCAAAACAAACCCTTGACACCCCCCCCCCCCCCCGTCTCATGACGAAATGCTCTGATTTAGCTAACTTCACCTGAAAAGTTTTGCATGGTTTTTCTTTTTCTTTTATTTTTATTAATTTCATGTAACCAAATTTGAATTGTAATTACTGCCTTGGTATTCATACGCCGCATTTGTCGCATTAGATGGTACAACGTTTGTGCTTGAGCTGCTAATAATAGGGCTGTAATGCATCTTTAAGCCCAAGGAACCGGTATTTTCCTACCCCAAATGATTAAGACAAATCATATAGGCCTTGGTCGATTTTATTTAGAAAACTCAAGTTCATCTAAAATTTCCTCAACTTACCTGAAATTTTAAGAGTTCGCCAAAAATTTCCCTAAATCATTCCAACTTTCCGAAATTTACCGTTTTGGCGAAGTTTCCTTGAGAGTGGAAGCACTGTTCGAGTCATTCCCAAAATATCTTATTAATTACCCTTCAGTAGATGAAACCAATTAGCTTCAACTGAAAAAGGTATCCTCCTTGTTTATAAATTTGCACTTATTTGAATTGGATAATCTTTTCTTGATTGTTGTTTTTACAGTCATTTGGGCCCCTACCGAGGTGTTAATTCAGTATCAACTGAATCTACATTCTTGTCACTGGGAGGTAAGTTACAAACCTTTTCTCTAGCAAAACCAATTTATGTAAGTTGACGTTTGAAACATAATCAAATGGGTGTATCACGTGGGACATAAGAGTATTCTCGAGATCACGATTGCAATAAGCGTTAGAGCAGCACAAAGGAAATCAGAAAAGAGCGTTGTATCATTAAACAAAATGCATTCAGAAAATCGTTTTTGAGCATGATTCTAACTGCAGTAGGATAAATACAATATTGCCAACCTTTTTATATGACTTGGTACCTGGCTATACGCTTAAGGCATTATACAATAATTTGTCATTTCAATATGATACCACTACACAGATACAATGCAAAGAGTAATAATGGGAAACCATAGGGAATGGTACCGGAATATATAGGAATGTATCTCAAACCAGGGAGGTGTTATTAGATGGAGATCCTTCGAGAACCTTTTTTTAACCCTTAATAGTTGAAGACACAAATATCTTTTGTGTGTTGTTCTTTATGACAAAATAGGCTAAGCAGGTGCTAGGAACTAAGTTCAAGCGTGGTACGTCGTCTGATAGATGTCGAACAGCAGATTGGAAATTCGTCGCTTACCTTAATAGTACGACGACTTAATAGTGACGGTTTGGACACGGATTACAACCATTTTGCCTCTTTCCTTGTGTTTTACTCTACACTCTAAAAACATATAGTCAAATGGGGGCACGAACCAGAGTCTTGTCAAATATTTGAAAAGATTCGTGTCAAAATTGACTAGAAATGATTCAAAAATAAAACTATCCGTTTCATTTATGAGTCAAATCTAGTCAAAAAAATTGGCAAGATTCCGGTTCTTGCCCCCATTTGATTAGATTCTATTCAAATTTAACTATAAATATTTTAGATTATTCAAGGCGGATTTTTGTCCACAAAGACTACAACTTGATGGCGCTACACACCTGTGCAGCTCTAGTATTATGCATACAGGGTAAACTGATTCCAACTTACAAATTAAGATTTTTAGTCACTTTTAAGGTCCTGTGCACGCCACAGTTCACTTGGTTGCATGAAAAGACACTTGACTTGTAAGGATAGTTGCCTTTATGTCGCACTGTACACGTTTAAAATGGGCGTTTCGAAAATTTGCTTCCCTCTCCCTCCGCAAACCTTGTAGCCTATAGCAAGGAGAGTTTTTTTCTCTGTCTCCCCCCCCCCCCTCTCTCTCTCGTTCGTGGTGACAGTGTCGGATCTAGACATGTCGAGGCCCGTGGGCAACACAGTGTTGGGGGCCTACAGAAGCTTATAATCGCGGTAATGGGGGTGCTCTTACCTCTGTTGAATTTGCTCTAATTTTTTTTAGGGTGGTAAGATGCAAAGTGGTGCCGTAATTTTCAGTAATGTTTTGTTTAAGAATTTTCGTCAGGGTGTTTATAAGCCTTTATTGCCCGTCCAATTTACAGTACAAGTGAACGGATTGCAAACACCTTTCAAAGTACAAAAAGATATTGTGATCAATCAGAGTGTGCATGTAGTACTGTACATATAATAACAGACCAGACACTATACGAGACTCTTGCAAAATATTATATTAATTTGTCGAAGTCACTCTCTCTGAAAACTCAATATATATCAAGGTGCGATAACTGAGCCTTTCATGACAAAAAGTGGCGTAGCTAAAGGGGGGGGGGGGGGGGGTGTCATGAGCGCCAACTTTAAGGGCGAAAAATTGAGATCAATGTGGAATATAGAGGCTAGTCCGCTCCTCCAGCATGAAAGGTGAAGGGCCAACCGTTGATACGAAGGCTTGTATGGGGGTGTTGCCGGGTGCGACAGTACGAGATCAAATAAATGAACAAACGGAAGAGTAAAGATTTCAGTTCTGTTTCAACATGATCACAAATTTAATTCAGTTCAAGGTCAATCAGCGGCCGGCAGAAGAATAATTAAATATGAACTATATGCAGATTGATTCAAGTGCTCGTCGTCTTAGCTCTGGCGCAAGAGTAACGAAAACTTGCACACTAAGAGTCTTCATGCAGTGTACTGATTAGTCAAAAGTTATGACGCACCAAATTAAATAAATAGTAATGAGCGTGTTGATCTAAGTGACCAATGAGAAGGCTATAGAGGGTGGAAAGGTTGAAAGTTTGGGCCTAATATTTTCAAGGACGGAGGGGATCCCCAGCTGGGCGGGAGCATGCCAACCCGGAGGGGAGAAGATCAAGTTTCGTCGGGAGCCTTCATCTAACAGATTAAAGAAGTAGGCCCTAAAACTTAAGGCTCCCCACCCCTGACGATCTTCTTGATTTTGTTGCCAAGAAGATATTCTCCAAAAAAACTAAAATGCCAAACTTTCTTTTTAAGAATAAAAAAAATGTTTAAATATAGTATCCAGGTTATCAAACATTTTGAAAAGAAAGTAACGCCATTTTCAATTTTCATCGCACGACAAAACATGAAACCTCAACCAACTTCAACCTTGATTTTGTTCATATGAACTTGGGCGGATTGATCCCCAATAAAGATTTCAATTTTTAAGTTCTCCACTACATGTAACTCTTCCATTTTTTCATATTTCCGGCCACACAATTCCTTTAATATATAAGCTCCAGAATGTACATATCCAATAGTCAAAAGGCGGTGATCAAACGTTTGGGGGAAATTTTCCAATATCGTCCTAGGGCCTTAGCAGGTCTCACTACAGCGCTATCGGATCGGATTAATGGCCGATTTTTGTGAGTTCTAGTTAAAATATACTCCATCCATTGTCGGAAAGAATCAAACATTTGCCATGCTGTGTAAACATTTGATCGATATGAGAGGACCACGGAAATGAAATATATACTACTTATTTCGTGACGTCACATTGACAAATAGCTTTTATCGGACTACGCGTGTCAAATACAAATAAAAACTCACAAAAATCGGAGCGAAATCCGATCCGATATCGCTGTAGTTTGACCTGGCCTTTAATATGCATGATGATATTTAGTAGCACGAACAAAGTACAATTCGCCCCGGGGACCCGTTTCATTTTTTCTTAAAACCCCAGATTGTTCAATGTCATTTTACAAGATTTCCTAACAAATATTTACTCTTTAACCGCTCTTAAATTTCAAGTCCTGGTTCAAAAAGGTAAGCACAATTTTCGGGCAAATTTCCAGTTTCTTCTGAGGGCCTTACTATGCAAGAATTCAATAAAATGCTTAAGCCCAAACGAATGTCAGTACTCCACATAACTTTTTCGATTTTGCTGTTATAAATAGAACAGATTCTTCAATATTTCTGAAGGTCCTTACAAACTTGAAAGCCACATTTCTTTTTAAAATTCGAACGTTCTTCTCATTCTCCTGATTTTTAAATATATCAGTATTAAAAATGCCTCAAATTCTACAAGCCCCTTCCTACGGGGAGCTTCTGAAAGCTGTACCGGCTGTCAGTTAGCTTGGTCCCCCTTTCGGGCAAATCCTGGTGCCACCCTTGCCATTAACATCATATTGAAATATCCCTTTTAACTTTTTGAGTTGATGTGTACAAGCATTCGTAAAATTACCCCGTGTAACATGAGACGGGGCGCTTATTTAGCTTCTTGACCCGGACTCCACAGGCCCTAGCTACGTCACTGATGACGAACATGAGTAACACAGGTGAAAATGTACTGACAAAAGTGACAGATAAGATAATGTTAGAAAATTGACGCGCTTAAGGTGAACACCAATTGTTCCGATGCCTACCAATGGGTGAATAACATGATAACGCCTGCGTGTGTGCGTGCGTGGAGGGTGTACAGGAAGATCGCCTTATCAATATAGATCTTATTCATATGGTGTAACGGAGCGGAAAAAAAAACGCCCCCTTTCGGGAAAAGCAAACCAAAACAGACAAATGCAGACAGCTGATTTGTCAACCAGTCAAATACACAAATAGTCTGCTACAGTATAAGGTCGAAATCTTATGCGTGCGGCCACATGTTTCATTGTTTTGCTCCCAAGGATGACATCAGTGTGTCGTCAATGCACAAGGTCTGTTCGCTTCGGCATGTTCTGTCTAAAACCAGGGAATTGCAACAGACCCTGCTAAAACCCGTTTGAAGATGATAACAGGCGCAGTGTCAGGTTGTACTGTATCGTTTCAAAACCAACACCTAACCCAGTTCTAAAGAAATTAAACGTTGATATTAATGACTTTTGATACTACTACGTGAACTTTGTAATGACTGGAATGAAACCACGAAGCTGTTTCTGTAATTCATACCACAAAGGGATACAATTTCAATTGAGTGTGTGTAGATGACGTAAAACGCCGACATTTGTGTGTTTTTCTGTATATTTTTTTCCTTATATTTCTTGTCATAGAATATGTGGAGGTCCATTATAATGGAGGCCCATGGGCAAATGATCACGTTAACCATTCCTAAATCCGGCACTGCATGGTGAACATAACATTGCCAGTACCGTTCCTATAGCAACAGTTAAATGAGTATTTATAACCACTATTGTAAAAGATTCACTCTCTGTCTGAATACACATTTTATATTGACTGAAGTCTTTATTCAGTCAACAGGTGCAGGCCTTAATGCACCCGTCAAGGAGAACCTTCGACCCCCCCACCTCAAGCATTCACCAATATTCACTTTTGCATGAAATTTTTAAGGCAAAGATTCACCCCTGATTCACAATACTGACGAAAACTTACGGCAAAGATTCACCCCAGATTCACACTACTGAATAAAAATTACGGCAAAGATTCACTCAGGTTTCACTTTTCATAATAAGTTGTTAGTCGATGATTCACGAATTTGGCGTTGGATTTCCTCCTGATAATCGCATAGGAAAACAATGCACTGACTGTGCTCTAGATTTCTAAAGTCCTTACCGGCGATTGAAACTTAGGCAGATAAAATTTAACAACACATCAGCAATATAGGCTATTACACATTTCTAGTAGATGAAACAGTAAGATGTCTTCCATTGCAGCCCGGCCACTTTTTTATGCGACAGGTGCAGTATCGACCAGTCGACCTGGGATTTCCCTGTTGAAGGCTGATGCTCTTCCACCAGGCATGCTCATTGTACTGCATTAATTTTTCTATGGAGAAGACAGGCCGTCATTTATACATGTCTATCAATGGATTCATAATGTGTGTAAAAAGGGGTTTGAGGCTACATATTCATCTGGTCTTGAAAAAAGAGGGCATATTCTTGGTAGAAGGGGAAGGGAAGACTGGAAGAGGGCACCCCAAAAAATTGTCCCCTTGAAGTTTGCCATTGACTTAATTAACATTGTAAACATTTGACCCCCAGAAAAATTCTCACCCCCAGAAAAGTTTTGGCCCCTTCAGTACCTTATCTGGCCACAGGCTTGTATCCGCCGGTCCCTACATTCTGTGCTGACAGAGTGATATTGTTTCAAAGACCCATGCAAATCCCTACCATAGACCATGCATCATTCCACCCACATGCCCCTTGCCCTGGTAGCATTCCCATATGGGCCCAATGTGGGCCCCATATCGACAAATATATGGGGCCCATATACCTTTTGCACCCAAGATCCATATGGGACCCATATGGGCCAGCCCAAGAAACCCATATGATGCATATGGGATAGTGCTGGGACCCATTTGGGCAATTGCCCCATATGGGCCCCAGTACTATCCCATATGGGCATAAGGGCATACCGGGCTGGCCCATATGGGCCCCGTATGGGTCTTGGGTGCAAAATAATAGGGGACCCATATGGTTTGACGTATATGGGGCCCACATGGGAATGCTACCTGGGTGCATGCTTTACAAATCTGTATGCGTAAGCAAGCAGTTTGCCTGTGTCAATTGTAAATATAGGTGTGGATGCTCCCCAGTTTTGATAAACTGGCATACTCCAAAGCTGATCAGCATTGCAGCAGCTTTTGTCGGTTGTGGCAGGTAATGTTATGTTACAGCCGTTTATGCTACAGCAACACCCTGCAGGATCCAGGGGCTGGGGCAATATGTTAGTTAGATGTAATTTTACGGCCCAGTTTCCAACCTATTGGTTCAAGTCGAGCCAGCCATGGCCTTTTTTCCAGTTGTGGTTCACTGGCTTGTTTTCCCTTCTCCATTGCTTATGCGAAGCATCAAGCACAATGGCAGTATATTCCTTTTTTACAGTCTTTGGTATGACTTGACCTTTGGGAAGCGAAGCCGGGCCTTCCGCGTGAAAGGCGGATGCTCTTACCGTTAGACCAAACACGGGGCCGGGGCAAAGCTATGGTGTCTTAGATAATTATACAAATTAGACTGATGCTAGTAAATAGAAATATTTACTGTGGAAAATGATCGTTTTATGCACTTACCTGCAAAAGTTCTTTTAAGTTCCCAACACTCTTAAATTAAGCGCCCCCTACCCCGGCCCACATCCTTTCTGGCCGAAAGGTTCAATCATAATTAACCACCCTGTTTGAGAGTTTGATTATAATGCAAAGGTTTTATTCAACCCCATAAAGTCTGCAGGGTCATAATATTTTACAATGACACCACGTAACACTAATGTATATGGGAGAATTTTGGTCAGCTTCTCGTAACACTAATATGTATGGGAGAATTTGGAAGTTTTCACCTGCTGCAGATTCCACCCCGTCAGTAAAATATGCGGCTGCATGCTTTATACCATAATCTAGAACAACTAAAATATTGGTAGGAACTTGAGAATAAAAAACTAGAAAGAAAAATTCACCACTACACAGCTTTCCCATCAAGGATATTGAAGATAAACATGTGTAGGATAGGTTCACAATGTACAAAAGTGCTATACGTTAGGCAATGCCAAAAGTGCCAAGACGTACTGAAGAAAAAAAACATCGTAGAATAACACCTTACACCCAAAACTCACCAATTCATTGCAGATTGCTGTATGAGGGTCACATGCATTGTGAATATTTTTGTTGTTCTTGGCCACGTGGAATTTTGTCGACCCTTTTCAATACTCGATCTAGTTTTGTAGAAGGAATGTACTGCTGACTAGCACAAACGTATGCAGCAAGCACCAGCTCACTTGCTTAATCGATCCATACATTTTCATTTTTAATTTCTCAGTTTAGGGAGCTAGACACCCCTGCGTTTTCAATTTTTCCGAATGTGAAGAGATGTAATGGTAGAATATCATCAATTTTTCTATTTTTGCACCCACATTTAATTCATACGGCGAGCTTTTTTACGAGATTGTTTTGAAAAAAATTGCGAGATCCTCTAGCTAGCTGTACAATCAGCAGTTGCGATGAATATGTCGCTAGTTGTGATTGGCTGAAAGCATGTAATCATTTGTATGGAACCAATCACAAAGTCTTTAACAAAGATTTTCTGTTGTAGTTCACCTTGTCTTCTTAGCAGATGTCGAATATGCACTGTCTCCTTTGTTATAACAATTGTAAAATGTACGTGCAGTTTCAGTTCCTGTGCAAAATACGTCCGCCAAGCGGGCTATATTTGAGCAGATACGTAACGTACAACAGACTTCGCGATCCAGTTGCACTCGTTAAAGTTCCTCAGAATGTACTTTTTTCACGTTTTTGGTTATCATAACGGGCGATTTTCATGATTTTCCTGACAAACAGGCGTCATATGATACGGAAATGAATTATTCCTTGATGTTTTGGTCTAAATTTTATGTTCGAAGTTCTTTTCAAATGGCCATATTTCATTCGCAAAACTGCGAAGCAATAGCAAATTTTTATTTGCAGATTCCTTCACTTTGCTCGCAAACTGCCATGCGATACCGGCTAAAATATCCCCTGCTATAAACGTATACGACATAAGAGCTCTTGTCAAAGCTAGGCCTAGACTACTTCGTAATCAGTTATAAAACGGTCTAATCGCTTATTTCAATCGCAATGGAGTATGGACGGATAGACCAAAGCATAGAAATATTTCTGCATGATTTTTTCTTGCGAAAGTATGTGCTCTGTCTGTTATATGTTGTTTGCATCAGGATCGTCCAGCTGGACTGCTTGGTCTTTCAAACAATGTACCCCGGCAACGCCGTACGTGCGTAAGTACGTGCCAATGCATAGTGCATGCTGTCCTGGCCTAGTAAACTTCACATGTTGAGATTCTCTAACGTTACTTATTATTTTTCGACATTAATTCGACGTCGATTCACTCTTTAGCTGCAGTGGTTCGTCGCAGATTCACTGTAGCGGTATTTTTATTCGTCGAAGATTCACTTCTCAGGGCATTTTGTACGTCAAAGATTCGACGTCGTATCGGTGTCGAATAAAGACTTTGCTTGAGGTGGGGGAGTCGAAGATTCCGATTGACGGGTGCATAAGGTGGAATTTAAAGGAAACTGAGAAACTTGAGAATGAGTGGATTAACATTTACATGAGCATTAAAATTTAAAAGAAATAAACATTCTAAGATTGACATTGGGGATGGATATAATCTTTGGACTGAATATTTACTCCAAAGAGATAAGAAAGACCCTTCCCGTAAAATTTCATTCACTCGAAATATATGCTGGTAGGCCTACTTATTGCGCTTTAAAAGAATGCCTTTCGCTATTAAATCATTAGAGAATGTTATGTAAAGATTGAGCTATTTTCTGTTTTAAATCCTGGGCCAATCCTTTGCTACTGCAACTTGTTAATCATCATGCTAAAATAATGATTTGGAGTTTTGCACACTGGTGACTTTTTTGCTTACCCCGTTATAATTGTCTATTAATTACTCATCAGATAATTTATGGTTTGGTAAATGATATTGTTTATTTTCAAGGACACAATATAAATTTTGAGAATAAAACCCTCAGGACATACTAATAGTACATTAGTCCTTGAAATAAAGATTGATAAAATGATAATATAAGCCATTTATGGCATGTCCCTCCTTAGAAATGACAAGATTTGCATATTGAGCTGATGCACTCTTAAAGCACCGGGGCTAAATTTAACCAGGGTCAGCGTTCTATATACTGCAACACAATCCTGGTTAAGTTTCCTGCCCAAACTAACTAAGAAGGTTAACCAGGATTTGATGGAAAATATAACAAGGATTATGTTGTAGTAGATAGAACGCCGATTCTGGTTAAGTTTAACCGAGGTCTTTAAGAGTGTGTTTATATACGATTACGTGCAAATCAGAAATCACACAGCCCTGTAAAAGTGTCAGTTGTTGACGTAAATTGCGTCACGTTTCTTGGTATATTAAGCTTTTCACGTCAAAAGCCAAGTTGAACTTTTTCATTCCCATGTTACACTTTAAAATATGTTCCATACAGATATGCTGAAATACTGAAAATGTGCTACAGCTTAATTAAACTAAATGACGAAAAATTTGTGCGAACTTCAATGGAGCGCCCTAAAAACAAAAGGGAAATCTATCTGATGTATAAAGTGTAGATAATGAGAATTGAAACCAGCGGAGTAGCTATAGGATAAATCAACATGGAGTGGGCAAACATATCAGAAGAATATATAAGCAAAGCGACACTATGGACTGGTGCCGATCGAACTGTCATGGTCCTTGGAATATCCAGAAGTGGCTCTCCCACCCTTTAAAGAAGAAGAAAAATTAACCAGTTGCGATTTTGATCTTTTGTTTGTTCGCTGTCAATGAAATATAACCAATTTTTTAATAGATAAAAAATAATCGTTGCGGTAGACACTTTTTGTGTGTTTCGTGAATAGACCTATTTCCAAATAGCAAGGAGTTGGTGTTTGTCATTTTTGTCAATGGCATTTTACTTTCCCACAATTCATTGTAATTGCTATTTGGAAATAGATCTATAGACCAGTTCGAATTTTTCCAAGAAGCAGTATTGCGCAATAGGTTAAAGTTCAACGAATAACACTTTTGGTTGTGTTTAAGCTGGTGGTGGCCTGTGGGCACATGTAGAGCAATATGCTAGAAAGCAATGTGCCAAGCGCTTTGTTATAAGTTGAGCAGGAAAGAAGGATTCCTAGCGCATGCGCAGATATTAACTTCAAACTCCTCTATTGCAGATGTTCGATCAATTTGATACGTAATGTTTTTTTTTTTTTTTTTTTTTTATCTGACGTTTTCGTGTGTCACCGTTTAATGTCATCATCATAGAGTGCCGTTGGTACGAATCCTTCGCAAATTACCGACATTTTTACGCGGTTCGAAAAAAGTATCAATACTGTGTTAATAAAACCATTTAAAGATATCGAAAATGTAACCAAGGTACTTCCCATTGAAAACGCTTTTTCTGCCCTCCTACGACTTTTTTTTGAAGTTTATCATTTACCAGATTCAGTGGACAAATTTGCCCCTTATCAACTCTCTGCCTAAGACACTGGTAATTACGTAACATTGACTTGACAAGTGTGATCTTTTCGTGATATTGAAAACTAAAGACAACATAGATGTGTTACAATTATAATTCTTCATTGATAGAATGCAGATCGACACATTTTTAACACATGAATCTAGTACAGTAAAGCTAAAATACGAACTATTCTGTAAAAGAAGAACAAAAAAAAAAAAAAAAAACAGTTGGTGATCAATATTATTCTTAGATGACGTGATGTCAGGCTCAAAAGAATAAATAGAATAAACAGCCGGTATCTTCAAGTTCTGTTCGAGAATGTCGGCAGCCATACAAGATTCAGAATACGTCTGGTCCTGGAAAACCTTAAGTAACATTTAAGGGGAGACCACAAAATAATTTGTTCAACGCATATATTTCCTGTAGTATTTGTTCTATTCCTTACCGTGGGCAAGCAAGGAATCTATTAGATGGTGATTGGGTGTGTGTGTGTGCGTGTGTGTGTGTGTATGTGTGTGAGTGTGTTTGTGGTCCTTTTGATTTTAAACATGATATTTCAAGATAGGTATGTCCGACACTTTTCATATTTGGTATAAAGGTTTGTCATATTTAGAAACGGAAGCTTCTTACTTTTAGTCGCGGTCAAAGTTCATTTGAGGTCGCCATGGGTCAAAAATAGAAAACCTCGTAAACACGGTCCGAAGTTAGGAATGACCAACACTTTTCATATTTGGTATATAGATTTGTTATAAAAATCCTATGCATTCTGGGGAAGTCAGAGGTCATTTGAGTTCAGTTAAGGTCAAGGGCGATTAAACTGCGACAACCGCGAAAATGGCTTGTAAACACGGTATCTCAGGATGAGTGGGGGAACCGCGGTTTTGGTGGGGGTCAAACGTCATTTAAGTTCGCTAGGATCCACAACACAAAAACCTCGTAAACACAATATTTCGTGTTAAGAACTACCGACACTTTTAATATTTGGCATAATTTGTCATGTCGAGTGAAAGATCCCTAATGTTTGTGGTTGGGGTCAAAGGTCATTTCAGTTGACCAGATGTTACACTGCCAAATCCAAGTAAACGGCATCAATTTTCAATTTTATCACATGCCTTTTGCCCCCTCCCAAAATATTTGCTCCATACCTGCCTTGCCTGGCCACAGACCTGGAGGGCTTGTTATCACTGTAATACCTCAAGACAGCAATGAAGGACACTTCTTACATTTGGACACATAATCATCGATTGCAAAAGGATCATGGAACTCGCTCTTATATAGCAAAATTTAACCATAGTCCGAGGAATAGATTATTTTCTAGTTTATATTACTATTGGGTTTCCTTCCACCTCCATATCAAGATATATTTCTTTCCAGTTTAAGATAGTAAGAAGTTCATGTCGTCTGGTAGCCCTCATTTCATTCCCTTGAAAATCCCAGAAGCAAGAACCATCAGAAAATATCAGTTATAGGCATACAGTAATAATTTCACTAGAAGTGCAATCCAGCTGTAATCAGAGGTATTTGTAACAAATATGTCGCTGTGGCAGGGCCCTCAGAGAATTGGTCGCCAGTTGTCATCCAACAAATCTCATACTCGTAAAAAAGCCCGTTTTTTATAATTTTTTGTGATACCACCGCACATACGTATCTGTTTTTCATTAATTAGCTTAATACTTACGTTACAATTCTGTCCAATGGAAGTCCATTTTGTCCATTTTATTGCATAAAATATTATTGAATACAAAAGCTCAAAAGAAAAACGCCTCTATTTTACTCGCACGTCAGGAAATGCTATTTCCGTCAGTGTGGGGTCACGATTTTTCAAACATTTACGTCAATCAATGGCGACTCTCTGCTTCGATGTTTTTCTTTTGTTTTTTGCACAACCACCACTTTCGACGGGCCCCCTAAAATTTATTTTTAAAAGACGCCCAATGTCGCGTGACTGGTTTGGGTACGAGTCTTATCACTATGTAGAATAAGGCCATGTTTCTTTCTCGTTGCTTGGAGATTATCCTTAATAGGGTTTATATCCAGGACCGGTAAATGCTCATCATAAAATGCTGTACTCATGAACAATCGTCCCTCAAGAAGTATGAAACAAGTTCTTTTCACTACCATGTCTTCATGTCAACAACCGCAAGAAAATAAAAGAACAGGCCCCAAATGACTGTCAGCCTTTAAGAGCTTGATAAGTTTTTCCATCATGCTTACAACAACCTGGGAAATATCGTTTCCGGCTGAGTGGTCGTGACTTTAGTCGTTCCGCGGCATAGTTTATTCGGAAGGTAGCATCTGAACAAATAAATAAATAAAATATAGGGAACTCACTCTAAATAATGCAATGCCTAAATGCTTTCTATGTTTTTTTTCTCTCTCTCGTACAACCGAAACGTTTTATAATTTTCAACTGACAACTAAAGAGACACTATTTACAACTTGGTCTTTTTATTAGCATTATCCAGAAATAAGTGTCACGTGTAGATGAAAAAGATACTCCTAAGTATTTATGAGAAAGATGAAGTGAAGAAACGATTTCAAACAAAATGTTTAAGATTTTGGGTTTTGGTATTACAAAAGCTGCTGGGTAATGGAAGGGTGTACAAGTTCGTTCTTAAAAAAATGTTAATTTGTACTTCAAACTTATTGTAACAAACGGAATATGGCATGACATACATCTGCAACAGATTTTCAAACCTAATGATATGTCGGGCTTGACGGATGCTTTTTATGATATAACTCACAGCACCTTTTCATATGTTCATCACCTAAAAATCAAGTCATTAATTTGGTTTGGACTCTCTTTTCGTAAAACTGATGTACATATTTGAAAGGGTAGGTTGTGACAGAACTGCTTTAGTGGCAGCAGGTGTAGACCATATAACCCCCATTTCTTTACCATCGCGAAAGTCCGGTCGACAAACGAAAGTCAATAATGCATGTTACGGTATGCAACCCAGGACGACAAGTTTAAATTAGTATATTTTAAACAAACACGTGTTTACAATTTCTCTACCTAGAAAATAAACAAATCTACTTGTTTTCGAATTATTTTGAGTGGGCCAAATCATCGTTCAAACCTACACCTAAGATGAAATCTTGAATACATCCTCTAGAGTTTCCGAAACCTTCGAATGCAAATTGTTGCGTACTCTGTGAATCACAATTTGCGAAAATAAAGATGTAATTAAATTTAAAATTGTTAAAATTGAAATCTTTTTGATAGCTCTCTTCGATAGCCCTTGCAATTTCTTCTTCATACTTACCTTGATCTTACTTTCACTTTTGAAGAGTGTTTTAGCAATGTAATATTTTGAGAGAACACATGTGTATGTTTGAGAGACTCAAAGTGAAACAAAGGGACGCAAAGAGACTCAAAATACACTCTGTGCATTAGGCAGAGTATTCGCTTTCCTCTCACTGTGAACATAGCACGGCACATAACGAAAAAGTAATCGTTACCATATCAACAGTCAGTGTATGTTCATAAAATTTCTGTAAGAATCTGAATTCTTCATTCTTCATTCAGTCAACTAAATCTTGTGCAGCCCTAAACAAAGGTGAAATTCCGATACTTTGGGGTTTACTAATGTGGTAGCGGAGACGGGGCTCTAAATGGCATATTATATATCTAAGGAAGTGCAACAGTCTTGCTCTTAGCAAACCTTTCTGCCTACTGAGACAGAATCGTTCTTTCATTCTGAAATTGCAAATAATTAAAAAGTAACTTCACATTATCTCTCTTAATTTTTAAACTCAAGATACATAACGCCCACGCCTATTATTTCAGCGTTTTTGGGAATCTAAGTTGGAATAAAATTTAACTTAAAATTTTTCTTCAATTTCCCAAAACTAACATTACTCAATATGACATGAATAAAGATTTCTTAGTTTTATTAAATGCTCAAGGTCACGATTGTAGGTTCATTCGACCACTGATTATTAATTAATGTCATTTGAATCGTCACGACAAAATACACACCAGCCTAAATGGGAGTTATTGCCAGTTTCCACTTATATCAATAATGAAAAAAATTCGTTGGCTAAAATGACTGTGACAGAATCATAATTCGTTAGCTGTTACATGATATTTGTTTTGACTTGTGTGACTTTTGTTGAAATGTATAATCCCGACAAGGGAACAAACCAAAAGTTATCTGGTGAAACATTAAGAAATTGTGAGAGCATAATGGCGTTGTATTCATGCGTCGACAATATGGATTACTTGCAGAAAGGAAAGGACAGAGGGTTAGGATTAATAATTTACTTTTTATTTGATCTAAATGCTTCTCGGTCTTGTTGTCTTCATTCTACACAAATTGCATACGATGGAATCTAAACACACATGTGTGTAAAGATTGTGAAGGAGAGTTGAAATATATAGGAGAAACTTCAAGAAGTCTAGGAGAGAGATTTGACGAGCATTTTGCGAGTATGAATGACAATCAGTCAGTATTCTTTAACCATAAAACTGAACGTCACAGAGGGCTGATGCCAATTACAATTAACTCTACAACGGGTACCTATGATGATATCCAGTAGCGTTGAAAGTAATGACTGAGATAATATAAAATAAATTTCAAATCACCAGAATATCGAACGCGTATAGCTCGGTTTTAGTTTCATGGACAATAATATCGCAGACGTTGACTGTATTGAGATTTTGCAAGAAACTATGAGTTTTATCGTTAATCTCATTTACAAAACGTCGTGAAAAGAGTTAAATACAGGTTGGATATTTTTTTTTTTTTTTGATGGACCACTCCGTTTAAGTGTTCCGAAAAATATCTTTCTTTGTTTTAATTGAAATATCTTCCAATAACAATATCTTTTTTAAACACTTTTATCACAATTAAACAAAAGCAAACAAGTTCAGATACAATTGCAAAGAAATAGAAAAACAAATTGTTAATTGAACATAAAATCGCTAGGCGATGTTGTTTCTGTGTAGTTCAATCAATAAATTAATATGCCCCATCTTTGGTGAAGCTACCTTTCGTCATAAAGGCATTGCATTTCTAATACTTTGGTCTATGGGTATGTTACTAGAATATGCAAACTGCATGGTGTTTTTCTAACCGCCTTCATCTTGTTGGCAACTATGTGCTTAACGTCACCTTCGTTTAATATTGCGTTGTTGAATGCGCGTCGGTGAGATATCCTGGAAACAATCCTCACTCCCAGGCACCTACTGTCTCTTGAATATTGAGCTATACAGCATATTTCTTGTTAGTCATTCTCGCTAAAAGGTCAAGTACTTTATTTGTGACATTTTCGTTTGGTTGCAGTCTACGTTATCCAATTGTTATATTAAATCTAATTAATTGTAACTTATATAATTAAAAGTACTCTATCATTTGAAACAATGACAAACAGTCCAGCTAACACAATGATATCAGCTATCTTCCGGAATTATTCTTCAATTTCATTTTATATTTAAAATGTAATACACATCAAACAGAGTGACAATTTAACCCAATATGTGCGAAGATTTTCACATGTAACAATCTCGCAGGGATTCGATTTGTTCCCTTTATATCACGATGCGCCAATCGTTCATTAAATTAAAAGAATGTGCTTCCGTTAGAAAGGGGTCACGATGTTTGTAGGAGTGGTCTCCGCTGTTAGTATTCTGAACCTTGCTTCAGTCATTGGCTTTAGTGGATCATATATTGCATGGTTCTACGTTTCACCTACTTTTATAGATATGATTTGTGTGATATTGATGACATACCTAAAAGAAAACTTTTTGACTCTATTACCATAATGTCATTTACACTGAAAATTAATTTAAATCTTATAGTTACTATGATAAGCTAATCATGAAAAAAGAAGAAAAACAGGCATTGAAAGGACATTTAATTTTACAACTCTAAAAGGCCACAAACGTGGGGCATTTATGTTGCTTATTATCACAACTACGCGCCTCACATCTTTTCGCCACTAAGCCACGGCATCGGTCGAATTCGTTTACTTATCTTTTTAAGGCAGGACAATCTATCCTAAACCCTTCTCTTAATACTTGTCATACATAGCAACCATCTCATTGTAAAAAGACATGCCGAAATTCACCGAAGAATAAAAACAGGGGGAGGGGCAAAAGGGCTGAGAGCTTTTTTCAATTTTTCTTTTCTCCCTGGGTAACATAGTTTTTATTGATTATGTTTCGAACTCTTACTAATAACTTCAAAGCGGCACTTGACCGGTTGGGTGTAGTTCCAGTTGAACAATTTGAAAAGTGACCTACTGTTCCGGGTACGTATGCTGCTGTTAAGGTTTTAAGGTGGTTTCTGTCCCCTTAACGTTTGTATCCCCTATCAAATCAACTGATAACCCCCGTCCCACTGGGAACCACTCCTGTGGACAATCACGTGATTATGCTCTTAATATAGACGTTATTAATACGGGATTTGATGATCCTTTACTTACAGGTGAGAGAGTTTAGAAGAATATGGAGATAATCATAAGGATATTGACAGCGTAACTTCTGTACAGTCACCACCTTGCCTGGATATCATTCTCAGCCGTTATGTACAGCACTACAGAACAATACTGATTACTTGAAGCCATAACTTGACAGGGAACAAGAACAAAAAGTCCGTCATTTGTAAAAAAAAGAAGAAGTGTGTGTTCGCGTGTATCTTCATTCGGAATGACGGCCATTTGGTATATCAGTTTCATACAGAACAAAATAAAGTATTCGTGGTAAGCAACGGGTGGTGTTTTTCCTGAAAACCTATTTGTCTCCTTGTGAATTGTATACGGTGTTACACAAACATTTGCAAAAACTAAAGAATTTAAATACTTGAACAGACCATTTCGAACACGATGTCTGTTGGTTCACTCGGAATTAAATCCATATTTCATCTGGGAGTATAAAGGACCTGTTAATCATATTGTAAATACTGCTCATTCAATAAGGTAAAGCTGGTAAAGTTTGACCTTCCAGGACCAATGAAACCTCCTTTTTAACTGTGGCTGTGGAACAAAATGTGACATCATATCAAGGAAAATGGAAGGATGAGCTTGAATTTGACCTTTTACCTCTATTGACCCTTTCAATTATAGCTTTATTCTTAAGCAACTTAGTTGTATTTGTAAAAGTATATGGTAATTCCTGACTAGATATCGCTAAAATTCTGTTGCGGTGTTAAGAAAGTAAGCGGAACTCTTATTTCCAATCTCGTTGAATTTCTCAAAGTGGTTGGAATGTTTATGATTCATAGTGATTCATTGCACGGGGTATTTTATTATACACCTGTTGGTAATATCATTAAGCGCTGTATCCCGTGAAAGCCATTCACATGCAAAGATACATGCATTCTTTGATTCGTTCTAAACCAAATGACTTGCGCAATACACTCATAAAAAAAGTGGGCAAATTTTGCCCAACTTTTTGACCAACACTAGCCATCTATTCAACAACCTAAGCAGTTGGGCAAAACTTTAACCAACCAAATTTGGTAAAGTTTGAACCCAACTGTTTGGCAGGAGATTACCCAACTGTTTGGTAAAATAGCATTTAAAAACATACCCACTTTTTGGGCACTTCTTTTATTAAGCTGTTGGGCAAATGCATTAACCAAATGTTGGTTATATGTTAATCATCTTTTCCTAAACCGTTGGTGCTTTCTTTACATGTTAGGTTGTAGGTTATGGCAGGGAGCTGCCACTGCAGCTCCCTGGTTATGACAACTCATCGGTCCCAGTTTAAAAACCCTGGCTTAATAACCTTTTTGGTTTGTCACTGAGTTCGGTATAAGTATGTCCAAAACTATCATTTTTTAAAAGGCACTTTATTTTTAAAAGGCACTGTAAAATGATGTGCGTAAATGATGTGATCAAGTCTTGTAGTTTCATCAATGCATAAATATGAAAACTAGGGCAGCATGAGAACTAGCTGGTCATACACTGTTATCATGGTCATGAGACAGGTTTCTTGTTATGCCGAAATCTTTCCAATAATAATATATAAATGCTTATTCGGACGTGAAAGAGAATATCCCAGATCCTAACCTCTCATTGGATAGCAGTTTTGCGCCAAATACGAATCATGGAATCTCAGACAAATGTGTTCTAGTTCGTAGTACTATTTAAAGAACTTTATGGAAATAGAGATCGATTTCATGGTCTAAAATAATGTACGAGTTTAGCTGTTTGGCCAATATAAAAGATGCCAAAGAGAATTTTCAGGTTATGGTACCATGTCTGATTTTGAGAAGAATTGTGAAACAAATCGGGTCAAGTGTATTGTTGTTAGTTGAAAACACTGCAACCAATAATATACCCAACAAATTTGCAAAGAATTACCCAACAAGTGGGTAAAGGGAAAAATATGCTCAACTGTAGAATAAAATCTTATCGTCATTTTGACCAGTCAGTTGGGTATTACAGTATACGCGTGCATGGAAGGGGCAATTTAACCATTTTGCGAGCAAAGATTGACCAACACTTAGGCAATTACTTTTACTCAACAAAAACCTTGCCCAGCGTTTAAACAGTGCACCAATTAGCCCCAAAGTTGGGCAAAGTTTTACCAACACATTTCATAAACTTCTTTAACCAACGGATATTTTACCCAACGTTTTAAGAGTGTAAGGACGACATGTTACCCTGAACATTTACTTGAATATAAAACTTCCCACCTTTTAAAGTGGTTCCTTTCACATGTTACTTTATCAATAATAAAAATGATCGTTTCTCTTGTCTGTTAAGAAGTCGATGTATTGGTGAATTTTCCAGTAGCTCCGCGATTTATTGTACAAGCAAGCCAGTGAATGTGAGCAATTAATAATGTTTTGTTTATGCAATAATCTAGTGCCGAGTTTAAATATTTAGGACGAATTTGTTACTTGGGTTATTGACTTGATTATTAAATATCGACTGTAAGAAAAGGAGCACAGAGGAATATTTGAATAACTGTAACTGTCAGCGAAAATGGTATAAAACAATCACCACGTGCAAAGCTAAACGTTTTTGTGACAACGTCCCAAGTAACTTGAAAGTGAAGAGTTTCACTGCCATCTGTATATAGTATACAAATGTGTTTTTGTCGGGCCCAGTTTGAAATTTCACTCTTCGAGGAGCGAGTTTCACGTACTTTTCTTAAGGGGAGTTAACTGTCCAAGGAAGGAAATTTGAAACCCCCCCCCCCCCCCAAAAAAAAAAAAAAATGATAACTTTGATCCCTTGCACTTGGAATATAACGATACAACCATGTAAAAACTAGCCCGTAATTTTTTCGTGTATGCGTGTGAAAACACTGTACTCCTGGTCTCATTTTGTATGTGCTACTCAACCAAAACTTTGAAAAGGTTTTGATGTAGTGCCATATGCCACAACAAAAACCTCAGTTAAAATAAATTGCATTCCTCTTAGCATTGATTTAAATATCTGCCAAATATTGTGTTACCGTTTCTTACTAAAGCGAAATAAAAAGTAAGTTCTGCTATCGTTTTAGACACAAACCCTCCTCAGTCAATAAAAAAAAAAAAAAAAAACAGAATTCATTTGTGAGGAATTTTCTCTGCGTTTAATTAGGGATTTGTCTAACTACTTCCCGCAGTCCTGGTCAAATCAGTTTACAACAGTGCAAAGGATAAAATCATTGGTCTTTTTAAAAACACCAAATTAACAATACAATGTTGCGATAAGTTTTCTCCTGTCCCATCTGATCCGATCCTGTGTAAAATGTTCTTTTCCAAAGCTCACTTTCATTTTGTTTTCATTCGGTATATCAAACTTCCAACCTTATCTCCAGACGTGTGAATATACTTCAAGGCTCTAATCTTCCTGAGATGTCAATAATCGCACGGTGGATCCAGCTAAATTGAAGAAAATACTCCCTTCTTTTTCTAGTAATGCTATGACTACTCTTTCCTAGATGGGTAAAATGTGCATGGGGCATAACTGTTTGCAAATAACCAACGTATAAATTTAAAATTGCATGTGCATACAACTTGAAATGCAGATCCAATAGATATTTCTCAGTATACTTGGCATTCAACAAACTACGACAATAGCGCACCACCTTGCCTTGGCTGCGAAACCTCCCAAACAGGGAAACACAGCAAAGAAAGCACGATTTAAGACAGGAAAATTTACAAATTTTGTGATAGTTACAACAAGTTAGAAAGAAATGCTGTACCATTTTCCTTTTGGTGGTCTGTCGCAAGTTGGAGCATATCGACAAATTAATGATTTTTTTTGTTGAAGAATAGTTTTAATTTTACAAGTCCACCAGGTAAAATGCACAAGAAACTATTTGGATAGCCACATGCTATGTCTGCATTCATTGAGGTGAACTCGTTTGTTATAAACGCAAATGCCTTATTGGTATGACTATCATTTTGCTTGTCATTTCATTTTGATAAGTTTTATGTGGATGCAAATTTTTCTATAACCGGCCTGTGCAGAAAACTTATTCGTCAACATACCCTGGAAGTAAATGAAAGTTGACAGATGTCTTGAGGTGTTCACATTTTTGAAAAGCAAGTGTTACATTTACAGCGTATGATAACCAGTATGATGTAAGGCCTTTGTACTTTGATTACATGTGTATTTTTTGTACAAATTTTTGGAAAGTATATTTACTTTGTGTATTTCCTGAAAGGTGTAATATGTAACCATTTAGCTTTTTCCTGATACAAGTTTTGAGTGACATTGTAACATACATTCTGTTCCTCTGTAAGGCTTCATGTTTTAATGATTGTGACTTTAGAAGTGAGTAAAGAGATATTCACAGATAAAGAATGTGATTTCGAGATGTCATTACCACTATTTCCTTGGGCTCATCTGTGAGTGCATTCAAGTAGAAAGATGAGAGTTACCAGCTTGTCATTCTTTGTTCTTAAATTTCTCGTACGTTTGAAAGTTTTATGTGACTTTCATGTGGTTATTGATCCATTGACACTGCGTTTTTCAATCTCGATTCCTTCCCATTCTTAAGACTGGCTTATTTTCATACGTCCTATCCCATGGCATAAATTTTGCAAAATGTAATGAATGTATGTCATCTTGTATGTTCACCTTGACATGTTTTCATATTCATGAATATTGATGACTATTACTAGTTGTATGTTTTTACCATTTACATTCTGAGATACCGATGTCATGTGTGTACCTTTGAAAGATTTATTGTTGTGGTACTCTCACATTTCTATGAGTAAAATTTTGCAAACTGTGTTTCAAAATTTTAAAAAATTAGGAGAGATGTTGTGTAAATTTTTATGGCACATTTCCTCAGTAATTATGGTGTAATATCTTCATTTACATTCACAGTTAGACAGTGTACACGACACTTAGCTTGGCTAGTTTACCTTCTTCCGTAATTGGTCAATCCTGTCGGCATCTCGTTTTCGTCCAATCAGAATTCAATATTCCATAGATAGACTTCAATCCTGAGATCTAGTCCAAGGCGTGTATTCTGCGATACTCGCGAACTCGCTACAGACTTGTAAATTTGTACATGTATGACGCTAGTATACCAGTATGTGGCATTTCTCATTTCTTCTTATATCTATAAATTCTCGCAACATCAAATAAACTAACGTCGAATCATGAAATTCTATCTCTGAAACTTTTAATTTATTCTTGTGTCAGATATTCAATTGTGGGGCGGATCCGGAATCTCGAACCCAGGCTGAACTAACCGCACCCCAGCACTAATATCGCTATGGGTGATCTTGGATTTTGACTCATCTACTTTAAAACACCAAATTAACCAACGGTTTGGTCAACAGCGCAGGAAACCAAAATTGGCAAAATGCAAAATAATTGGACATTGGTCCAAAAGAAAGCCCACCATATTAGGAAAAAATAACTGTAGTTAAGTCCCTTTTGCTACCAAAATGAATTATTTTTTTGCTCTCTTTACCTGACTCCCGAACCAATTTGTAAATTGATGGGATGGGGGACCTACATACTTAAAAAAAATCGATCTTCTCGTTTAAAGAATCACTTCTATAAAGACCTCTTAAATGCAGTTATCAAACTGAAAGAGTCCATAGACTTTGATCTTGGCAATGAGTCAAAAGGCAATTAAAGCCTCTATCACAGTGATTGAATACAAGTTGGTAGGAATTCTTTGTATTTGAGAGATTGGATACAAACGGGTGTTTATAAAGTTGACAATTTACTAAACGAAAATGGGATTTTTTTTACTCTTAATAATTTTATTGTTCAATACGCAATTAATACAAATTATTTGCAATTTGAATGTGTTTTAAGAGCGGTTAAATGGCTTTTAAAAAGGTCGAACTTTCAATTTAAAACGGCCAATCGTTCTAGAGTTTCATGCTAATCTGAGCAAATCGAAAAAAGGGGCTCTGATTTTTACAAGAAAATCGTTGGATATAACCATCTAGCAATAAAATCTTAGGAAAAATGGTCCGCTGAACTTGGAAGCAATCATATAAGTTGGAAATTAATTTTTAAGTTACCCGTTAGCTTACATTTGGAGAGTAAATTTTCTTGGTTGCAGTACAGAATTAATACTAGAATTCTGTCAACAAATACTTACTTTAAAAGAATTAATATTTAAAATCAAGATTTTTTGTACTTTTTGTTCAAAAGAAAGAGAAACAATAAGCCAAACTATGTTTAGCTGTGGAAAAGTACAACCTTTGTGGAGACAGTTTCAGAATTTAGTTAATGCTGATACTGATAATATCTTATACCTTAGCCCACAGAATATGATTTTTGGCATTCTGAACGATCAACCTGAAAACAAAGTTGTAAATGTACTGATGACATGGTTCAAATGTTATATTTACAAGTTCAAAATGCAAAACACTATCTTAAATTTTGCAAATAGGCTTTAGCAATGCCATTCTTCGCTTGTCTGCGTAGCAGACTGTAGGGCATATTCAATGTCAGTCATCAGGTTACTCCTTCGAAGGGCCCCTGGAGACGATTTCGCCCGCTCTGACCGAAATTCCCGCCACTGAGAAGAGGCATGGACGTACTCCTTCGGATGGGGGAGGCAAGTCGGATTCTTCGCTTGCCTGCGGAGCAGACTGTAGGGCATATTTCTTGTCAGTCATCAAGGTTTGTGAAACCTCAAAGGGGAAATGAACAAACCGAGTCGGCTCCGCGGGGTAATTATCCGCCGGATACATGTATTTTGCCCGAACGACTTTCTAAGCGGGCGGCGACACGATCATAAAGAAAATTTTGAAATAATCATGAACAAGCAGACAACCGAAAATGGCATTTCCCAGCCTTGGAAAGCGGCTAAGCAACCGTTATTTTCAGCTTTCTTTTGGAATAAAATTTTCACTTCATTGAAAATGATGAGTAAATTTCAAAATGATTAGAAAACTGGCAAGTGAGTACACTTATTACCATTTGCTGAACGTAAAGTTAGCTAATCATACGCATTCTGTAATCTTTTTGATTTGTCATGTTGCTTTTATTATACCTGGCAAAATTTCGATAGAATTCAGGCCAGCCAGGCAGCCTGGGAGCTATCTGTGTAATTAAAATCATGCTGGATTTTTTACTACCCAAAATGCTACATTAAATTTTCCGGACCCTTGTTGAAATTCGGGTCATGCGGATTTTGGCAGTGGAGCAGTCTTCCTCTGACTTGTATGCATATAATCAGTGGCGCCACAACAGGTGGGTGTGGGGGGTGCAGAAGACTCAACTTGCGCCCCATGGGGAAGAATTCCCCGTGTTTGATGTCATTCTACGCCCAATTTGTCGAAGGGGCTAATGCTACTCGTTATTTTTTTCTCCACTTTCTCTCAAATATCTGACATCTCCTATTTTGGCCACAAAATTTCTCTCCAAGCAAACCTATATTTTGCGTCCCCTGAAAATGTAGGGGGGTGCAACTGCCCCTCCCTGACCCCCACCCCCTTGTGACGCCACTGCATATAACAATAACATCAAAAAGTTAAGAATTGTAAAAACACAATGTACACGTAAAAACGGTCAACTGACCACTGGCAGGATGCAAGGCATGTTGATGCAGTATTTTTGGACAAATGCAAATGTCAATGAAACACAGCGAGGCTCTTTGGCTTGGTCATGCGTTACAAAATTAGTACAGGGTCGGCAAAATCGTATGAAATTCACGGAGTTGGTGAATTTGATTAAAACTTTTCTGATGTCGTTGGAGACTCTCAATCGGCCAGTCTTGAATAAAATTTGTCCAACAACAATCATAATTTTCAGTTGCAATGCAATATTGCTAATCGAAAGTGAAGATTCTCAAATAATCCCCAAACGTTCAAATTTCCCCTAAAAAGTTTGCAGAATCCAAAATTTTCTGCTATATGAGTTCCATATTTTCAGTTAGTCGTTTAAGAAGACAAAAAATTCGGCGCTCCGCTTTCACGCCACCGTACCCAACCTGTACAAGTTGTGGATAGCGGGGTTTTTAGAGATTTTGTAGGCCTATATGGTGTTTTCTAAAACTCATATTCGAATGATTTTAATGCCTGTCCCGAATATATCTTTTAGTTTTACTATACATTACTGGCATACGGTGATATTCTACCAGCGACTCTGGGAGTAAGAGAAATTTGTGTGAGTGATTAAGGCCGTGGGTGAGAGGGTCTCTGAGAAAAGAAAACCGTATTCAAAGTAGGCGCACATCCAGAAATTCAAAAGGGGACTAACTTAAGGGGAAGCAGGGAGGTGAGGTGCTAATTTTCCTATGTTTTATTATTGATCTGGCAAAAATGGTAGGGCTGAGGCCATAACAGCCCCCCCCCCCTCCCTGGATCTGCACTTGCAAACGTATCATGGTCTTTTCTAGGCTTTCTTGAACGTCGCATTATTTACGACGATTGTACTTACTAAGTGACTTATCCGGGGGTCTAACTTTATGCCGAATGGTGTCTGAGTTTCTTGTTAGTGTTTCAGTTTTCCAAGGAAAGAAGGAAGGGGGAAAGAGCCAATTGCTCTTTCCATAACACTAGCAATCAGAAAATTTCCACTTGTCTCAGGCGTCTGTATAGCCCAGAAAGTTTCCACACAAGTTCCGGGCCCCTTTGTTCAAACTAGGTGCGCACCACACATCTCATTTTATGGAAACGATTGAAGCGCTAGTCTATAACACTACTTCACCCAAGAAGGAAACAAATGTGTCGTTTGGTACCATAGCCTATGGTCAGACTACTTTATTTATGCCACAAGACCACAGATGTATCTCAAAAAGAACCTCCTGGCTAATTATGATTATCACCCCCACTTATGAGATGGTCCATTCTGTTGAATGACTTGAGTAGATACTTTTTTAACCCTTTGCCGTTGTGCTCCGATCGGGGCATATTTGCTCGCCTCGTGAGTGGGCGGAAAAGCGGACGTAGCCCGCCCCGTATCGGCTTCCGTAGGCCATTGACCACGTGACGTTAAGCTATTGTCTCTCTCGTTGTTGTGGCCGAATTTTCGGATAGCTACTCGCAGTTTCGAGCTCTGCGTGAAACAGTAAAGACGGGTGACAGCCGAGCTCTCCGCATGGGTCCAAAAGGATCCAAACAACGGTAAAGGGTTAAAGGTCCTACAACCACATTATTTCAGAACAATGTTTTTGTTGCTGATTTCTTAACTTATTTCAGGGGTAACAGCTCAATGCATTGCCCTCGTTTCGGATAGTTCTAATTGTTTTAATGTTCAAAACATCTCTAGAGGTTGTAAATATAAAACAACAGCTGTCTACTCCCATAAAAATACATGAAGCTGCCAATACGGTCCAAACAAGGTCATGGGTACTTTTTGATTTTGACATGTCACTTATTCGCCGACGTAAAGGATGGACCCCTTTTAAAGGTCAAGAGCAGCCTACCCCAAACTTGTTTTGAAGAAAAAAGCTAAATATTACATTTTGTCATAATTGTTCTTCTAAGTAAATTTCATCATATTTTATCACTATTGCTATTCAAAATAAACCAAACAGTTATTTGTAGTAAATGTTACACATGAAGAGAAAAGTAAGTGTCACATGACCCTCAGCCAATCATAAAACAGGACAATCTACAGCTGGGATGGCCGTTCGTGTATTTCAAGCCAAAAATGTAATTGGTTCCAAAATAACCTCTCTTAGACCTATTGGTAATATCTTTCTGTGTGATATCCTGAGTGTTTATTGTGCACCCCTGCCCCTCCTATCAACCATAATCCTAAATTCTATGACCATGGCCCTGGTCCATACCCATTGGCCTGTAGAACTAGTGTTCGCGTTTCCGTAGTGCGGTTTCTGTGCGATCTTTTGGATACACTGAATAATTGAAAAAAAAACGCTTCAGGTGCCTCTCCAGCCAGCGATGATATAAGTACAAATTAGATGATGTATTACAGATACAGAAGAAACAGACTAAAAGATGCAATTTCTTCCGACGGAAATCAATGTGAATTGAAGTTACAATACACCGACACAACTTTAGCTTGCTGTAAGGTCATTTCAAAGCTACCGTATTAATTTTCTTTCACTAGGTTTAACACTGTATTCACATCCGGTTTCATTTTAGTTCTTACTGCGCGGAAAGTTAAAAGGCAATAACTACGGTACCTTTTAGTAGACATGCATAATATCTAAGGTTTTTTTTTTTCAAAATTAAGCCAAAGTAGGCCTATACGTACGCGCCTTTCATGAGATGCTGTTTCGTATTGTACGAATTTAATATTTTTATTTATTCATATTCATGTTTTTATTTATAGGCCTATCTGAGTTCTGATTTATTGCTGACATAGTACGGTACAAAGCCTGTGTACATATGGGCCACTTTAGTGATTAGCTCCCCACCGCCACTTCAAAATTCACCCCGTGGCCCCTGTAAAGGGGACAAAAATAAATGTGGAGCCAGAGTTGTATCAAAGATGGGGCAGATGAATATGGTAAACCTGTTGGTTCGATGACAGGTAGACACTTCCTAGGAGAAGAATGGAAGGTTTTAATTGGGAACGTCACCCATTGGCACTCAGGTTATAAACCGGGATCCAACTAAGAAATATCCGATATTATTTGATAGTTAAAGTTAAGAATTAATCTTTTCCTCCATACATATAATTGTGAAATAGCCTTTAATCGATCCAACTCCCCCCATGTTTTATACAAAGCGGTGTCCGAGAAATTTAAAGGCTTAAATAACGAAAATATTACGTTCCTTGCCAAATAAAATAGGCAACGTATGAGTATGACGCGATATGTGGCAAACAGGGATAACTTGGGAAGCACGAATGCTTTCGAATTGTACAAAATCATCGTATAGTCAACATAATTTTTTCATTAAAAAATAAAACAGACCAAAATCGGGACGGTCGGACAGATTATATTCCCAACCTCCCCTCTTACCCTTGCCGAAGCATTTCTTTGTTAGAACACAAATATAGGATATATGATTAAAGTTAAGTTGCCAGTAAACACAGACAGGCGGGATGATGTGTAGTGCCTAAAAATTTTATCCCCTCTCATTGGTACTGGTAGTGCTCATTTTATCTAGTAGTTAGTTAATGATTTGGTTTTCACACTTTTTATTACCCGTAGTTCTATCAAATCTCAGACGAACTCAAAATAACGACTGATTCCAGAAATTCTACTAACAGGCCTGTGAAGTGAGAATGCCCCTTTTCTGACAAGTTGGCGATTTTTAACATTTTCGACGATACGTCGCTCTGCCTAGCTAATGACGGAGTGTCCGTATGAGAGGGTGGGGTCGACCGCTCCTGGTAGAACAAAAGTACCTGCCTGCAACTTTTTAGTACTTTAGTTTTAAAGCCTGCTTTAACATGCCCTAACTGGCAGATCATTCTCGCCCCCTCTCGGATCAAAATCCGCATCTTCGCCATTTCGCTACGCATGTGAACAAAAAGATGATAGTCGTCTCCCATTCCCCTCTTCAGCGTATTTGCGGTGGAGACAATGTTGTGAGGGTGGAATATTGCCCAGGCTGTTTAATTTTTCTTTTTTCTAAAAGTCCCCTCGACTCTCTGGCGAAGAGCCAAGGGGCGAAAACCAAACATTTACTCCCGGAGGAGTCCTGCTCCCTTAAGGAGCTAAACGTCCCAAATGGACAATTACGCCCTCTAAAGGGCAAACACTGAGTGGTCCTGCTCTAGACTAGCTGAATAGAGCAGAAGCCAAACCCTGGATGCAGTTCAACGTCATGTCTAGGATGTTTGATCCTTTTTTTTTTCTAAAAGTCCCCTCGACTCTCTGGCGAAGAGCCAAGGGGCGAAAACCAAACATTTACTCCCGGAGGAGTTCTGCTCCCTTTAGGAGCTATACGTCCCAAATGGACAAGTACGCCCTCTAAAGATGTTGGATCCAAATAATAAAACAGTAAAAAATGCAACAGAAATAAATGCATTGTTCATTATGTTTCATATCATATATACGCCTGTCTTTTTCGCAGCCGTGGTACTTTAGAGCCTCCCCTCAATCTATGAAAATGCATGGGAAAGGAATTCGAAGCTACAACGATCATTCAGGGTACTAAATTGTTCTTTTTTGTACAACAAGAGCTCGTACCATCGATCGCCGCCGTGAATATTCTCAGTACTAGAAATGTTGACAGTTCTGCAACTTTAAAGCCAGTGTACGCAAGATTGACCCAATGGTTTTGCAGTCGGCAATAAAGAGGGACTCACAGAAGTCTCAGACTGTCAGATGTTTTAAACCTCACTAGAATCGACGATGATCTTCAAAGCAAAGTGTATTTATGTGGAAGCCACGTGTATTGGGCAAACTGCGCAGTTCGGTGGTTGCATGTCCATCGTTTCAATTGTACTGCTGAAAACTCCGGGAAGGGGGTGGGGTTGGAGCGAATTTTTGCTGATTGTTGCCGTTATTTCTCCCAAGAAAAGTCAACCAACTGACTTTTTTCTGACGTCCGTATATCCAAAATTCAGATCCAAGAAACGACCCAGCAGCCCCACCCCCTCCTTCCCCAGTGAACAGGGGCTCAAATCTACTGGCTAATTTGTGAATACCTATCGATGGAATAGTCGCTTGTCAGCCTGTTTCGGGTCCTTTGAAAGGTGGTATAGGCTGTTTTCCACGGTAAAATATTTTACTTCTGAAGGGAATTTTCACTGTTTATTTTCCCCGTTATACAGTAGTGGCGGTATATGATGTAACACTGATGTCCACAACTGAGGTAACTGCTTGGACTTTTTCTCAGTTTTTTTTTCATTGTAATGAAACGTATAATCGAAGACACTTAGTTGATGGGCTTAAAATGACCATGCAGCACGTTACCTCAATTGTACTGAGTAAGTTCGGGTTGGTTTTACAGCGCTGTTCGGAAAAATTAATAATTTATCTCACACGCGTGATAACAGTATTTTTGTCTGTCAGGGATTTGAAAGTAGATAATTTTACACCCGTGTAAAAAATGTTTTATCTTATACTGATTGATTACTATGCATAATACTAGAGTATACTGTCACTTCATAATCGCAGTGGAAGGAGGATACGAAGTTTAAAAATATTTATCTTCACTCTAAAAACAAAATAGTGAATTTAGCCACTCTCTAATAGAGTGAGAAGTGTGAATTCACACCCCTGGAGAGTAACTTCACTTCAGAGAGTGAAAATTCACTCTTTCAAGAGAGTCTCCAAGGCACACCCTTTTCAAGAGTTGTGACCGTCCCTGTAAGCTCTCATTAATAGTAAAACTTGACCTTTCTGAAGAGGATTGTACTATTCTTGGAGTGAATTTCTACTCGAATGGAGAGGATGCATTTAATCTTTTTAACGAGAAAATATTAACTCTTTTTATTTTCAGAGGGTAATTTTTCTGCAAAGGTATTTCTGGTCATTTCAAAAGTGGTATTATTCATTAAAGGCCCAATTCTCTCACCCCAAACAGTACCAATTCTCCTAACCTTCTTACTTAAGCCCCTCCCACAATTGTCTGAAATCTATGCTCATCCAAATACAATCTCAGTTTATTGCTTCAAGGTGAGTAAAGAAAAACTCAAATATAATCAAAACACTCTCAGTGCCGTTCATGCTGTGCAATACAAGCTTTGATTATCTGCCCTGTTTGAATAAGTTATCAATCAAAGAGTTGAGCCAATTGAGAATTTTGGTACCCCTGTTCCAAAACTGTAGTTTGGGTTGAGAGGTTTGGCCCTTTAAACATAGTATACAATATTTTACCTTCAATGGTAATGCCCCTTTATACAGGCTGATATCATGTCATATATTTAGCGGTAGGATATGTAGTATAAAATAATTTACCTTTAATGGAATCACCTATTTCTCCCCTAGTCTGTTTCCTGTTATTTCCATACAAGGTAAAAAGTATTTTACCTCCAAAGAGCACTTTGTCGTGCGATTACTTTACTATCGGTAATATACGGGGTATAAAGTATTTCACCCTTACTGGAGGCACTTATTTCTCCATTATTCTGTTTCCAGGTATAAAAATGTTGTGCTATACATGATTAAAAATATTTTACCGCCAATGGAAAGGGTACTTTTGTTCGGCTTAATATGATGTTACGTAATTATATCTGCATGATAGTATACGGGGTATAAAATAATTTTCCTTCAATAAAAAGACTTATTACCCCTTAATTTGTTTCCCGTTACTTCGGAAGCGATGCGATACAAGGTAAAACATATTTTACCTCCATCGTGAAGAGGATAGGATTATTTTTGCCCACTAGTCTGATGCGGTAGCGGAAGTATTTGGAGCATAAAGATATTTAAAGTAACCCTCAATGGAAATATTTTTCCTCATACTGTTTCCTCTCATTCAAAGCCAGTGCAAAACAAAATAATTTCTTCTATCTCCATGTTCTTTGGCTCTTGAAGTAGTCTTACTTCCATTAGCCGTATTATACGGGGCATAAAATAAATTACCTTTAATGAAAACTTTTACTATTCCCTTAGCTTGTTTCTTGCTATTTTGGAAGCAGTGCGATAAAAGGTAAAAAATATTTTACCTTCAATATGAAGAGTTGGAGTATGTTTTGCCCCTCAGTCTGATGTTGTGTGATTACAATCGTAGCGGTAATGTATGGGGCATAAAGTGATTTACCCTTACTGGAAACAATTCATCCTCGAACTGTTTACTGTTATTTCTAAACCGGTGCGATACAAGGTACAAATATTTCACCTTCAATGGAAAGTTTACTTTAGCAGTTTGGCTGTTATTCTAACTTATATCAGTAGCGTTGTAGTATACGGGGCATAAAATAAATTACCTTCAATAGAAGCACTTATTACCTGATTACTCCCTTAGTTTGTTTCCAGTGTGCCGGCAACTGTGAGATGCAAGGTAAAAACAATTTTACCTCCAATGTAAAGAGTTGAACTTTATTTTGCCAATTAGTATAATGTCGTGTGATTATAATCGTACCGGTAGTATATATGGGGGCATAAAATAATTTTCGTATAGTGGGAACATTTCTTCCTCAGATTGTTTATTGCTGTTTCAAAATCTTAGCCATACAAGGTAAAAATATTTTAACACCAATGGCTAGAGTATTTAACTTCTTAGTCTGTTGTCGTTCGATCGTATTAGGGCTGTAGTATATACGGGCTTTAAAATAATTTACTATCGATGGAAATACTTGTGCCTCCTCTAGTCTAATTTCATTTTATTTAGAAGGTAAAAGTATTTTACCCAAATTGAAAGAGCATTTTGCCTTCTAGTATGCTGTGATATGATTATATTTGTAGCGAAGGTATACAGGGTATAAATATTTTTACCTTCAATGGAAACACTTATTTTCCCATTGTCTGTTTTCATACTATTTCAAAAATTGAATCATATGTGTGAAATGTGTTTTAACTTTCAATGGAAAGGAAATGTTGCCTCTTAAACTTTTGTGATGTAATTACGTTAGTAGGGGAAGTATAAGGGATATAAAATAATTTACTGTGAATGGAAACACTTACATTATGGAACGTATTGTCTGCAATCAAACAATAATTGAACTTTCGGTTTGCGTTATGAAGTGAAATATCTGTTTAAGTAATTGTACGAGTAGAATTATACAGGGTAGAAAATATTTCACCTTTAATGAAAACAATAATTCATATATCTCGCTCTTTTTTTTCTGAAAATTTCACTTTTTTTTAAACAATTGTGTAAATAAAAGTAGTTTTAACTGATAAATAACCTGAAATCTTAAAAAAAAAGTCAAATATACGAGAAATGCGGGGAAACGTGAATTTTTTCTTGTAAAGTGCCGTTTATTTTCTTCCTTTGTTGTTTGTCATGATTAAAATTTTGCTTTTATCTTAAAAAAAAGCCAAAAGTGCGTTTTTAAGGTCATTTATGAAAAAAATCAACGAAAATGATAGATTTTTAAGCGTTGTGGTTGTTGCAAATTTAACTTTTTTTTTCGTGATTTATCTAAATATCTGCATCTGCTTTGAAGAAATACAAAAAAATCTCCAAAATATAACGTTCAAAACCTGTGCTCTTTACAAATTCGGCAAAATATCACTGAAAAATGCAAAAATGCAAAGAATAAGCGTAAAAAATTGATTATTTTTAGAAAAAAAGTGATATTTTCCAAATATTATTTTTGGGAAGTAGTTTTAATCGTGTTCTATGGGAAAACAGATTTTACCCTCTCAAACTGATTTATTTTTTTTTTAATTTTAAAGGCGGGGAATTTTGTCTCCAAAAGATTCCTTAAATACGCAACAAATCCAGGTTATTTGAGTCCTCAGTTTTTTCTCTAAACGGTCTAAATTTGTCTCTCTACTGATTGTAGACTTTGGTGTTGACCAACCGCCATTTGTATGGACTTCTTTGCGCATTGTGCTTGTACCGTCAATGCCGCAAGGGAGCTGTTCCGTAACAGTTCCCTGATGCCACTGAGATCTCTTTCAACCAGTTCTCCAAATATCTGGATCCATGTTAAAGGAAATCGAATTGAGCAAAAAGTAGTACAATAATCGTGAATATGAGAGGTAAAGGAAAGCATGATTTCTATCAGAGTGAAGGTTTACAAAATAATTAGGCCCTCCTGATAACCACTCAGCCGGCCAGTGGAGCAGCTAGGGATTTCGGTCAGAGGGGGCAAAAATGGTCTCCAGGGGCGCTTCGAAGGAAAAAATACCCTGAGTGTCAGCACGACCGAAGCCACGGCTTTACAGACTTTCCATTTGATTTTCCGCACCTTGTAGTATATTACTTTGCCATTTCTCATCAGCAAGTTTTTCTATTAAAATACGTTTAAACTTTCTACCCATTCGCCTTCGCAGAATAAAATTCGCCCCGGGACAAATTCTTTTCGGGGAGAAAAGTTCTGCGCCCCCATGAGTTGGCGCGAAGCGCAAGACAATTTTGGCCCAAAATGCGTCTCAGATCGCTGGAAATTGCATTTCTAGAGCCTTTTTACGGCATGTAAGTAGGGAAAACACTGGGTGAACTGTTAAGAAATGCTGATATTAGTTTGTTTTTATCTTTTTCTTTATGTTTTCTTCGTTTTTAGGTTTTTTTTACTCCCAAGGGAGGGCAAGTTCCCCCTTGCCCCTACCTGCGGACGCCCGTGTTTCTATCCCTCTCTTTCACATTCTAGTATGAAGGCGGTTGTTATATTTTGTGTGTTATTGTCAGGCATCAGTTTAAGATTTTAATGCAGTGTCAGAAATATAGCCCTTATCATGAGAATGGTCACTTGAAGAAAAGCAAAATGGGAACTTCTCATTAAAACCCCTAAACCATTACCACTATGATAACAGTTTTATTTTATTTTAACCTGAATGTTCTCTTCAAATGATTTTGAAAAATGCTGTTGAAGCTATTTTGGTATCTTTGTAAACTCTTTTTATTGTCTATGTTGACAATTATCCCCGACAACAAGAGGGCTATTTGCGCTACAATTATAGTTGCGCCCTTTGCAACACCTTTTATTGGCCGGGAGGGTGAATGTAATGACAGTCTGTGTATTTTGTAAGTTTATAATCACGCTTTGTGCGGTAGCAATTAACTTATCACAGTGACAACATCCATTAGTGCGTATAAAGCATGAAGATACGTTTCGGCAAAACCATTCCCTACATTACGGAAGATGACCCTTTTCACCAGAATAAAGTGCAGATAGTACAGTTACTGGTGGCTGTTTGAGCATTTTGTTATCTGGCGCTTAAAAACAACGCTATTAAATTATGTCTTTTGCCAATAATGGTGCAAGAGTAAAGTATGTTAAAAACCTAAAAAGGGCCCCGACAGACGATTTTGGTCGGTCAAGGAGGGGGGGGGGGGCAGCTCCCATGACCATATGGCAGCTCCGCCACTGCACTGAGCCCTGTAAGCTGTACATAGAAGCAGGATATTATTCCAGGGTACTGCTGTTTATGTCACATCAAGGGCATTACCTCCTAGGTTATCCTTATAGAAAAGAATGTTGTATATTAAAACATAAACTTAATTGGGAAAACGGCGTCGTGTAAAATGACTGGGTAATTTCAACATATTAAGTAGAACGCTTAACCAATTAAGTCACCGAACCAGTGTTTAGGATTTTTTCTCTTTCTTTTGCACAGTTTGGGAAATAGGGTGTTAACTACCGTAAACGGCTTTTACTTTTTCTTATTGCGTATTGAATAACAACTGTGCAAGACGATGTGAAATAATTCCTTTAGTTAGTAATGATGTTTTGCAGCCCGAGTACGTGTCAACGACTAAATACTGCAGTACAAATCTTATGATTCAACAGTAACTTGAATACTTCATTCTAACAATCCACTCTTTGGAACTATAATTCCAACTGATTTTTGAAACGGGTGTTGAGGGAGTTACATACCCCTTTATTGCTTTGCATGAATAGAGATATAGCTAGTATTTATATTCTGTAGTGATTTCCACCAACCATAGTCAATGACATGGGTCTTAAACTTCTAAACTTTCACAAGCTTCGTTCTTGACAAAGTATAGAACTATTGTTTTTCGGAACCTTCATTCCCCTAGGAAAAGACAAACACCCCAAATACAATTTTGTTAAAACGAGGTGCGACAAAACTGAAAACTGTACAGGCTTACAATAATACTTTCCCCAATGTTATAATAAAAGTTATAAAAGCAGTTAAAAACCTTTAAATCAAGACCGTCCAAGACCTCCCACAACATATAAAGTTGCTGACTTAAACCAGGGAGCTGGTATTTTAAGGATTCCCCGGCTTATACAGAAAATGTGAGAAAGGCAACAGAAACCGGTCGGGGTTGGTCATCAAATGAGCCTCACGCGGCAAAATATATAAAACTAACAAATTCTTCACCTAAAGACACAAATAATCCTTTTGTGTCCCCTTAAATGTTCAGAGACTTAGAGTAACGTCAAAAACCCTTTTCTACCCCACCATAACATCAAAAACCCTAACGTCAGAAACTTGTTTTACTCTACCCTATCTTTTTTTTTTATATTGCTGGCAATCAGCAAAACATAAAATTTTATCTCCCGTCTGAGAGCCACATGGCACCTTATTCTAGTCTGTTAGCCGGTGTGAAAAAGTACATCAATACTTTCATATCAATTAGGCAATTTAGTCGTATCATCGCAACAATATCGTTTTGCAACCAAATTCATTAAAGATGATTTATTAACGGACGATATAGAAATAGCTTGTATGAATTTGAAATGAAATTATGAAAAATGTTTATTCCTGCAGTTTCTTACCAAAGTTACTCGCACAGGTGCACGCCATCAAAACCATTTGACATCTTTTTCGAGGCGGAATATATTCGATATCAGATACTGTTGTAACACATGGACAGTCTCTTTGCGTGTTTTATACTGTTGAATTATAAACAAGAAACGAAAATGGTAAAATGTGATAATATCAGAGCAGAAAAAATTACACCTAAAAAACTTTCCCTTCCTCGCAGTTATCGGATTGCAGTAATATCGTAATAGACCAAAAAGGTCAAAGGTCAAATGTTTAACATTAGATCACACTGATAATGTGGTGTAGCTATTTCCCTAGAAACAATGACAAACACAGGATGGTCATAATGGCTCATTCCGGATACAAATACAACTCAAAAGAAAACAAAATAACTGAAACAGTTGTAGGCCATGCAAATTATTTTCCAACTTTATCACCAAAATTTAATAGATATTTTTGTTACATATTTAATGGTCATGGGAGTACTTTCTCTTCTGATTAATTTTGTTTAATTTTATATCAGAAACAAAAGTGTATTGTTTAATGATGACAGAAAGGAAATATTACGCCAAGAAAAATTTCCCTTTCTCGCTAAGACAGGATTGCATATATTTCTATTGATAAGAAAGGTCAACGGTCACTTGCTTAACAGCAAGTTTCTGTGATAACGTCGGGCGCTGAGTGGGCGGACAATAGGCACTGTGTGAACCTGAAAACCTACGGTTCATTTAAAGTAAACCATTTGCAAGCGGACACGTACTTGCACCGCTTATTATCCATGACTGAGTAAAAAATACAAGAAATGCGACAAAAGAATACTTAGACTGTACACGTAAGAGAACATTTTCAATACGCTTCGCTACTCCTGTCCCTTTTGAAAATTCTTAAAAAGGTAGGTTTCCTTAGAGGTTATCAGTGCCTACAGTGAGAAACGGAGGCTACCTTTTTAAGTAACATTTTGAATTTGAACAAAGTTTGCCCTTTTTTGAGAATTAAAAGAAAAAATGGTATCACTGAGGGGACTTGGCAAAGACAATCCTTTTCATTTGAAAATTTGTGAGAAATTTGGTGTCCTTAGCCTTCATGAAATCTGATGATATATATGCTATCTTTCGAAACAACCTGTCTTACTAAATTAAGTAAAAAAAAAAGTAGTGGTATTCGTGAAGGGGGGGGGGGGCATGGCCCAATGGCCCCAAACTTAGTACGCCACTGTTCAAAACATAGATTTTAACCTCCCGCCTGATGGCACCTAATTAGAGTCTGACAGCAGGTGTAAAAACCAGATTAATACTTTAATATCACAAAGGAAAATTAACCGCACCACACTGAAAACATAAATTAATCAAACGCAAGCTTGACTAGCAATTTGCTAACCCAGCAAAAAGTCAAGACAGATTGACTAACATTTTCATTTTTTTATTTTTTTTTTTTTATCAATAATCTTTGATGGCAGAAGCTGGACTAACCCGTATTAGGAAACGACTAATTTCCATTGTTTGACTAACAGTAAATGTGATGCTGGACTAGTCTTAGTAGACTCCTTGAATTGGAAAGCTCGACTTACCCAAGTGATGGACTAACTTATTTAGCTAGACTACCCTATTGGTACTGGCTAGATTAACATTTTGGCGCCAATTTCCATTTCTTTTTTAAATTGTAACAATGCATACAACACTTCACATTGGACATGGTGCAGTCGCTGCAGTATACCGTCGGTTAGTAGACGACCATTGATTATTGTTTACGAGGGGAACCTAAAGATAGCAGCCGAGTTTAAACCTTTCGCGATTTTTGGCGATGTCCTCACACGGCAGGCGGTAAGTTGTCTTATAATGTTTCAGTAATTTAAAAGCTTTTGGACAGCTGGGCCCTCGGGTTTTTGTTTATCTCCTTCCATATTGTTTTTTTACATCTCATTGTTTTTTCGTGCGTCCGGTATTTAGTGCATTACATACCAAAGTTAGTAATTAGCAGTATCATAATGATGTTATATACCGACGGTGACCTATAAGTAGGAGTCCTGGCCTAACGCTGTATTGTAAATATGATGGTTCATGCCAGGCTGGGTTATATAAAGGACTAAAATCTATTTGGAATGTACAAGTGAAAGAAGTTTCTATAGATTGTTACAGTTCATGAGAGATTGCTCAGCAATTGTTTTTGTACCAAGCTTGAAAGTGTAATTAAACATATACTGCCTTTTCAAGTTCCCTAAACAATGAAATTCAATATTTTTCACTACCAGGCCTACAGTTTGGCCAACCATTGATAGAGTTACAGAATATCATAAGCTAAATATTCTTCCTGAAAGCAGAGAAATTTTCTATATGACAGACACTGAATGATGTCTCTTTATACTGTACAATGTTTGTTTCTGGACCTTGAGAGTAGATTATTGCAACTATTTGGACATTGGAGTTTGATTTGTTACGAGGATGTTACAACACAACGTCCATCTGGCTTTTCTAACATACATTTAGAAAAAAGACAAGTATGAAACCTATATGAAAACAATGAGTATTTTTTTACTACATGTCCATGAAAACGAGAATAACTTTCAAGTCCTATTCTAGCGAATTGATCAAACATCCTTGACTAACATAGAATAATCATGACTAACATTTGTCTAAATAACTGACCGTAAGTTAGTCAAAAAGGCACCGGCTTCAGTAACCTAAACTAAGTCATATGTTAGTCAAGCACTCCATTAACATTAGTCAAGCATGCTGAACTAACTGGCCTTGACTTATTATAAATGAGTCAATCTAATTAGTCAAGTTGGATTGACTAAAAACCTGTTAGTAAAACGCGACACCAGTTTGACTAACTTTTTTTTAGTCAAGCGAGTAGTTTATGTTTTCAGTGCATCAAAAAAATATCGCTCTCCAGCCATTGAAGCTGAATTATTAGAAAGGACAGTAGAAATAACGTGTGTGAATTTAAATGAAAATATGATAAGTATGTTTATTCTACATTGTCTTACCGAGATAACTTACACAAGTGCACGTCATCAAAAGCTTCGAACAACTTTACCGAGGAAACATCTTCAATATCAGATTATGTTGTAACCCATGTGCAGTGCACGTGAGTGTGCTTCATTGTTGAATTATTAATAAAAAACGAAAATGGTAGATTTTAATATAATTATTTCAAAGAGGAAACATTGCACTTTTAAAACTTTCCCTTACTCGCAGTAATCGGATTGCATACATTTATCTTAATAGGCCAAAAAGCTCAACTATCCAATGTTTAACATCAGATCTCAATGACAACGTGGGACAGCCGTTTTTCTAGAAACAATAACAAACACAGGATGGTTATAATCCGGACCCCCAAACAACTTGAAATAGCCAAAATAACTTGTACAGTCGCACGTCCTGCAAAACATTTGCCTTTTTTTTTGGGGGGGGGGGGGGGATTTAATAGATACTGTTGTTACACATGTGATGAACACGTGAGTACTTCCTCTGTTGTTTAATTATATATCAGAAGCGAAAATATCGTGCAATTACGACCAAAAGGTTACGTCTTGGGAAATTTCCCTTTCTCGTAAGGACAGAATTGCATACCTTTCTCGTAAAAAACTTTGGTTTATAAAAAAGGTCAACGATCAATCGCTTCATAGCAAATTTCTGCGGTAACGTCGGGCGCTGAGTGGGCGGACTATGAGCACTGTGTTAACCTGAAACCGTACGGTTCATTTCGAGCATACCATTTGCAAGTGGGCGTGCCAAGTACTTGTGCTGCTTATGATCCATGAGACCATGACAGAGCGAAAATACAAGGAATGAGACAAAGGAATACTTGGATTGTACACCTTAATGGACATTTTCAATGCGTTACGCATTATGAAGTTACCATATCTGAAGAACTCTCCCCCTTGCTTGAAAATACTACCTCGGAATGTTCAATTGATGTCAAATATTTTAAAATTATGTTTGTAGGAAAAACGTACCCCGCTGGCTTCTGCTTAATGGAGTTTACATAAAACCCAGGCTAAAAAGTTGGGCAAAACTTTATTGGACAATGAAATTAAAATATGCTGCTTTGTGTTGAGATATGTGTGGTTTACTTTTAGTCATTCTGTTACTTCAAGTGATGATCTCCTTACGTTACACTTTGTATTCATATCGTAACTTTGCATTTTATTCCGAGAGGGGTTGCAAGTTGTCCATCGCTGTCCTGTACTTTGCATAACCAGAAATCGTATTTGCTGGGGATATTTGATCTTTACATCTTGGTGAATCCAACAGTGATGTCTGTTGAAAATCGCCAAGATTACCGTATAAGTTCGCTCTTCAGTAGGGCTTCCAAAATAACTCACCTAGGGCTTGCAATGTTAAAATTTGAATGTCATGAAAAAATGAATTAAAAACATTATTGGCATCACAAATCGGAGAATTTGTATTGAGTTAAAGGACATCAAACGGATACTAACTAAGAGACGTTATACTTTTCTCATGGGATACCCTCGGTACGTTTGATCCAGGAAGGCTGGTTTGCCATAAACAAAATATCCAGACACTGAATGTATACAGTACATTTTAAATTTTGAACATTTTATGTATGGAGCACAAACAATGTTTTATGAGTGTGTTTGACCCCTAACACGTCGCTCCCTAAATCGAAAGGGATCGGAAGAGAAAAAAAAGTAGCTGGACCCTTTCACAGGAAAAGCTGTCGTCAATCGTTGACTTTTAGGAACAAGATCACACAGTTGTTCAAACAGGATGACTTTATCTTTATTGCTATAACACTTTCTAAAAGCAGTTAAGAATATTTCAATCCAGACCGCCAATGACTGCCCGCAGCTGATAAGTTGTTGCCTTAAAGCGGGGAGCTGCTCTATTAAATCAATAGATTTAAAATTAGTCTAAAAGAGGTAAAATAGAATTAGTGACCAATCTAACGTCCGATTGATCACTAATTCCACACTTTTAGATTTAGACTGCAATATTTTAAATCTGACGATTTAAGAGAGTGTTATTATATGCGTCTCCCTGCTTATATATAGAATGTGAGCAAGAACACAGGAGCACGGTTTGGTCACTAAAATCATTCACACCAGGCGAAATATAAAAAGTTAACAAATGCTTTACATCAAATCACGAATGATCATTTTGCAGTTTTGGGTCCCTTCTAAGAGTGTTAGGAGACTCAGAGTAATCTCAGAAAGTGCACCCCTACCCTTGTTACTATTGCTGGCAAAGAGCAAAACAGATTTTAATCTCCTGCTTGATGGCACCTAATTCTAGTCTCTCAGCCGCTGTGAAAACCAGACTATCAACCACGCAATTTAAGAGTACCATCGTAGCAATATTGCTTTATAAACATTCAAGCCTAAGTTATTATAACGGACAGTAGAAAAACCTTAGTTGTATGAATTTGAATGAAATTATTATTATGTTTATTCTGCAGTGTCGTAACGAAGTAACTCGCACAGGTGAACGCCATCAAAGCCATTAGACAACTTTGTCGAGTAAATATATTCGACATCAGATACTGTTGTAACACATGTGCCGTTCATGTAAGTGTGTCATATTGTTTAATTATAAAAAGAAAAATGGTACGTCAGAGCGGAAGCATTACACCGTCAGAAACCTTTCCCTAGAATCAGTCGACAAACACAGGATGGTCAGTTAACTGTAATGGCTCATTTTGAACACTGTCACAATACAAGTCGAAATTAACCAAAATAACTTCCACGAATGGAGTTTTTATAGGTACCTTTCTTAAATATACGATGAACCTGAGAGTACTTTCCTTATTGTTTAATTATACCGGTTTATCAAAAAGAAATGTGCATTGTGTAATTGCGAGAGAAAGGAAATATTACACCGAGAAAAAAATTCCCCTCCCCGTAAAGACAGGATTACATTTTCCTCGTGACAACATTTCTTGTTAAAAAGGTCAAAGGTCAATCTTGTAACAACAAGCTTCTCCGGCGACGCGGGGCTCCGAGTGGAAGTATACTGTGGCCATTTTGTTGACTTGAAACGGTTTATTTCTATCATTTTATAGCCTGTCACTCTCGCGAGAAGACACGTGCTTGTACCGCGTATGACCCATCGTTTAGCTAAAGTACCAGAAATGCGACAAAGGAATGCTTGAATCATACACCTAAAGAAACATTTCCAATACGTTACGAGTGATCATTTAACATAGTCGGTGGTTTATAGAACTAAATTTACAATTTGTAGTACTCCTCCCTCTTTCTTAAAAATACTAAATATAAATTTCAAGTTAATATCGGTGTCAAATATTTAAGTTGTAGTCGTAGGCCTCCGTCAGTCAAGATGACCATGGATGAACTTGGTTCCTACTTGTCTCGCATTGTCGCTGCTTTCCCAATCCTTTAAATTGTAGGCTACAAACTTTAAATACTATCACCTCGCTAGCTGTGGCTTAATTCGGTTAGAACATGGGTGTGGTATAAACGGTACAGATATTTTACGCTTACATTTGGTAGAACTATTGTGAATTTTACTGGTGCCGGTAATACCTGTTGTAGTGGTTAATCATTGCCAAATTACTGTACTATTTTGCTCTTATCTTAGGGCTTCTATAACTTCCACTGGTAAAATTTGAATACGCTAAAAAATAATAAAACACTTTCTTGACATCTCAAATTGGAGGTGTAAAACGGATTATATGAAAGTCAACTTAATCGACTAACTAATAAATATTAGACTTTTTCTTGGGATACACAAGTGTGAAACGTTTGATCCAGATTAGCAGCAACTGACATAACAAGAACCTCCAGACACTGAAGGTTCAAGACACATGCCTTTAAAATTCGGATGTTACAAAAAGGGGCACAAGCTAGATAGAGCAGGTGTGTTTGACCCCTTAGCACCACGCTACTGAACTTGAAAGGGAATGAAAGAGAAAAAAAGTAGCCCGACTCTTCGTTTCACAGGTAAAGCTGTCATCAATCGGTGACCTCTCCTTACAACAATTTTGACAACAAGCCGATTGGGAAGAAGCTTGTGACTCCAACAAAGTTGAAGCAAGGTGATTATTACAAAAATACGACTAACGTAGAGTTTTTGTACTTGGCAACCCCGTTTTCCATTATTTTTCACAAATTCTCACCATGTTTGTACCGGGTATGATCCATTGCCTAGCTAAAATACCAAAAATGCGACAAAGGAATTTTTGAATCATACACCAAAAGCAGTGGCGTATCCAGTGGGGGGGGAGGGGGGCTGGGGCCTAGGCCTCCCAGATCTCTTCACCCCCTCCCCCTCCCCCAAGTTTTTTGCGTCCTGATAAAGTAATTGAAAAAATTTAAATGTTTGAACGGAAATAAACTTTGAAGTATTCCCTTCAAAACAGTACATAAATAAAATTAGTAAAAATTAAAAAAAAAAAAAAAAAACACGGATGAATGTGTGTAAACACATTTTGTGCACACGTATGAAATAAAGTAATAACTTCAAAATGCCTACTTTCACTTAATTAGATACCTTCTGTGATCTACACCGTCGTTTATTGCATTTCACTTTGAAGATGAAACGAAAGTCTCGACGACAAACTTTAATGTGACTTAGTTAGGTTAAGACCCTTTCTGCCTTTCGGATGGCTGATTGATTTACTGAAAATAAGGCAATCGTACACTGGAGACCACTCTTAAACGACCATTCTTATACTTACTCATACCAAACTTTATATGCCTTAAGCAGGTAAGGATAAGGTACTGACTTCGGATAATTCTTCCCTTTCATCCTTAACAAGTAGGCCTAGGCATATGTCGTGCCTCACTCCTGCCCATGACAAGTGCCGCTGTAGGACGATTTTTTGGGGGGGCCAAACCCTTTTTTTAACAGTTGGCACTGGCATCCGGGGGATTTGTAAAATGTCCACAAGGTCCTGATTTCATGTGTTTTCCACATGATTCATACTTCTGCTTTCCGGTTGAATTATTTTGAGAGATTTATTCGTAGTATTTTAATTTTGACTACGTAATGTACCGATGAACAAACTGCACCATTTTACACATTATTTCTTTGGTAGATGTATGTCTCTTGTAAAATCTCTACAAAAACTAAAAATATTTTGATATTTGTCATGCTCCCCAACAAGGGAAAATCCTAAAACTTAGGCCTATAATCAGTTCAAAGTTTTGCCAAACAGAGCACCATTTTGCATGTAGGAAATTTAACGCAAAGAAAGTTTTTCAGAGGGGGACACAACTACTTTTGGTTTTCCTGTTACAGGGTAAGGTACTGTCTTATTTAAGCTGAGTTCCATTCAAATATTGCCGCATTTGCGGCTGGGTACATACAATTTAAAACACGTGGGAAGTGCCGTTTTCTTGCCATCTGGAGGAGTTTTAAAGCCACATATTTTCTTGAACGCTCCGCGCCAACTGAAGGTGGCGCTCCGCTTAGATTCAAATATTGCCGCATTTGCCATCTACCACTTTCTGAAGTTTACAAACTTTCCCAAGGGAAAGGAAGATACCGGTACCCTTTAGTCTCACCCCCAGGCCACAGATCAGAAGTGACCAGTTTGGGTTCTCTAAAAAGTGTATAAATAACCATTTTTCATAGATTAATTTTTTATTCTCATTATTTGAGAAGTCGCAGAGATGAGATTCGTATTTCAAGGCTAGGTACATCCAGCTTAAAACACATGGGAAGTGCCGTTTCTGGCCATCTGGAGGGGTTGTAAAGTCCAAAATTTTCTTGGACGCTACGCGCTAACCGATTGTGGCGCTTCGCTTAGATAGTCTTTCCGTGCCTGACCCTCAGAGGTACTAGGCCCAAATTGTTACCTAGCCCCCCCCCCCCCCCAAAAAAAAAAAAAAAAACAAAAATCTCATCCTGACTACGCTACTGACCCAAAGAGACATTTCCAATACGATACGAGTGATCATTTTACAATGTCGGTGGTTTATGGAACTAAATTTATAATTTGTAGTACAAAAAATACTAAATAGAAATTTTAGGTTGATGTCAGTGTCAATATTGAAAATGTAGTAGTAGGTCTTCGAGTGAAAAGTGTAAATTCACTCCATTAGAGTGATATTTCACTCCATGTGGAGTGAAGATAAGTCACCCCAAAAAGAGTGAAGTTCACTCCAAAAAGAGTGAAATTCACTAGAGGAAGAGGGAAAATTCACTCTTCCACGAGTGCCTGCAATGATCGTTTTTTTTTTTTTTTTTAAGATCGATCACTGTGGGCACTCCATCAACTGATCAAGAGTGAAACGTCGCTCGTTTTAAGGGAATTTCACTTTTTTGGAGGGAACTTCACTCTTTTTGGAGGGAACTTCACTCCCCTTGGAGTGAATTATCACTCTAATGGAGTGAATTTACACTTTTCACTCTATCAAAAAGTGAATAAGTTCACTTTTCTGATTTTAGCGTGCAAATTAGTTTACAAAAGTAAACTGTCAAATCGAATTACAGAATTGTTCTGTTTTGTTAACCTCAATTTTATGTGAATTTACAGCCTACTGTTTTTATTCCCGACGTTTTAATAGTTATTATAATATTGCTCTTTTACGTTTCATTGAAAATTTTCAAATAGGGCCATAAATTTGCCAAAAATGTTTTTTTTTTTTAACTGGAACTTCAAAGAACGATGCATTCTATGTATTGAAAATTTTCTGGCTATTTCTTATTTGTTTGTTTTGGGCTTGTTTTTGTTTCTTTTTCAGCTTAAAAACAAAATGAATGTTTGTTAAATGACAGTATATTTATGTGAAATCAGAAAATTACACAATACTGTTCAAGTTTCTGTAAATTTACAAAAAAATTTTACAAAGCAGTAAAATTTGGTTAAAAAAGCAGACAGAAATGGTTTTTAAAATAAACAGAAAATACATGTTCAACAGCCTTTTTTTATTGTACCAATACAAAGTGGCTGTAAAGATACAGATCTCTATAAAAAGTAAAATACAAAAAGTTTAAGTTAAAATGTCTGTAAATTTACAGAACTTTTTAACAGTGTACGGCTTGCACTGGTAAAATTTGAATATGCTTAAAATAAAATAAAATATAAGAACAGAAAACACTTTCTTGACATCTCAAATTGGAGGAGTGCCGCAAAGGGATTATATGAAAGTCTACTTAATCGACTAACTGAGAGACATTAGACTTTTCTTGGGAAACACAAGGGTAAAACGTTTGATCCAGGTTAGGAACAACGTAGCCAGAATTTCCAGACACTGAAGGTTCACGACACATGCCTTTAAAGTTGGGATGTTACAAAAAGGGGAGGGGGGCGCAAGCTAGATAAAAAAGTTTTGTTTGACCCCTTAGCACCTCGCTACCGAACTTGAAAGCGAATAAAAGAGAAAAAAGTAGCCCGACCCTTTCACAGGAAAATCTGTCTTCAATCGGTGATAAATCCTTGCAACTGGTTGTTAACGCTGAAACTTGAGACTCCAACAAAGTTGAAGCAAGGTGATAATCGCGATAAAATGAGACAAGCAAAGAGTTTTTACACTTGGGAACCCCCTTTTTCATTATTTTTCACATTCCATGTTTCTCACTGTTATAACAGCTCTTTGTGGCTATGCCTATGGATGAATGATACTGAGTCTTTGTTTAAAATGGAAACTTGAAGCTCTCGAAGTTACCAAGTTACATTCTTGAAATCTTTACGATAAATCTCGACAATAAAACAATATAATAAATAATAAATTCAACAATATTTTTAAATTGATATGTCGAGAAGTTGTCTTCTTCCAATGATAAGAAACATCAGGTCTCGAATAACGCAGGATATTATAAATTTCATCATTTCCCATGACGACTGGCAACGAAATTTTAACGATTTGAGTAGGGGTAATGCGTGAAATTTTGATCTGGCATTGCGATAAGAATTTGGTGGAAAGACGCAAAACTACCGCGGGAAACGAAGAAAAAACAAATGTTTTTTCTCCTTTCCTAGAAACCCCCTGTTCCAAAAAGGAAAAAAAAAAGAAAAGAAAACTGAAAGGAAGCCTACAATTAAACCCAAAGTCTGTAGCAAAGTTTTCAATTTTCACAAGTCCTTTACAAAATTCAATTTAAAAAAAGCAGAGTAGCATGAAACTTTAACTAACGCGTTTGTGATTACATATGATGGATTTTTGTGCTGACCAGGGTATCCCCTGAAAAGAATTGTTAGTCAGATGGAGTTTAACGGCCCAGTTCCAACCTACTGGTTCAAGTCGAGCCGGCCACTGCCCTTTTTCCAGTTGTGTTTCACTAGATTGTTTTCCTTACTCTAATGCTTATGCGGAGCATCACTCACATAGATTCCAAATAAATTGTTACTGTAGGCCCTAAGATCGAGAAAGGGGAGCTTTAGACAGCTGTGGGAGGGACTGGAAATAGTTTGTGGAAATCGGGAATATCTGGGACTAAAACCCTGCTTTTGATAAAAAATCCTTTTTGTTCATAGTTAAACAGGTATCGGTCGGAAAATGACTAACCATCGCATTTAACAGTACGTAACTCCTCAGTTTTTCCTCCGAGTAATGAATGAATTTAATACCTCCAAATATGCTTGCAAGATGGAGTATTACTGTAAAAATTTACAAGGCCTCTCGCAAAATATATGCCTTTATGTAGCTTTAAACAATAGCAAGAGAGAAAGACCATAAAGAGCTATTATCGCTTCATTAATATATATTGATTATAAAGCTATGTTATAAGTGCAAATTATCTAACGAAGTTATGGAGAATATGCTCATATTGGGTTCTGCATGAAAGTGGTGTATTTTGCGCAGCCCTGAGCTGTAAAAATGTTTGTTAATTTATAGAACAAAAAAAAGAGGTATATAAAGATAACAGAAAAATTTTTAAGGTTGCCGGCATTTTTCCTGAAATATCCCTGTACTTTTAAATTTTTGGTCTGTAAATGTACAGACATTTTTTGCGTACTGTCTTTCTTTATTTGAGAACTTTCTTTTATTTACACTGCAGTGACTCTAACTTCAAAGTTGTTTTGAGATCACATTTAGAGGTAACAGTTCTGTGCTGTGTATAAAATAAACATTTTTTCAAAAAGGTAGTTAAAAACAGCGGTTGGAAAAGGTTTCCTTTCCTGGGACTAATTTTAAAATATTCAATAGTTCAATAAATCAAAGTGTACCTCAAGTCTAGAATTATAAAAGTATAAATTTGAAATGTTAAAAATGAATCTTACTCATCCAACTCCCATAGTCATAGCTCGTTCCATTGGTTAGATATTAAGTGTTAGCATATATTCACTTAAAACAAAATAGTCCTTTGTACAATGATATTTTGCTTCTTGATACAACTAACATTGCTCTGTTGCCCTTTGAGAGAAAATGTTTCGACGACCTTGAAAGCGTCTTGTTAGATTTACATGTTGCAGGGAAAAGTTTTAGTTAACAACAATGTAACCTCTTAAGTGTGCTAACAGAAATTGGTGCAAGCCGCAGAAACTTTTATGAAAACAAGAAAATACAAAGACTTTAATTTGAGTAGTACAACAATTACATCAAAAATGAAATAAAAAATAGAAAGCAATGTAAAAGTAATTCGAAGTACATGCATTTTCTTACATGAGTCTCGCCTATGGCGTTTATGGTCCCATCACCTGTTCAGTTTGTACAAGACCAAATTGGAATATTTTCATTTCTAGTCCAGAGTACTCACTCCAAGTATTCATATAAAGCGAGAAGTTTGGAAGGTGTTTTGAACACATTCGGATAAATCTGGATTTGTATGAAGGAACGTTTAAGAAGAGAGATTTTTAAAGAACATAATGAATTCTTTATTAATTTATACTTACATTTTCAATGACTAAATTAAAGAATGCCATGAGGAGGACAGTGTATTGTTATGATTACGAATGTTTCCTACAGTTGAGGCCGGAAAAGGAACCTTAACCTTAACCGACCGGTGGAGAGGCTTGCCCAATGTAGGGCTAGACACACTGCTATCCACTGGCGCCACCTTCCACCGGCAAATACTGTCATAAAGTTTACAACCTGGTCTAGTGCTATTTCGACTTCTTTTTCAGTACATTTTCGCACCCCACGCGAACCCTCTACCCACTGTCTTTGTATCATGGATAGTCCTCTTGAAAATGTTTGAAAATCTGACTTTCATCCATTACCTTTACAGTTATATTAACTTACTTATTTAATAAACGTTAGAGAAACGAACTTCATCTGGTGATAATTTGTTACCGAGATCAATCTTGGTAACACTGGTTAAAATCTGATGCGATTATATGTTTACCAAAATTTTAACAACCACTATGCACAGGAGTCATTAATGTCACCAGGTCATTGTTCTCACAGACTCCCTGGGGAACCATTTTTACACTGCACAAGGTCACGAGCAAAAACACCAGACTGTATGCTCTCCGTGGAGCTTACTCCAGTCTGGTGCAACTGCAAAAATCAATTGACTTAGCATAGGTCCGTAGTCACGTGGGCAAACATGGCAACGAAACTCGATGTACTTGATAGGGAAACCCTACAAATGGACGTCATCAATCTTTACTTGCCCCACACTGATTACCGATCTACCATCAATGGCTTTGTCAAATGGAATTAGCGAGAACTTTGTACCGACTACCGAGTCGAACCAAAGGTAGAAACTGCGGGGGGGGGGGGGGGGAGGAGTCCCCACACGGAGGGTGATTTATCCCTGATCAGGGCTCGCATCGGCCACCCTTACCTTACCAATGCCTATTTACTTCACTGGGATGAAATACCGCACAGTATACAGTGTGATTGTGCTGTCACAGTCAGTCACATTTTCGCTGACTGTTATGAATTCTCCTGTATTCGCCAAAAATACTACACAGTGCCCGACCTAAAACCTTGTTTGAAAAGACAGATTCTCTCGTTATTTTCGGATTTCTCAAGGAATGTATCCTTTATAAAAATTTCTAAAATGAGTTTGAAATGGCAATCTTTTAAGTGGATATTGACCTTATTCATTAGGTAGTTATACACCAGGTAGCCGTAAATCCCATCTAACTAGTTACTAAATGACTAACCAACTAACCGACTAATTATTTAACTAACAGCTAACTAACAACTAACTTACTGACTAACTGACTGACTTGCTGACCGAGTGATTGACTGACTGAGCGACTTACGGACCGACCGACCGACGGACTTACTAACCAACCAACCAACCAACCAACCAACCAACCAAACAATATTCACACGGGGATATGGACCTTTTCATTTTAAAGGATATGATCAATAAAAAAAACTGGCTGTGTCCAGAAATGTACATTTGCAGAAGTAGCCGACTGGTGGAGGAAATGATTGCTAATAAAAGAAATGCGGGCATCAAGAAAAGATCGGGTCATGTTGGTGTTAGGTTGGTGGGGATTTTGCACGAAAACATGAGATCCTGCCCTTAAGCCTATTTAAGTGTAGCGCCAACATCACGGGAGTATAGACAATTTTGCAAAGATATAACCCCTAGACAGTTGTAAATAACGTTTTCCAGACTTTTGAGTCGACTCACAGTAGTCGTCCTTCGAAAGTTCCAATTGCAATTAAATGTTCGCTTCATGTGTATACTTGGGCTCTCTCTGTCCAGCTGTCCGTATGTGCAATCTGGCTTTGAAAACATTTCAAGATTTGTGCAAAAGTTGTCAAGCAATATTATGTAATTGCGGATAAGATGTTTTTCAAAGTATGACGTAAGCGTTAAGAATAGTTGTGATATGTTGGCTGCCAAAAGTTTCATTATGTTATGAAAATATTACCATGATTGATGCATTAATTTTTTCGGTAAATTTGTAAAGAATTCCCTCACGTATGTGTTTCTGTGATATTAAAACATGATAATTTCTGTTTCTTTTTTTTTTAGAACTAAAATTGCTGCCTGAATGCCTTCATGTCTCTGCTGGAAATCCAGATCTCGGTGAAATTTTAGAGGCAAACACCTTTGCTTCGCTTTTCCTGTTGACTCTATAGGCGACTAGAAAGGACAATCATGAAAAATCTATTTTCCTTCTTCCACTGCCATGTTTAACAATTAACGGTTATGGTCACACTCTAAAAGCTGCCTGGTGAGATTTTCAGCAGATTCATTGTTTATATGCCGCCTACGCAATCCTGGATAATTTAGTTATTAAACCAAGAAGGAAGCCGGTAAAAGAAAAAAAAGTAACCAGATAATTACTTAACTTCAGAAGTTTATTGGTTAACCTGATCATGATTTCCTAGTAGAGTAATAATCAGGATTGAAGTAGTAATATAACACGGTACCAGTGAAATTTCATAGGGCAGTTTTTAAAAAGTACAGAGACGGGGGGAAAACCAATGAGATGGTTCCCTTTGACGTATTCAAGTTGCCGTTGACCTAATGCACCTTTGCTCTCGTCCCGTCCATCCTCGAGCAAGCTATACCTTAGTTGTTAGTAGGCCACTATATTTTAAGTTCAGGTTTGTATCACTGTGTATGCTATGGATTTGAGGCTCTGTGGGATGGAGGTCAGGGAGACATAATTTTATGGAATATGTGTTGTTGATGCTAAAAACGAAGGGGTTGTATTATCCTACACTCTAAAATCAAAAGAGTGAACTTAGTAACTCTTTGATAGAGTGAAAAATGTGAATTCACTCCATTAAAGTAATAATTTACTCCAAGAAGGTTAAAATTCACTCAAAAAAAGAGCGAAATTCCCTTAAAACGAGCAAAGTTTCGCTCTTGATGGAGTGCCTACAGTGATCATTCTTAAAAAAGAGTGATCTTGCAGGCACTCGTGGAAGAGTGAATTTTCCCTCTTCCTGTAGTGAATTTCACTCTTTTTGGAGTGATTTTTACTTCTCTAGTATAGAGAGATATTCCTCTCAAGTTTTGGTAGTTAAAAAGAAATGCTCTGCATCTCATTCAACTTTGATAAAGGTTTCCGACAATCTACATTATCAGCTGGAGCATGGGAAAGAGGAATCAAAATTTGATGAGTACTAAAGCAACCTCAGTTGCATGTCTTTGTGGGCGATTCTCAGCGCTGACTGGAAGGTTTAAAATCAAGATAACACTTCTTGGTCGTGAAAAAGGACACAGAAACCTCTGTGGTTGTTTAGCCTGGTCCCTCTCCCACCATAGATTAATCTCTTTTTTCGCATATTTTAAGTCCTAATATATACCATATCCTTATGCATAGGCACTCTACCCTGCAGTCTCTATAAAGCCCTGATCGCTTGTTGTAATATGATGTCTAAATACACAAAACAATTTTTTCACAGTCATCATACAAGACACATTACACACTGACCTAAACAGTACAACTGAAAGGTTGATCATCTCCACAGGACCATTAAAATATTTCTGGTTGCCACAATTTTGACCTTTACGGTTGATATTCCAGAATAAAATATGTGTGACAGGACTGCCACACAAATTTGACAAAAGTTGTTTGAGCTTTTTACCAGTTCGCTATGTCACGTTTTCTTTTATTATTACTTTTTCTGACAATTTCAAATGTTCAAAGTTTTAGTGAGGTGTGGATTGGTAAAGTTTATTCTAATTTTCTCTTCGTGTGAGAGAAAATATTCATATTCGGACTTCATGTTTTAGTACAATATCATAGCAAAAGTCTCGATGATCAAGAATTCAACTTCAGATATAAGGAAGCGTATTTTTTTTTTAATCGCTAAGATTTAAATCCCACTTGAGGCCCACATGTACAGGGTTGCAACTATCGATGCAGCTTGGAAATCAGAGCTCGTGTATAGAAAATTAAAAGTTCCGTAGTGCATTCCATAACTTTGAAAAGAAAGATCTTAAGTAGGTGTTCATCAAATTTCTTATCCATGTTGTACAATTAAAATTTTGGAAGTAAGAGTGCATTCACTGTCCGTATAGCACTTCTCAGTTAACGGCTATTATTACTGAAATTGTTATAACAGTGAAACTACCACACAAGACGACCCCGTTGACCTGGTCATTGTCTGACAACTATAGGCCTACCATTATGATTTTAAAAGTATAGCCTATCCCATTTCGTAAATGGCTCATGAGAGTCATGTAACAATGCTTTTCTCATAGATGTGGAAAATTTATGAGAAGCGCATTGGTTTACATGGGACATGCAATTTTTAAGCCCCGATATAGTTTACATAAAAAGTACTTGGAGACACAGGAGGAAATAAGTGAGATTTACTGTTCAGTTTCAAAACAAGCTGCTCCTGTTTTGTAATCTTTGGTTTTAAATTTTTTATTCCTTAACCTGGCACCGTGATCGTAGTCACGAGTGAAAGGGGAAATTTTAATCAAAATTATTTTGTAAAGGCCAGGTGTTTGTTTAAAGACACCGTATTGTTGTTCTCTTAGTGGTGTCATAGGCCGAAGGTTAGGTAGGCTGCTTTCTGTTACGCAATTGTGTGAAAGTGTCTCACTCGTTTTGGACTGTCTGTCGGTATGTTGGCATGGCGTAAAGGAAAACATTATGCAAATTTAGGACAGGCTTGAAACGCGTTTTACTGTTCGGTGCAGTTTCTCCTCGTGTCCAGAAAAAGGGAATATTTATTCCATCTGCTGAGTCTGATCTGCAAACTTCGTACAGTTCATCTAAAATCAGGCATGATGTTAAACTGCATCCAGGTTGTGGCTTCTGTTCTATTCAGCCAGTCTAGAGCAGGACCACTCAGTGTTTGCCCTTTGGAGGGCGTACTTGTCCATTTGGGACGTTAAGCTCCTTAAGGGAGCAGAACTCCTCCGGGACTAATCGTTTGGTTTTCGCCCCTTGGCTCTTCGCCAGAGAGTCGAGGGGACTTTTAGGAAAAGGTCATCTAAAATCAGGATAGATTGCGTGCCGGGAAAATTATACCTAGAAAGCTACCTCAAAAGTTAGCCAACACACCTCTAGGGCTATAGCTTTCGAGCAAGGGCGTCGGAGCATAGTGAGGGTAGTTGTAAGCTTTACTGTCGTGTGGAGGAGTTTTTGGTGTATTGAGAGAAGCCGGACGTGGTCCAAACCTGTTGCCTATCTCTTCAACGAAAGCCATTCTAATAGTTGGATGGTAAGTTCCATTCATTTTACTTTAATTGCCCAAAATTGTGTGAAAGTGGGTACCCTCAGAACTTTCACAGATTTGTTACAATTGTTTAAAGTTTTCCCGACAACAAGGGTAGGTGAAAGGTAAAACATGTGCCGAGGCACGTTTGGGATAGTGTTACAAGGGCGGTGCTCGTTGTAGATAGTACCCTGTTTGTTGTATCATTTAATTTAATTTGCACTTCTATTTGTCGTAAGCTGTATTTGTGTTTACAAAAAAAAACAGAAAAAAAAATTGAAAAATATTGTGACATTATGTTGAAGGTTTGAGAGTCAGACAATTATATATTTAAGAGAGCCAGGTTTAAGAGCTCAAGGAGCTATTTAGGCGTTGGTCATGTAATATTAGTCTTTTACACCCTTGAGCTACATTGTGTGTGAAAAATGGGCGTGGCAGGCCAATGTATGTGTGCGTATGAGCTGGTGTGTGCATTACTCAATTAAATTGTTATAATGTTAACTAGTTCGTGCGAGACTGTGTGTGAAGTGTGTGTGTGAAGTGTTCAGAATACACCTCCAAATGAATGCAACATCGTCATTTATATTGTTAACACTAATTTTCAGGCTTTCTACCTTAAGCCTGGTGACGAGTAATACCCTACTATTTCGGGTCTGTCATCTAGACGTTCCATACAGCGAGGTCGTCAGCGAATGCTAAGTCTTAATGAGGTTTGGAACCAGAGTAGGCCAGGCACCATGTATATTTATTGAAATGAACTTAATGCAACTTGAAAGCATAATATTTAGCGAATAATATATTTGAACTGTCTCCAAGAACGGAAAACGTGATTGAGAGGATGGTCTCGACTCGCTGACATAAATTATGGTCTAATATACTTTGGGCTGGATGCAATTAATGAATGCAATGAATTTATAAAGCAAGAGATTACTTAAAGTTGAAGGCAATATAGTAGGAAAGGACTGGATGAACGAGAAGTTATAACAATGGACTGAGAGTGCAGAATTTTAATTTTAATTGGTTAATCGTATTTCGAATATATGTTACTAGTAGGTTGTTGTAGACTTAACAGGTCTTTCTCTTTATTTTGTGTTGGTGTGATCGAAACACCCGAGTATACAAAAGGGAAGGAGTAACACGGGCATGTCATAGGGTCCTCGTTAACAATCGTGGGATTTCCTCTGACAATCGTTTCAATTGCATTCACCGTTGTTCAACGGTATGAGGTTTTAGAACAATTTTAATGCAAAGCTAATCGACACGTTTAACCCTCAGTTGCTACGGACTTTGAACCATGAGAAAGTTACACCCCAGCATAGGTGAATCGGTGCCCATCTCGCTGCCGATCCGTAGGCCTACAGAATGCAAGTTGTGTCAAGTTTTCACGGTTCACAATCTCTCCTGCTATTTTTGAAAAATTCGCATCTATAGCCTAATGTAGGTTAAGCATGGGCAATGTGAAAATTTGCATTGCAGGGTAAAATATGTGTTTAGGTATCAGACATTCCCTAAGTTTAGCACTTTTCCGCGTTTTCCGTCGAAAACGCGGAAACTTACTTTTCTCTTGGAATAGTGTGTGAAAAGTTGAGTTTGGTAACAAATCATTAGTTCCAATGTAATTTCAAAATAAAAATCCAAAGGGAAAGGGCGTTTAACAGGTCGGATGGGGCATGGGCTGCCTCGTGTGCCCACTTTGCTTAATGCACCCTTGTCAACACTATTTGCTGCCGACGGTTCACAATGTCCCCCTAGCTTTGTAAAATTCTCATCTGTAGCCTAATGTACGTTAAGCATGGGCAAAAATGTGGAAATTTGCACTGAAGGGTAGGATATGTGTTTAGTTATCACAAATTCCCTAAGCCTAGCACTTTTCCGCGTTTTCCACGTTTTCGAACTGACCATATAATTCAAGAACGTGGAAACATCGGAATTTCATTTTGACGGTAATCGGTATTTGAACAAGTCCGCGGTTTCCGCGTTTCCGCGTTTTTGAACTGGACCAATAGCTAATTCAAAAACGCTGAAAACATGGAAAAATGATCTTCCCATGGAATACGGTATGTGTGAAAAATGGACTTTGGTTAAAAAGATAAAAATTATTACTTTCAAAGCAATTTCAAAGTAAAAATTCAAAAGGAAGGGGCGTTTCACGGATGGGGCAGGGGCTGCCTCATGTGCCCACTTTCCTGAATGTCTCCTTTGTTAACACTCTTTGCTGCAGACGGTTCACAATTCCTCCCTGTTTTTGTAAAATTTGCATCAGTAGCCTAATGTACGTTAAGGGTGGGCGAAAATGTGGAAATTTGCTCTTTCGGTTTGAATATTTGTGTTTAGTTATCAAAAATTTCCTTAGCTTAGCACTATTTCGCGTTTTCGAACTGACCATATGTCTAATTCGAAAACGCGGAACCGCGAAACTTCTTTTTGACGGTAATCACTCTTTGAACATTTCCTCTGTTTCCACGGTTTCCGCGCTTCCACGTTTTCGACCTGGCCATCCCTTTGAAAGTCTGTTGCTCTTTCCAAAGATCTTTGCTGCAAAAAAATACTGCAATATTTTAGCTTGACAGAGCTAGTCTTCAAAGTGTAGGCTAGAAGTAGTGGTTTTAATGTATAGTCTTCTATATTTTTATCCTTTAGTGTCATGCCTTTGCCATAGAGCCACACCCCACTGACGTTATACGTGCCTCCAGCCACGACATGCTGACAGTACTTCTCCAAGTCCTTGTTTCGGGCCAATTATGCCCTTCTCCTGCATACCGCGTTTTAGAATTTCTGTCATTTTCGGTGAACACAGCCCCATTCTGTAGCAGAAATTTTAGGTCCATCCAGGTGTTATTTTCTTCTGCCTTTCATATTAAAGTTACTCTACTCAATTAATATCGTTTTAAAGCAGAGGTGGCGGCAGAGAGTCACGATAGGAGGGGGGATTAAGGTCAAAGAAAAATGTTACCCGCAAATAATTTCGGGCTCAGTGAGAGATTGAGTCCAACTTAGCCCAAGCTCCTGCTACTTCAGAATGAAGCGGAAGCTCGTGGACCAGCTGAACCCCATTGGACTGCGCATACGCCCAAACTGAGTCGCTTAAGAACCTTTACTACATGAATAACATATTTTTTTTTTTTACCAACGATAACTTCCTGCAAACGTTGACAAGCCTCGAAACATCTGGATTCAAAATAGTCCAAATCTGCTACAAGACGATTCTCCCGCACAGAAGAAAATTGAATAGATGGCGCTCTCTCAGGTCGTATAATACACTTCTTGTATCAGTTGAACAGGAATGACGCTGACACACCAAAAATTGCCCTAGTCTATTTTTGGCCGTCTAGACTACTCGATGTTATCTGAGTGCAACTGGGCTGAAATAATGTAGGAACATTTTCCAGAGACCAATTACTTGTAGTATCACGGAAGTCGATTCGTCTCATGAGTTGCTGGATTTTTCTTTGGATTTCAATATTTTCTCTCTTTTTTTAATCCCCCTACTCCTTCTAACATTATGACCAATTTCCCATAAGGGGTCAGCCAAACACTCTACAAATCTGCCAAATCTTCTACGGTAGGGGACTCCCTACAAGGGGCAGCCTTGATGAGAACACAAGGCCCCAATTTGTACACAAAACCCTCGGTACAGTGCATAGTGTGTAATAATTGAGAACTTCGGTTAACTACTGCGACACTTGTAGTCTGGGGTGAGAGGATTAGCCCTTAAATTTTTCATCCAGAGGTATGCCATCTCGAAGCTTCCGTGGGCTTTCTCCTGGACACCCCCCCCCCCCCCCCCAGATATGGACATTATGAGCTCGGGTTTACCATGCGCCCGAAAATGTCTGCACCCAACATTTTCCTTTGCAATCATTTCCCTCCTCCCCAATTTTTACGTCGCGGTGCCTCCACTGATAACAGTCCGTCCTCACACTTAATATGGGGCTTACGATTTCACGACGCGTCAGGGTGCAGTGAGTTTCAGCCCAAAGTTCGCGTTGTCTCGCTGACATGCGCGCCCTGAAATTAATTGCGCTTCAGATTTTTGCTACGCGAACGTAAAAAAACGACCGGACTCATGTGATTGACCATGCGCTTGGTATTCTGCTTTTGAAGTTCTGCTTCCATAGGTTTCTAGGATAGCAGAGCACAGAAATGTATAGTTACAGGGTAAAGAAGTTCGTCTACTATCATTAATTTGTCGAAGTACATGACAACAATTCATTTTGGTGAGTGCATAATTTCTAAACACTACCTAACGCTCTTGTTACCTAAATAAGCTTGATTGAATATTTCAACCAAATTTATTTCAATACCCTTTTTTTTTTTAAAATACCTATTATTGAAGTGGTGTCAGGTGATTCGCGTCCTCCGGGCCTGTCAGTGTTTGTGATCCCATCGTATAAACGGGTTCGACAGAAATTTTTACCTGTTTTTGCAGGTCATTCTTTTCCACGGAATTCCCAAGTTTTCTGCGAGTGTGTGTGTGTGTGTATGGATTTATTTAAAGATCCGAAATCACTCTCTTTTCTCAGATATTAGGTAATCTGTTTATTACATTAGTGACTTTAGGCAGGCAACTCAGTTTTGTGACCATTCTGCCAGAAAATTCTGAGCGGAGCATCATCATTAAATTTTTAAAAAGGCTACTGCAAACAAATGGTTCACTTCAGTTAGCTTATGAACAAATTGAAAATAATCGTACAAAAAAGAAAGAAAAAAAAAAAAAAAAGAAAAACGGCATGAGAAAGTCACAGAAATTTATACAGCAAAACACACTGCTTGCATGTGGATAAATTTTTTTTTTTTATAGAATTTTCCAAGGTCATCAGTAGAATAAAAGGTAAAGAAAAATCATTGGGAATAAATGTGAATTCATATCATGAAAATAAGGATCATGTTAAATCGTAAGGTCAATCTTTGCCCCCATTGCGGAACTAGCTCTCTTCCGGGGAGTCATGCACTGTTGGTGGTGCTACACAGATGAGTATCTGCCGTGGGTGGACAGGGGAAAGTGCCCCCTTACTAGTTCGACCGGGAAAATCAGCTCAATACACCGGGTTGAAAAAAAAAGGAAAATTAAAAAAAAAGACGAAAGGGAAAAAGTGGAGAAAAGAACAAGGAAAGGGAAAGAAATTATTGAACTTCAGACACTGGCATTTGAAAATTACTTTTTGCTTTACTTGTCCATAGGGATAGCTGTTAAGCCTCCTTGTCACATCAATTTCTTTAAAAACTACCAAAGAAATAAAGACACAAACTATGTAGTTTAACAAAACTACACCCTCTTCATTCCAACGTCTTCTTCCCACACTAAATAAAAAAAAATTGAAATGAAATAAAAAATGTTGCAAGAGTACTTAACACAAAACTGATGTTTCTTCTAAGACCTCTCAAATGTTTCTATATATCTGTTAAACACTCAGTTCTGAAAAGGACAAGGAGGTGCTGGCATAAACTTAAAGATAAAAAATATTCATTGTCAAACTATGATTTTAGATAAGATTACAAGAAAAATTTGAGTTCTTTGGCGAAGAACCTGAGCTTCCTAGAAAAATCAGGGTTGAGAATTGTTGCACACGACTAGCTAGTATATGTATTGTCCCAATAATTAAGCATTCATGATAAAATTGGAAACTTTCCCAGATGGAGGGGCCAGCCTTTTCTGGGAAGGGGATAGACCCCTTGTCCTCATCTTCCACTGCTACAGTATTTCTGTTTAGTTCCGTTAAATTACTTGCAGTATGCATGAACCATAATGCATTGTTAACACTGTGTTTTGGATGCACTCGTTGTTTGCTTTAACCTTACTGCAGCATGTAGCTTAATAACAAGTCCAAGCAGAGTGCTCAACATTAACAAAATAATAAAAGTGAAAAACAGTCAACAAATTATGTTTAGGCCTACTGACTTTGAAACCTGTATAATTTATGATTACACATCGAAAATCATGATGTTATATACCTCTAACACATAAAGAAAAGTTTTAGGGGTGCTATATGCCTTCTTTGGACAGTTGCTGGTATTCCTGCTAGCTATAAATTACTACTAGAATCAATCATGTAGTTACGTCTATGCCTACCCTGTAAGCTATGTCTGAAAATATTATATTAATAGCCCAAAGCTGAAGGGGCCCTAGCTACTTTGCACTTGTAACGTAACACGTCACGTACGGCATGGTACACATTTTCCACGTACAAAAGCTAAAAGCTTGTTTTGTGTACCACGTGACCTTCTGATGTTTACTATGATTCGCCCTCAAAATGCGGGATTCCTGTAAATAGAAATAACTGGACGAAGGTTTGCAGACTGCATACTGTATAGAGACCTGGGGGTATTATGATTTTGAGAGAGCGCCATCTTTCTGCTATACCAACTCGGCTCCGCAGGCTAATTTAGAAGTGAACAAGCATAAGTCTTCACAGTAGGTAACGACATACTTCAGAAATTTACGCTGTTACAATTTTATTCTTCTGTTGACAACTTGAACATTAATGTCTCCACAATCATTGAGAACGACACTGATGATCACATTATGCACGACATCTACACTACCTCACGTCCTATGGCTCAAATTATGTTAATGTTAACGGATAGTGTGCATGGGCTTGGGCCAGGGGGTATGTTTTTTTCGTTGGTGCACCCCCCTCCCCGTTCGAGGAAACAATTCACTTTCAACTTTAACTTTCACTTATTCAATTTAACCTGCACGGTTAACGGTGCAATTACTAGTTAATTCTGTCCCCAAATCGACATTGTGCTCGATTTCGCTCAACATGAACGGCAGAGTCACCACGAGCTTTTAGTCAAGGTCCACAGTTTCAGATATGTATTCAAGTAAAAAAAAAAAACCAAACAAACAAACAATTTGCGCCACCACAAGCTGCAACCCCTCTCCCCTGTCCGTCCTTGAGGCAACTCTGTCGGAGTTTGAAATTCTTTTTCCTCTGTAGTCAAATCAGGGAGGGGATACCAGAATAACACCTTCGTGGTCAAATTGAACCTACGCCAGGCGAATGCTGCTGTTGCTCCTGCCTGTTGTGCACTTATTTCTCAGGTTAAGGTTTCTACGTACTCTACTCCAACGAGGTACTTGTCCATAGGGGTAGCTTTTAAGCCTCCTTGTCACATCAGTTTCTTTGAAAACTACCAAAGAAACAAAGACACAAACTATGGAGTTTGACAAAACTATACCCTCTTCATTCCAACGTCTTCATCCCCACACTAAATAAAAAAAAATTGTGAAATAAAATAAAAAATGTTGCAAGTTTAGAGTACTTAACACAAAACCGATGTTTCTTCTAAGACCTCTTCAATGTTTCAATATTTCTGTTAAACAATCAGTTTAGAAAAGGACAAGGAGGTGCTGGCATAAACTTAAAGATAAAAAATATTCATTGTGAAACTACGATTCCTCTTTTTAGATTTTAGATAAGATTAAAAGAAAAATGTGGGTTCTTTGGCGAAGAACCTGAGCTTCCTAGAAAAATCAGGGTTGAGAATTGTTGCACACGACTAGCTAGTATATGTATTATCCAAATAATTAAGCATTTATGATAAAGTTGGAACTTTTCCCAGATGGAGGGGCCAGCCTTTTCTAGGAAGGGGCAGACCCCTTGTCCTCACCTTCCACTGCTACGGTATTTTTGTTTAGTTCCTTTAAATTACTTGCAGTATGCATGAACCATAATACATTGTTAACACTGTGTTTTGGATGCACTCGTTGCTTGCTTTAACCCTACTGTAGCTAAATAACAAGTCCAAGAACAGTACTCCTATAGGGCACTAATAATACATTTTCATAGCTTTATTCAAATGATACCAATGCCCACCAATATGATAATGATAAACTATTACCGGTGCATTCACTTGATATACCAGTAATCTAATAATGTGCTAGTGATATATGATTACTTACCACTGCATCCACCAGTAACAGTACTAGTACTACGTATAAAACCGTGATAATGATACATTTTTAAGTGTCACTGAGATATCCTGATACCAGTCCTTTTATAGTTTGTTAATGATGCATTATTAGTAGTAACTTCATTCAGCTGATGCCAGGGTGCCAGTGAATCATTTTTGTCACTGCTTTCACCTATTATCAGTACTCTAATAGTGTTCTAATGAAATACCATTGCCACTGTACTACCTGATACTTTAAGTTTCAATTCTTGTTAATAAAATGGCTGCTAAAAGTGAGCCTCCGAAACTTGTAGTAACCCCTTCCCTTCTCAATAAACATCTACTTCAATCACATCCAACTTCCATCCAACAAATAAATTTGATCTCGTCCTGTGATTTTTGACAATGTCTGAAACCTCCAACACGTAGCCTAAAAGAGATTGATAATCATTCTGTTTACTTGCATTAAATTTGTTTCAGTTTACTGCCTACTCTGCACTGACAAGAGATGATGAAAACTTCCGTGGTAGTGAAAGACTAGACAAATTTAACTAGGTAGTCACTGGTGGTAAGTACCTAAGTAGCTCACTATGATCTGTAGCATAAAAAATATCAAAAACATTTTATAAGTTACTTAAGTAAAATTTGATATTTGATAACAGCCTGAACACTGTTCTAACATTATAAGGGAAGAAAGTGGAATTAAATGAAAACTTTCTTGAAGAAAAATCACAAAATATGTCTTCATGCAAACCAAAAGAAATAAATTTGCACTGACCATCTTCATCAAATTATGAGAAGAAAACACATGTAGAGGGCCTTGAGTCATTACTGCATCACCACCAAAATCATTTTATTTTTGTTCCATTCATTTTGAAATTATTTTTGTGCCAGTGCTTGTAGCCTACTTTCAAGCAATAGCATACATAGCCCAGTGACAAAGCTGAATAAACAACCATAATGTCAGGCATAAAGCCAGTGTTTTAACACACAGCAGTACCACATACCCCTTCTCCCTTTCCCTCAACTTCAGGCGAAAACCTGAAGTTCTTTGACTTTAACAGCAGTCTATGGCTACTAGCTTTACAGTCCCCTTCTACCATGTTTACAGGACTACTCAATAAAAACTAATTTCACATGTCCTATGAAAGATGAAACTGTACACACTTTCATAAGACATCTTGCATAATTTTCTCAACATAAACAAAATAAATAAAAAAATGAAACACAAAACAAGAAATCATGTCTTTAGGCCCACTGACTTTGAAACCTTTAAAATTTATGATCGCACATCGAAAATCATGATGTTATATACATCTAACACATAAAGAAAAGTTTCAGGGGTGCCATATGTCTGCTTTGGACAATTGATGGTATTCCTGCTAGCTAGCAATTACTACTGGAAGCAATTATGTAGTTATGTCTATGCTTACCCGGTAAGCTATGCCTGAAAATATTATAATAATAGCCCAAAGATTAAGGGGCCCTAGATACTTTGCAATTGTCTTCTAACGTAACACGTCACGTACGGCATGGTACAAATATTCCATGTACAAAAGCTAATTAGGTTTTTCGCCGTATCAGTTGTGTGTACGACAACGCTCTGTTCCTACTTTTTCGTGTACCACGTGACCTTCTCATGTTTACTAATTCGCCCTCAAAATGCGGTATTCCTGTGAACGGAAACTGGACAAAGGTTTGCAGAATGCATACTGTATAGGGACCTGGGTGTATTATGATTTTGAGAGAGTGCCATCTTTCGGCTATTACAGAGTCTGCTCCGCAGGCTAATTTAGAAGTGAACATTAGCACAAGTCTTAACAATAGGTAACGACATACTTCAGAAATTCACGCTGTTACAATTGAACTTTATTCTTCTGTTGGCAACTTGAACATTAATGTATCCACCATCATTGAGAACGACACTGATGATCACATTATGCACGGATTCTACACTTCCTCGCGTTCTATGGCTCAAATTATGTTTATGTTCACGGATAGTGTGCATGGGGTTGGGTCAGGGGATGTGTCCCTATCGGTGGTGCATCCCCCCGTTCGAGGAAGTAATTCACTTTCGTTGGGTAACCTCAACCTGCACGATTAAAGGTATAATTACTAGTTAATTCTGTCCCCAACTCAGCAATGTGCTCGATTTCGCCGAAGATGAACGGTAGAGTCACCACAAGCTTTACAAACTTGTGTTTAGTTTTGTGTTGTTTTGGTTGTAAAAACACAAAACTTTTCCAAATTCAAGGTCCACAGTTTCAAATATGTATTCAAGTAAGAAAAACAAAACAATGGGCGCCACGACAAGCTGCAACCCCTCTCCCCTCTCCATCCTTGAGGCAACTCTGTCAGAGTTTGAAATTCTTTTGCCTCGGTAGTCAAATCAGGGAGGGAATACCAAAATAACACCTTCCTGGTCAAATTGAACCTACGCCAGGCGAATGCTGCCTTTGCTCCTGCCTGCTGTGCACTTATTTCTCAGGTTAAAGTTCCTATGTACTTTTCTCCAACGTAGCGCGGAAGTACATTATTTTCAACAGTTTGATTTGAAACCGACACACAACTCTCAAAAAACAACCAAAGGGTAGGATTTGTTGTTATTCAGCACGTTAAATATGACATGCTCGATTGGTAACCTTATCACTTAAATTGCTTTTGATCATAGTGATATGCCAGCTTAAAAAGAAGGAAAGAAAACGAGTTCACAGTTGAATGTCACGTTTACATAAACATGTGTTCATTTGTATGTTAGCTTGTCAACTTATACAGGAACTGTTGCTACTAATACTATGTATATATGCATTGCACATATGTATACATCATATCTTTCAAGAAGATATTTGACCCTAACAAAAGATAGTTACATAACAACGTTCTCAATTTACAACATGAAACGCCACCCATGATCAAAAATTATTAGCGAAGCGAAACCAAAGTTGTTTCGCTGTAGCGGACTGACGCATCTCCCTGATTTCCCAAAGCCTGAAATGTAAATTTTTAAAGTTAACCTTAAGGCGATAATGTAGCCTATGTCTTTATCTAGGATTTATGTAGCTAATTACCTGCACCCAACAGACTTTTACTTTCTGTACGGACGGTTTCATTACTTTTAAAATTGATTGAAACTCATATAAAGGGTAAGTTTGAAAACTACACCCCTCGTTTTCTTTAATACTTGATATTCAGGAGTACATCACGTGGATTTTTTGTTTGCGTAGCTGTACTATTAAACATGCATTGTCAGACAAGGAAAATGCTTTCAATTTTGAATTTATAAGTCTAATAATGTACACCAGTAGTTTCTCAACAAGGAGTCCCATATGCACCCCAGGAGTGAATTAGAATTGCCTTGCAATGGGTAAAACTTGCAAAACGGAATAAATGCCGGAAAATATACAAACTAAGTTTTGTGAATAAGAGACAGTTTGTATGAATTGAGTTTTGGCTCAGATTTAAAATTCATATCTTCATCCACCAGGAATATATAGTATTGCTGCATATAATCTGCTGTAAGGTAGATATTCTGAATATCGACCATGCAGTTATATTAGTATGCGTTTACATATGACAATGCCAGACCCGAAGTTAGACAACTTGAAGGCACAGAATGATGGACAAGACCTGTGTGGGGGAGGGGTTATTTTTTATCTTTAATATCATTCTGAATTAAATGGTGGAGATTTTTCCCAAATGCAGAGATCGAAGGTTTAGAGAAAGTAATGTAGACTTTGAAGAGATAGGAGGAGTTTCCAAATCCTTGAAGCTTCTAGAAAGTATTCATTCCATACAAGTTCCTTTAAAATTAATTTTTATTTTTCATGTGTATCATTTTTATACATAAGAAGCATACGTAATAGTCTTAGAAGGAACACACACTGGACTGCTGACCTTGACTGAAGAGATATGTTAGAGACCTCAACAAATAAGTCAGTGCTCATCATCTGTGTTACATTTACACGCTTGGCGGGGTATGCTTGTGACGCAACTTGGGTTATGTCCAATAGAGAACCAATCTTGCATGTAACTCGGTCAATTCGATTTGCAAATTAGTGAAATTTCTTTACTTAACAATTGCATTCTATCTGTCAAATGCTATTTCTTATGCATGGTCACACTTGAAATCATTTGTTTTTTAATATTATATTACATTAGGCATATGGTTGCCTCTATACAATTTATACCCGACACCCCACTTTTTGTTGAAGAAGTGATGTTACAGCAAGGTCAAGCCGACTTCCTATTATCACCTTTCTGTCAATAGTAACTGCCATGTCCAGGTCTATGTAAACAAAGAGTCCCACTGTTAACCTCATTCATAGAGGCAGGGACTGTTTATTCAGTGCAAGCCAAGTTTGCAACCAGAGCTGCCTCAGCAGATCATGACAATAGGCTTATCTCTTTGGACACATGTAGGCTGGTTGTGCTGGCACTGAAGCATGATGAATTGTGTAAACAAACAGTGGCCAGACTGCATAGAGGTAGCTTATACCTAATGTAAATGATATTATTATATAATTCATTCATCTTTTGATATAAAATTCTTCGATTAATAGATCCATGCAAATGATATGTACAAGTATAAGTGGAGTCAGTGTTCAGAACTTAAAAGCTTTTGTGCAACTGTGGAAACATGTGTAGACCTTACTCTCCATGCATGTTTACACGTTAAGGAATAGTGTTTAGGAATTAAACACGTAATATGTAGAAATTTTAAATGTGCGTAAAACATTGGACTTCGTTAAGTGCAAACAGAACGTGCTTAATTCATAAAAAAAAAAAATCTAGAAGTCTGCCGTAAAGTTTAGTGTCCTTCAATACGTCGCTTTCGTGAAATGCAAAAATTCCTTAGGAACACGCTCGGTTTTGCCTTTGTTGTCTTTGCCAAAGAGTGGAGGGGATTTCACAAAGGCACTTTGGAAGGCTGTAGTAGAATCACGTTTATAAATACAGATTTCAAGTACGAACTGGACTAGTATTGCAAGGATGAACAGTTACACAATAAAAATTACGATATATTTGCATAAAACAAAATGGAGAAAGAAATAAGGATTACAGAAAAGTTAAAGAAACTTATTACCAGAACTTTTCTATGATCGGAATGTTTCTTTTTGTGTTCTTCGCCGTAAATTTGCCTCAATTTCAAGCCATTTTTAAAGTGGTGCAAAATTCCTCGAATTACCTCAGACCTCATCGAAAATTTTCTATAAATGGAAAGCACAGCTCCCAAGAGACCAACTACCACAAGAAGAGTTAACAGGATGACTATCACGATAACTGTATGAATTGGTCCTGAATGGAAAAAGAAAACATAAACACGGTATCATTTCTTTTATCAATTGAAACATTGCCCAGGAAGATAGGTTGGCTTCACTTCCAAAAAGTTTGACACGGAATTTGTAGGTGCTTCCTGTCATAAAACACCACATCCAAACGTTTGACATAAATTATACCTACCTACCCACTAAAAACGTCCTTTTCAGATTTGAACATAATCCAGCAATTACGGCACGAACCGGAATATTAAGAAAACTTTGACTAGATCCGACTTATAAATAAAACAAATAATTTCATTTGTTTAGCCATTTCTCGTCATTTTTCAACAAAATCTTGTCAAATTATTGACAAGATTTCGGTTTTTCTCGCATTTGACTAAATGCTTTTAGGACGATTATATTTCAACAATATCTTCTTATTTTGTATTTCCTAACTGCCTAGTACCTAGCCTACGTTACTCTCTTAATGATAGCATGAGATTGTGTCCTTTAGATTGTAGAACAATTGGGAGAAATGAAGTACACTAAATAGCCTACACACTTGAAATAGACAGGTTTCACATTAATTGAATAACATTACAAATAAATATATCAAGTAAAACCAAAGATTATGTAGCATTTTGGTTTAACTAACAGGCCAGCCAAGTATGTGTTAAATACTTATCAAGAAGATTTAATTTAAACACAACGAAAGTACAGATCACTATAACATTATCAGATATCAGTTACACCCATGTCTTTGTTTTAATTGGAATGTGGTTTTGGGGTTTTTAAGTAACAACGTCAAGACTTGCAACCCTAGCGACCTCATATGATCTTTCATTACCCTTTAACAACTAGAAATTCCTTCCCCTTAAACTGTTTAATTAGTACATCCAGTACAAGCCTAGGAGTCCTTGTCTGAAAATACCGTGTTTACACGAGGTTTGATGATCTCATTTGCCTTTAAATGGCCTGTGACATAATTTTAAATAAAAGCATTCTTGATTCATGATTAACGTCCATCACCTACGTCTGGTTTAAAATTTCATGAGCCATTTGGATAACTTGCATAAGGTAACAAAAACACTGCGCAAATTTTCTGTGCTTGATATGATTGAAATGCGATATGCACACGAGAGGTCAGGAATTCGATTCCGGGACGGGTCATGCGGAAAACTTTAAACATGGAACCCACCGCCATTGTGCTTGATCATCAGCTAAGCGTAATTCAGTAGAAACCGCAACTTCTTTGCAAATGGGGAAAATCCCGTGACAGTGACGTAGCTAAGAGGTAGGCACGGGTGGCCAGAGTCCGCCCGGCTCTGAAAATGTAAAATACGGAAATATTACATTTCTGACAATCGTCAACTACAACGTGGTTTGCTCAACTTTCTTTCATGAAGATCAGAACCCTATCCAATACAAAATTCATGTTTGTCCCCCCCTTTTTTTTTTGCTTTTTGTGTGTGTTTTTTTTTTTTCAAAAACGAAATTTTCTGCCCTCTTCGCTGGCTCTAATTGCAATTCCTAATGCGGTGGAGCTCGCTCACAAATCATTTTGGAAAACTTTCCCGAACCCTTTAAATGTGACACCAGACTGTCATGTGAAAAAGGCCATAGTGCCCATTGTTTTACTAAAATTCCAAATTTTCTCCAATTTTAGCTCTTCATTTTGAAATATTTTGTGTAAAAAGACAAAAAATATCTCTTCGGAGACTGCCTTAATTTAAGTGGCTTCATGTAATAGTATGTTTACAACGATCTTCAGTAGTTGCTGCAATCTCAGATTGGCCAATAAGAAGTCCAGTGTCTTGAAGAATCAGACAAACTTTTTGAATTTCCTTCAGGGAAACCCATAACCCAAACTTCCCTGCACCACGAGCTAATTTGTTTCTTTTTTTTAAGTGTTACAAGCTTCAGCGCACTTCACGCGCCCCCAGCAACGTCAAGTTACTAAAACGTTTGTATTTTCACGTGAGAAGAATCGCAAAATATGAGCGCTTGCTCCCCTTGAGAAATGTCTAACCACGCCACTGGTGACAGGCTCTACCTCCTAGGAACGGTTATGGTAGGCTTTTTAGCTAACACATGCATATTCGAGTACCGTTTTTAAACGTTTCGCAAGCAGTATTCCTCTTTGGAACTTTTTATCGCATTTTCTTCCTTACAAGTCACAGTGACTCAAACCCTATTGGTGTTCATGTGTTTGGGCTCATACACTTTTCAGCTGTCTTACTTTATACTTACGATAGCCCTGTTGGGACCTTAATTATCTATAAATCAGGCGTATTTTCACGAAGATTTCTCAGTCTGCACTTTCACCCCTCTCTGCACACGCAAAGAAAATAAGAAAAGAACAGAAGACAAAAATATATAGGGTACATCATGGTCCATAATAAATTACTTTCAATACATTGCACACAACAACTTGCATAATACAACGAGTGCCGTTGTTTTACTTCTGCACAGAGGAAACAGCCAACACTTACTCTTACAATTAACTTAACTAATTGTGATAACTTTCCGAGTTCACCGTTGATTAATTCAAGCTTGTACCTTCCTTTGCTTTTTTCAGATTCAACTTCCAAGATGAGTAGCGATCCGTCGATTGGTAAATTGTAACCTACATTGCTATTTCCAGGTGAGCCTGATACATCTTTACCCATTTGCCTCTCATAACCTAGGAGTTAGGAGTAGTGTATAGATTGTATTCTTTTTTCGGGTTAGGGATTAAGTTAGAGATTAGGGCTATCGTTATCCAGTTAGGTAATTTCTTGTTAAACAGTGTGCATCGCCCCCGGATTCTTGGGAAATGTCCTAAACAAAAAAGCAAATGACCACATCGGAAATTGTTATGTTACATTACCAACCTAATGAATTTTTTCATGGTCCTGCTCTTTTGAGAAGAAATGCATTGCAAAAGTGTCTGCAATATTACACAACTTCTGTAAAATTACAGAAGAAAAAATAAAGAAACACGAAAGAATACATTAAAAGTGTTGTTAGTGAGTTGAAAGCACTTTTGTGTTCTTTTTTTTATTAATGGTAAATGCACATAACTTTTTACAATGTGTATAAGATTTTTTTCATTTTACAAATTACCATCCCAAGATGCCTTTACTTTGTATAGTAATATTGGTATCCATGGCTCACACACAATACCGAATTCGCTAAAGGTAGTATAAAGGATTTTCAGTTTGACTGCAATTTTTGATGGTTACCTCTTGAGCTTTGAAGATTTTCCTTTAGGAAATCTTAAATGCATGAGGCTAATAAAGTCTTGAGCATGGCTTCTTAAATCCGAGTATTTTTCACCTTGGAAGAACATTTTATTTGGTTAGGAGGCCAATGGAACTCTTTTAAAAATATTTTCACTTGAAATAATATATTTGATGAACAATTACGCGTGTGATTCGCAAACATTCACGAATTCAACCAAGTCAACCAATGATCTCATCTGTGATTTGTATAGATTTAGATGACAATCAAGAGTTGTGTACTCATTTTACTTTTTCTGTAACAGTTAAAGTTGGGTTATTAAGGCAAAATATATTCATAATTGTGATGTTTTTGCAAAGGAACTTGAGAACACATGCCACGGTGAAGTACGATTTTGTTGTAAGGAAACTTCTCTTATCAAGAAAGAACCATTGGGATAAAAATCATATTCTCTTGAGGCGTATCCAACTCCAGTTTTGATCAAGGGTTGGTATTGTAAATTCGGACTATTTTCGTTATAATCTTAAGTGTCGTACCGCAACAGGCTGTAAAAATTGTCTTGATATGTACAATTTTTGGTACCATTGCCACCAAGATCAAGATATTGTGGGGACACACAACTGTTGTTATGCTGTCAGCATGTAACGCGAAAATTCAGAGAACATGATGAAACTCTCCTTTTTACTTTTTATTCGCTTTGTTACATCTTCCTTCTCTGTCTGATACTCTCTTCGCTTTAGGGAGGAAATCAAACTCACTACACATACACACTTAATATAGCCCGGTATCACATCTTATTATTCGAAGATATACCAAAATACTGAAAAAAAACGTTACTTAACATTTGGGGTTATCTAACAGGCCAGTGAAGCATGTGTAATAATCTAAGATTTAAGTTACATCCCACACCGCCTTTGATCCACTGTGGTGTGCATTCTCAAGAAGAAATGTTACGGCATAAAGTTGGGAATTAACATTTATTAACTGGATATATTTTTCTCAGTTTCAAGGAAGGCTTAGTAAAAATAATAGGAGGTGTAATAAGTATCACGTACGTGGAACATTCATTTCACAGTACCTTTTCATATTAGCGTGTTGCATGGGACCAGAACGCATTATTTGGCCTCCTTGTTCTGCAAATTTTTACGAACTTGTATGCAGGACTAAAAACGAGAACGGGTGCATACTGATGTCTTGCTACCTCTTCTGATTTGAAAAGACCATTGCTATTCACAGAATCTAATTGATTTTTGCTATATTTTCCAGACAAATAAAAAGGTGGTAAGTTCATCATTGAAATAGTAAACGACCTTGTACATATACCATAGGTTGGATGGGCGAGGGGACGGGGATAACTTCATTTTCATCAGAAATTTTCTGACCCAATGAGAAATTCCAAACTGTTACACTTAAATAGATTTTTAAACATTTTCCAAGCCTATGAAAATCATTTAGCCTTCGGGAAGCGATTTTCCTCAGTACCCTGTCTGAATCTGCCACCGACTAAAACTAACGCAAGGCGATAAAGTAAAAACTGACGTTTTCGTGGTAAATGTAAGTATGAAAGGAAGTCCTTACTTCGTATTATTTTTGCTTGATCTCATTTGATTGATGGAGGCACTAGTGTCTTTGATTTCATAAATGTGATACTCCATGAGAAACAACAAAGTCAAAACTGACAAAGTTTATGCAGCATTCACCATATACCTGAATCACAAAAGTAAACCAACAGACACAGCGTGCAGATTCCTTTGGAGCACATTTTCTTCTGAAAGAGAAACCGAGATGACTATACTAAATTAGATCTAAACAAAACCAAATTCAACAAGGAAGAATAACTATACTTCCCTCATTACCGTCAGGTTACTTCCATTTCACACCCCGGGATTTTAGTAATACATGAATTTGAATAAATTGAGCGCCTTATTTTAATGACCAATGATACCGCCAACCGTTGGTGAAAATGAAATTGAATGAAAGTAAAGTGCTTTAGTAGGCTACAATTACACAAATTTATTTTTAGTCAACGAAAAGTGATATTTAATACTCGTTGAATTTACAGGCCCTACAAAAATGTTAATTGTTTGGTAAATTGCAAAATGGTAACGCAATTGCCAGCATATATAATATGCAGCAGTAGGTTCATGCTGGTACCGCGTACGCCTCATCGCATAGTCGTATTAAACTTGCCTTTGTAAAAAAGAATATGGTAATAAAGAAAATCGCAACCACTTACTGTCCACGACTGTTTCTGTTTTTGAAGGCGTCACGGTTATCATGATGAAGCTTTCTTTCTTACTTTTTGAAACATTGATTTTCTCTTCGGAAGAAGGATGGTTATTAGTAGTAGCCATTCCGACTCTAAAGTTGTGTAACGTCACACTAATAAACAAGAGAAACACTCTCTTAGCTTGGTACCACTCTTGACTGTTGTTCTAGAGGGACATTATATCTTTAAAATGGTTTTAACTTATATTCGTAGACAGTTCATATGTTACACAGATTTTTTCAAAGTAATAATCGATATTAAGGCACACTGTAAAAAAAACAACGCCTGTAAAATTACAGTTAAGACAAAGATTTATATAAGAATCCTGCTTTAGCAGGGATTCCCATGCATTTCCTTTTTTGCTACTGTAAATTTACAAACATTTCCAACAGTGTCAAGTAATAAATCCGACTACAAATTTCAGTAAAACAATCTCTTGCCGCCATTTTACAACTAACGTTTAAAACAAAAGATACAAGAAAAAACAATATTTCATTTTTCGCAATAGGCTTAACAAACGTTTTTTTTTTGCGAATATAATTTGTTACAATAACGTATTGAAATGTTCTACTTACTTACTTAAATGGCGGGTGAATGCAGTGACGACATAACTCCCGTACATGCGCTCGTAGTTATACCGAGCTTAGTCGACCAAGCGATGCCCCCCTACATGAATATAGGCCACAGAAAAAGAAAATCTCTCTGAACAGAGATTGTCTTATTACAGTTAGCTTATTCTGGTGAATTTTCACAAGGTTCTCAAAAGGCAAAAATATTCCAAACATGATCTTCAAACCCTTTCCAAAACCCTTTTCCTAACTCAAATGATCTCGTTTTAAATAATAGAAGCTATATATTGTACAAAAACACGTCCACTTTTCAACAAAGCCACAGAGTATTATGTAAGGTCGGCAAATTGTCTTAGAAAACCTTTCTTTTTGTTCATACTAGAATATCCTCTCTGTCCTTGATATTTGGTACTGCTGTAATTTAAACCCCGTCACAAAGCAAATTCTAACAAAATACACCTATAGGTATTGCCCATACACACCTGAAAACGAAAAAGTAATTGACTCCAAAAGATGTTAAATTTAGCAGCAGATTACACCAAAAGGATACTTAAATGTGCAAACATTTCTCCCTTATACCCCTCCTCCACGCCAGCAGTATGGCACTGCAGTTAGCTCCAAAAGCAAAACCACTGCCTCAACCTGAGTAGATAGTGTATGTCCACTCATAGACATGTAGACATATGCGCCCCCCCCCCCCAATTCATTACAATCTGTTGGCGCCAGGCTTAAGGTTAAAGAAACCCTGATTAAAGTAACAAGTATTGCACCATTTTGAATCTATCATTTACCATTTTTTTGTTTTTGGTTTATGAAATCCTTTATACTTCTTATTATTTGTTATAAAGGGCCAACAGCATTTTTGATGAAGTAGAGTATCCATGCAAGTTCTATAAATCACTTTTAAAACTTGTTCGGGCGCTGCAAATTAAAAAAAAGAAACGGAAATGGCCCTGCGTGTCACATAAAGACTCAAGTTACACAGGTAATCTACAATACGGTTTCCTAACTTTCCTTTCACGAAATCCCAAGCTCCATTTGTAGGAGCGCGTCCGTTTGGTCATGTCCCAATCGTCTATGACAAAATTCTTTTCCGGGGGCCCTATTAAGACTTTGAATGAGGCATACTGCAATCGTGCACCATTATATGCACATGATTTCATAGTTTTGTGTAAAGTGGGCCCAGATAACAAAATGATAGGAAAGTTGGCATTATCCGTATTTTATTTTAATGAGATGTGTCACGCTTCATTTTATATATGCATGTGGGTGACAAGTACAGGCATTTTAAAATAGGTGCGATTGTCAGTTTACGCAAACCTTCAGGCAAGCCAAGCGTGGGCTAGTGCATGTTGGGTCCACAAAACAGCTTGGGGCCCAACGTTAAACTCTGCGCTTTATTTCTTCACTCTTAGTGAATATTTAAATTTCATCATTGTTTTTATTTGGTTCCAATGGGGGGGGGGGGGTCGGTGGAATACGGCATATAAGTGGTTGATTGGTCACACATGCATGTTCCGCTTTGAGCTGCTAATGTGCAGACTTTTCGCAGGGGCCACCCCTCATGTTTAGATTGGTGGCTTAGGTTAGGTTCGATGGAGTTTTACCGCCCAGTTTCCAACCAATTGGTTCAAGTCGAGCCGGCCACGACATTTAAAGATTGCATGGTAGGACAGAGGGATCCTGTAGTAAGACAATGGTCCTAATTTCTCAAACGGAATAACTCTAGTCAAATTTTTCCTGCCTTAAAGGCTTTATCCACTCATCCCACTTGAACTTGGATCAGCTCATATATCAGAGCGTAGATGACTGTTTATTTTATTTTATTTTCACAAAAATGTGGACTTTCGAATGGTTTGCAAAAGTTTGCCAGAAAATTAAAGTCTGCATTACTGTTGCTCAAATACTGGCAACATGATGTTGCGACACAAGTTGCGAGAGTTGTTGCCTCCCGTATCTGCCTCTATAAACAACAGCGACAAGCCTTCGGACACAGTGGCGGAGCTGCCATGCAACAGGGGGCGTCTCCCCTGCCCCCCCCCCCCCCCACCCTGAAGGACTCAAATGGAATACCGGTTTCCTATCCAGCTTTTCAAGTGGAAAAAAAAGCCGTAGAAATTTAAACCTAGCAATCTACTCATCCGTGAATGGAAAACCTGATACGCCAAACGAGACTCGGCTACATCTTTCAAAACAAAGACTCAAAACTAAAACAAGGGTTTTTCTCACCGTACCTACTAGGATCTGCACCTGAACGTCCAATTAAGTGGTTAATAATGGATAAAATTTATTTTTCCTCCCTAACTAACAACGGGAATCTCTGACACTTAGGTAACCTACCTAGATTATAAAATCTACTAAAAGGTGAAAGTTTCAGTCAAGGGACTTCCATGACACCAAAGTCAATACCGTGCGCTCAATCTTTTTAATATACCTCAATAGTTACTCTGCATACCCACATGCTACATTCAAAGGCTTCTTAAAAATGGATTTGCGTAAATCGCTTAACTAAATGCAGCACAGAAATTGATTTCCTAGAAAAAGAGAATTTCTTTACAGAGAAACTTCTCACTATAAATTATACTTGTCTCAAGAGATCGCCTCAGCCACTTAGTGCATTGCCTCTAAATACAGGGAGTACACTTTCATTTTGGAGTCACGAGGAGTCGAAGCCACAAGCAAAACTCAACCGTTATTTTTACGCACGATTGCACTTGGGAGTGATGATCACCTCATCTGCAGGGAGGCAGAATTGAAAGTGGTTATTCCTTTTGACATCATGTCCCCCCCCCCCCCCCCAGGTTCAGGAGAGACGGATAAATTAGCCACTTCAAATCACGGCCGTGGTACGTACGTACGTACAGTAAGTAGGTTGAGTTATTCGAGTATTAGCATTAGCACAGCCCTGGTAGAGATAACTATAGTGTTGCATTTATTCAATACATGCAGTGCATGCACGCAAGCAAGCATTGTGGTTGTTGGGGAGCATTTCCGCAGGGAGTAGGTTGCATGCAAACAGCCTATTTCTTGGGAGACCACTTCTGTAATTCGAAGGCATTCTGCGGTCAATTTTGTTTACTTAAGTCCAAGAATGTAACGCTGTCCGAGAATGTAACGTTCAAATCTCGATGTAGGCTCCCCTTAGCATGAAAATTTAATATTTCACCACCACTCGTTTTCAAAACAACCTTCATCCAAACCTGGCACCTTAAAGCGAGCTTTAATACAGCACTGTCAGTGTGGGTGTTTCAAATTCTTCACACAGGAAACAGTTTGGTTCATTAAATGTGAAACATCATGGACTGTTGTTTTAAAGTTCGAAGCAGTGGCGTAGGCACGGGGGGGGGGGGGGGGTCAGGCCCCCTCCTTGACCCAACCTTGTAATGCAAAAAACGCCTGAAATAGCGGTTTATTCTCTCTATCCTTAGACTTTTCCCTCATTTCGTGTACCAACCCCCCGACACCAAGCACCCCCCCCCCCACCCCATGGCACAATCCTAGCTACGCACCTGGTTCGAAGTGTAGTTACTGTGCAGGTAAAATATTTCTTGTTATCTTGGGAAAAACCGCAAGTGTTTGAAAGGGCATGAGCACGTTTAAATACCCGAAGCAGACCTTTTTTCACAAGGAATTGACACGTAAGTACTGTACACTTTCCATTTTACTTAGTAAGTAAACGCCATTTGTAGGCCTACTCGCTTGGTATTCAACCAACAGTCTCGCATTTTGTATCCGGAAGCGTGAAGACCCGCTAACCAAGAATTCGCTCTGTATATCTAGTCTAAATATGATCTAGGTAGTATTTCAAATTCTATGTGCCTTACCACAAGAACCGCACATGACCTACACTTACTGCACTTTGGAAAATAGCTCGTGTGACATTTTAAATATTCATTTCAACTCAGAAAGACGTGGGTTTAGCAGCTTATAATAAAAAAAAACACGTTTTTTCAAAAGAGCTTCCACACTTTTCAGAATTTTGCGTCCTACTCTCTAAATCTGAGCACTTTTATTGTCATGATACATCAAATTATGAAAAATGTCAACCATGATTAACAAAAAACCCCACATATTCCCTTTCTGTGAAGCACAAATGATCACAGCTTTCATTTGTATCAGCTTTCGCATTTATTGGCCATAGCTGATAGGGATAGCAGATCAGAATTTAAACAACTTAGATGCAGGAGTCTCACACAAATAGCTAGAATGTTAGAACATTGAATGAAATGTTTATTGAAGCACAGTCTTTTTATTAGCGAGGCTGTTAAAAAGGCAACTGGTATACCCTAATTTCGCTTTGCGACTATGATTATACGTAATAGTTACTACATACGTACGTATAATTTTTTTTTTACCATGTCCTTAATAGAACTTCGTAATTTTCACGATAAATACAAAATTTTTAAACATGATGAAAACTTTTCTAATAAGAGAAATGGAGGTAGTGGTATATTCATAATACACGGATTTCTTCTTTATCTCAAAAGCGCAGCGAGTGATAATTTTTTTTTTTTTTATGTATAGCTAACGTGGACGTGCAAATCAATTTTTTAAGAATTTTTTGAAGGTAGATGCCTCGTATTTCAACGCTAACCGCAGAAATACGTCACTGCACTGCCTGATTCCAAAACCAAAAGGCTAATTATAACAATCCTCTGTTTAAGGGGCTAAATAACGTAGCGTAATGAGCCGGAAAAGCCATTCCTCGGACTTGAGAGCAGAATCTTCGCAGTAATGATTTTGTAATTCTGGAGTTAGGACCATCAAAATGTAATGACCATAAATGTAGCACTGCAATTAGTTTGAGAAGTTAGTAAGAAGAGTTTTACGGCCCAGTTTCCAACCTATTGGTTCAAGTCGAACCGGCCTTTTTTTCCAGCTGTGGCCTACTGGCTTGTTTTCCCTACTCCGGTGCTTCTGCGGAGCGTCACACCCAACGGCAGTAGGTTCCATTTTAAGAGTCCTTGGTGTGACTCGACTTCGGTTTTCGCGGAACGTCCAGGAAATTTTGAAAAATCTTACTCTTCAGATAGTCGAAAATGGCATTTCCTGAGCTTTAAAAGGAAGATCAAAGCAATGCGGTTTCTAACTTAAGTTTTCGTTTTGACAAAAGCGATCACTTCAAACTTAATATCAGCCAGAAAAACCTTATGAGCGGAGCGCCACCGTAGGTTGACGCGGAGCGCACAGAAAGTGCCTGGAACTCTTAACCCACAGACAGTCGAAAGTTGCACTTCTTAAGAATATAAGGGGGATGTAAGTAGCCGCGATCTTGAGTTCCACAAAAAGGTCAATTAAAACTAAAATTCTTCTCTAGGAAGACTATCGAAGCGGAGCCCCACCATTGGTGACGCGGAGCGTAGAGAAAATTTTGAAAAATCGGAAACCTCAGACAAGCGGAAATAAAGGGATTTTAAAAGGCTTATATCAGACAGGAGGATCAAAGCAGATGATTTTTTTATTAGTCACCACATAAAATGTACCATTGTGTTGAAAGGTCGTCTACACTTGTATCTGTTCGGGGGAAAACTATAAAACGGAATTGAATACTAGCTTATGTATTCTCCAGCGACTTTTGGTTAAATTTATTATTTATTGAATTGATGAAAATGTATATTTGACTACCCGAATTCCCGACCATAAATGATTTTACTTCTCTATGAGTAACACCTTTTGAGAGAACGGGATTTCCCGGTTTAAATGAATTTTCAGGAAGACTCATGGGAAGACATTCCTACTCTGTATCATTACATAATTTAAAAACACCCTCAAGAAGATACTGTTGTCCGAGTTTCGACTGTGAGACTGGAATAGATGGCAAACTAGTAGACACTGCAACTGAACGCTCTCCCGGCTGTCGGTGTTATTAATTTGGCAATTGAAAACATCCCAGAGCTTAACTTTCTCCCGAATATTTTACGCTTTCGGGCCAAGATTTTGGAAAACTACAGGATGAAGTGGGGAAAACTTTTTAACAAGCTATCCGAATGTGTCGCAAATCTTTGATATCATTTTTATGTTTAATAAAAAATTGCGTTGTATATAACGTTTTCAGTTTTGGGGCAAATATTTGAAAGCTTTAAAGACACAGTATCGTGGCGCGAAACGGGGGCGACATTTGGACAGCCTTGAAAAAAATTGTTATCCCACCGAAAATCCCGGATGTAGCCCATAGACACCGTATGATAACAGTACATACGATTGCGTGGGATAGCATACTGCTACATATGCTTGTATGCGTGAGCGTTAACATGCCTAGTAGTAGTATTTGTGTTCATTTGTATGTAGCAGGGAGTTGTTTTCCTGATACAAGTGAGTACCTTGCTCAGTGACAACAAAGAGACCCTTGGGACTTTTCCCAATATCTTGGGAATTTTGAAACGGCTCGATCATTCTTTTCCTCCCCACTTTGAAAAAAGAAATATTGTGTGATTGTTTCTATTTTTTACTTTTCGAGTGACTAATTAATTAGTTACGAAATATGTGAATAAGTTCTAATTAGAATGCCAAGGTGGCTTATTTGTATTAATATTCCGGCTTAATTGTTTTTGTGTTTTAATCATCAGTTTGACTTCGATGCTCTTGTAGGCTATTATTACTGTAGTTCAACGTTGAGGGGCTATACGTTGTTATTCGGGACATGATCTTGGGAATTTCTAAAAAGACGAACTTGCCTAGGAAACTGCATTGAACTTGAGAGATCGGTCGAAGCGAAGGGGCCAGTCTTAGTCATACGACAGCAAAATGTCTTCCTGTTCAGAAAAAAAAAAAGAAAATCGAAGGACAGCGTTTGCACCAGGCTATAGCAATGGCACCGGAGGACCATTAAACTAGTTGTCACGAGAAGGAGAAATCAAACGAGAAAAAATACAGTAGCAAACGAAAGTCGGAGTTCCCTTTCCCATTCTCACGCGGAATAGGCCCTACCTAGATCGCCGCAGAAAAAGCAGGTTGATTGATTGGGAATGGCAAGTCTCCTGTTTATAACGGCGATTTTGCGAAACATCTTCTCACAGATCATGCCCAAAGGTAAGTGAAATGTGTTTGTTCAGTTACTGATGGTAAAAAGTAGACAGGATTGCCGTCTCGTTAGTGATCCACATACCCATCCCACACGCGTTTAGCATGTGTACATGCATAGGCCTAACGAAGGACACAATTATATTAGGGCCTAGTAGCTCTATGCCTAGTAAAACTTTTGACGAGCTAGCACAGATTTCAGCAGAAGTGATCAGCACTTCATTTGCCAATTCATCAAAATCGTAACCTCAGAATAAGCCGCACTACTCTTGAAAAATCTGACTATGTCCTCGGTTTGCTCATATATATATATGCCCGGCCATCTTAATTTACACTATGATCTCTCAGAAAGCCTGACACGGAGTTTGCACTTTCCCCAATATTGTCTTCACAAAACTTTCTAATCAAGCATAGGCCTACAGTAAGCTATCACTTAGATAATCCTAGCTGTTTCATTAGCCTACAGTCTACTTGAAAATGAGTAAGCTTTGCTGGATCAGTAATTTGCCAAAGAGACTTGATGAGAACAACAGTTCTGTAAGCCTGAGCATGTCGGATTTTTAATAAATGAAGATTATCTGGTGCAACCAGGTGGACAGGATCAAGGCGCCATTATGTAGCAATTGATTTCTGCAACTTTGCTTATGCTTGGGTGACCTCCAGCTGCATTTATAGTAATTGATATATGCTTTGCAATAAAGGAAATGAAGACTTTGATAAGCATTCATATATCTGAAGGACTTAAAGGGCCAAACCTCTCACCCCAAACTACAATTTTGGTACCCAGGTACCGAAATTCTCAATTGACTCAGCTCTTTGATTGACAGCTAATTCAAACAATGCAGAGTGCCAAAGCTTATATTAAACATCATGAAAGGTACTGAGAGTGTTTTGATTATATAAATTGGGTTTTTCTATGCTCACCCTGAAGCAATAAACTGAGATTGTGTCTGGATGAGGATGAATTTCGGACAATTGTGGGAGGGGCTTCAGTAAGACAGTTATGAGAATGGGTACTGTTTGGGGTGAGAGAACTTGGCCTTTAATTAAGCATTCACATTCATGTGTGAATGCATTCCAAAACATTAAAAAACTAATGAATGCATTCAAACAGTAACTGAAGGCTTGGCAGACTTCAAAGGAAATTATGAAGGCTTATTCAGAATGCAAGGAAGACTTCATTTGAGGAAGAAAATGAGCATTCAACTCACTGACTGCTTAATTTAGGCCTTTGAATGATAAAAGATGCATTCAGAGGGCATAAATGCTTATTGAATGCTACATAAGCATTCATTCATAGTAAGGGTAAGGGCCCCCATCAAAATGCCAGTGGTTTGCCAGGTATGTGGTTAAAAGAGTTGTAAGGCAACTGCCTTCCTAATGTGAGGTAATGCCCCATAGGCCTCCAGCTTTCAAGTACGTACATCATATTGCCCCCCACGTGTGGAACAATGCTATAGTATAGAAAGTTAGCTAGGCCTACATCAGTCGCCTAACAAGACCTGGATCTGCAGATTTTGGGCTCAGTCGTAGATCCAGGATTTTGAGAAAGAGGGGAATTAACACACCGTCAACAAACCATACACCGGGGCATTGGGGGTCACCTCCAATAAAATTTGAATTCTGCTTATATGCTCATATACAATTTGCCATCAAATGAGAAGCATATTTTCTGCATATTTTTTTTTAATAGTTCGTCATTGAAAAACTTAGGGGAACCCTGAGCAACGCCAATGCCCTCTCCTGGTCAGGGCATAGGTATTAATTGTCAAGTCTAAGCTTGCTCTCTGTGCACACTGTTTAATCCTGCACATTGCAGACTATACCCTTCTAGCCTAGTTTTAAAATACTCAATTAATGACATTTGAAATGTTACATCCAATTCACCCTCATACTTTGTAAAAATAATTTAGGGATAATTACCAACATATTCAACAAATGGTTGTACCTGTATGCAATGAAAACTGATGCTGATCTCCTTCTCCTCAATCACCACCACCCCACAACCCCCCTCCTCACAAGGGAAATAAGAAATCTGCATTCTAAATTCAGTTCATGCCAAAGTACTGTAGGCCTACTACCAGTAACCAGTTGGGACCAATAATACATGAACATAATATTAGCCTTCTGTTTTGTAATTGTGTGAAAAATATTTGGGACAACCAAATTTCCCTCTGGACAACTAAAATGAGTGGAATGGTTGCCCCGAGACAACCCTAAACTTTTTAAAAATCGAGGCGTGGGCTATGAAGGGTACTGTAAGGTAGGCTAAGCATAGTATAGCTGTACCTGTACATACAGTATAAAAAGTTGTTTATCCCAAGATATAGGCAGGAACGACATATAAATGCTTTTACTGGGTAAGGTTTCCGTATGTTAGATGTGCTGTAGTTTTACGGCCCAGTTTCCAACCAAGTAGTTCAAGTCAAGCTAGCCTTGACCTTTTTTCCTGTTTTGGCTCACAGGCTTGTTTTCCTAACGTACTCCATTGCTTTTGCTGAGCATCAAGCACAATGGCAGTAGATTCCATTTTTTAAGTCTTCATTGAGACTGGGCCGGGAATCTGTATGTTGAATGTACATGAAATGCCGAATGCAATAAAAATTACTGCCTAAGCAAAATTTATGTCCTCAGTTATTGACAGTGGCATTACCAGACTTTTTCATTGGGAGAGGGAAAGTGCTGAAGTGGTGGGGCAAACGAAGATGCTCCTACTGTATTTGGAGTGCCACTATTGACCAGCACATTGCGTACAGAGAACACTTTGCCTGAAATGTGTTTCAGTTTGCATAAAATGGTACTTCCCAGCTGGTGTTTTTACTAAACTAAAAAGTGTTGATTTCAAGATGTGTTTGTGAAGTTCTTACACATTTTGCCCAATATACTTTTTACATGGGAAGGGCGAGGGGGGGGGGGGGTATGCTAGAGCCACTTCTGATGCCAATGGTAATTGGTAGGTTGATTTAAAATTCCCTTTAGACAGAATAGATTGCAACCCCCCGCCCCACCCCCTTGTCCATTTCTGTTTTAATGGGGCCTACACCCTAAAAAAAGTTGGGTAAAAAAAGTTGGGCACAGCCCAAACTGCCCAACTTGGGTAAATTATTAACCAGGAAATTAGCATTTAAATTACCAAACCGTTGTTTACAGGTCAGACTTTTGTAAAAACCCGCTTTGTTATTTGAAGCGGCAATATTTTTGCCCAAGATTGGGTAAAGCACTGCATTTCCCGCCAAAATTATAACAATGACGTCCCATTCTTCCGTTGGGCGCGCGATCGCGAATTACGACGAGAGACTAGAACATAGACATGTCTTTCCATCTGCGAGAATAATTTATGGTGCAAATTTCACGATGTCTGACCAAGAAGTAGAAGAATTACTACAGCGTTGGGGGATGGTGAATCTCATCGACGTTTTTAGAGGTGAGGATAAGCTAGATTTGATTAGTTGAACTTCAATATGCGATGCGATATGCGAGGTTCGAGAATCATAACTACGAGAATGGATAGGCTGGGCTACCTAACGATAGACGAGTATGGCCTAAGTTAGTATTTCGTCCAGAGTATACTTACAGTTAAACTAAGGCTCTTGTATCCGATATGCAGATCTACTATCTAGACCTAGGCTAACTTAATCTAAGTTAGGCCTAACGTAATAAGCCCGCGGACGTGATCAAACCATAGCCTTGCCTCGCCAAGGCTAAAAAAATTGGCGCACATTATTTTTTCACCCAAGCCTAACACATGTAGCCTATAGCTGGGGCAATGAGTGCTACAGGTTACAGGATCTAATCAGAATTCCTCCAATGTGCTCGTCCTTTTCACAAAACTGATTTTTCAGAAAAAAATTACAAAATAACACTACCTAGCTTGAAAATAAGATGAATTTCTGCCTCTTTTGATCACTATAGGCCTATGAATTGTTTGTTGGAAAAAGATGATTGGGCAATAAAATCTCCTAGTTAGCCTAACACCAGTCATTTCTTCATTTCACATAAGCATCCCCTATCTGTCGCATGTTACCTTCCGCACTCAACTTTCAAACCTTGTGAAGTAGTAATATGTGTGATCAAGCCAATGCATGTGCGCATGAGTAGTTTGTGGTACTGAATTGAAACCCGGACGCAGTGCATGCTTTACTTTTTGAGTGTGTGTGTTTTTGTGCAAAATTTTCACCAGTGCAATCTTTTAATTCGCAATTTTTTGTGCAATTTCCACAACTTTCAGCAATCCTAACATGTATTTTGTATGGGTATAACAGAATATTGCTTTTGTGGTTCTAACATCAGGTTCCCCGAAAATGCAGCCCTCCCGACAATGTTGGATATCAAAATTAGTCTACTTGTAACCAGCTAGGAGCATGCTGTCTATAGCAGCAGACGAGAGTGGGTATAACATTGCAGCAATAGTCAATATTTTTGTTTCTCCCATTTTGAGAATTTTTTTTTCTTTTGTTCTTTCTTCAGTTTTAACCATCTACAAAGAAAAAGTACTGAGAATGTATTCTGTGTACTACATTGGATACTCACAAGCATTGGTCGGATATGTGCGTTTGCTTGGTACAGTAGCTTTGAGACCTGTAATGTCAAGCTTTTCAGAGTGCACACATACTGAAAACTGTACCATGGGTACACATGCGTGGATGGTCAGAAGGAATTGATTGGTACTGTACTATGTACCTTTCTATTCTCAGACCTGAGTGCATCGCAGGGGAATGAGGGAAAGGGTTTGCAAACCCCTTCCACAAACCTGATTACCTGGAAACCCCTACTCTTGTCCCCAATGAAGCTGAAAAGAGAAAAAATATATAAGATATGCCACTCAAACAACCAGCAACCCTCTGTCGATCCTCGTGAAGCCCATAGAACAACCTGATCAATGCAAAATGTTAATTGCAAAATGTCAACATTTGCTGTGCTACAGTAAAGTTCTCTTTCCTTTAATTGCAGACCATGGGATAGACAAGCATGCACTGCAGCTTCTCGATGAAGGTTCAGTCAAAGAACTTGTCCCAAAAGTGGGTGAGAGACTGAAGTTCTTACAGAAATGGTGAAACGAAGTAAGTCTTACGGTGGCTAGAGGTGTCAAGGGAGACATTAAGGTTTTCTTTTTCCACCTTAAGCATGCCCATTGTATTTATGCACGATCACAAACGAAAATAACTTGTCTCCAAGGTAACTGCAAAAGTATTTTCTTTCGATTATCAAGTTTTAAAAGGCACTTGCAGTCTCATCAAAAAAAAAAAAGAGACTGTCACTGATGAGCAACCATCCATTTATGAACAAAATGAGGGGTCAAATTCGAATGCACAAGTTCAAGGTTTATATACCCCATGTGACAATGAAGGATGACCAAGCAACTAATTGGGATGATCAGATGGAGGATGATGATAATGAATTCCAAGCAGAAAACAAGCAGGAAAAAGAGTTTTTACAAGAATGAAATCCATTTTTACAAGTTAGTGAAGCCAAATACCTTTGTAACACTGAGCAAAATAAAGGCATATTTGGGTAGTAAGCATGTAAGAGAGAATGTTTCCTCATTAGATTTAGCTCAACGAATTGAGCTCATGCCATGGCAATTAACAATGGCATCAGGTTGCTCTCTGCAGTCTCTTTGGGCCCTTCATTGTTAAATTAGGTAAGGTCATATATTTAGAGTGACAGCTAATGTTAGTTCCTGTTGTGTCATGGACAGGTTCAGTGAAATGATGTGTTCAACTTCTAGTGGTTGTGTCTGAATCTAATTGGCCATTACATTATGTAGCTAGTCATCATGGCTATCTTTAAATTGGTAATAAATGTTAATTAGGGTTACAAAAGGTGAAGGGATATATTTTAGCCAAAGCTTTCCATTAGAAAGTTTTCATTTTTTTGTTTCATTTTGTTATTTATATCAAGCAGATGGGGGTCATATCTGATTAAAGTATTTTGGCCATCAAAAAAAAAAAAAAAAAAAAAAATGAAAGAAGATAAAAAGATGTCTAATGCTGGCTGGATGCAGAAGGCCAGTTTTAACTTTGGTGTGACTTGGCTTTGACCTAAGATGTCTCTAGTGGGGAGGTCGCTTAATATGTTACAGTATGTCATAATAGATCCCCTTCAGTTTATGCCTGTGTGTATACAGCACATGTTAGGGTTTCAGATTTTTGGTCCATTTAAGGTTTAATATAAAAATGTTACCCTAACTGTATGTGTGAGGGTTAGTGGATGAGCTGCTCCACTGGCTTGCTATTAAGTGAGATTTTGATCTAGCTATCTCTGGAAACAGTTACTTCAATACTGTCTTCCTCGATCCCTGCTTGTACACACTTTTTGTCCCACAAAATAACTACTCTTTGATCTCCAGCTGTCATGTTTTGTATGTGCTTTTAACCTATTTCCAACTCGGTCATATTCTGCGATTTATGATCCCTTGCTGTGGCATATATACCTTACACAGTAAGGCTATCCAGACGTTACTTTGTTGTTCCATACGCTAAATTATATTCTGTATAAAATTTGTGAATAACTTTTGATGATGAATGCATTAATTTGCTGAGTAATATATCAATTCATAGCAACAGATAACAGTAATCTGTCATTTTAACAAACCAAAAAGGAGACTGCTAAAAATTCTTCAAGCTTTTGAGAATTATAATTCTTGAAAAGGTGTCACTAACCTTTAGCATATACTTTTGTCTGTATTTGAAAGTGTCTTTAAAATATTACAAAGAAATAAAATTTGCAACATGCATGACGAAATTGTGATGTTGAGGGAGCTTTCCATGACAGAGAAAGTACACCTATATTACATAATGTCACTCGTTGACCTGGGTATAGCCTGAGGGCACTTCATGTGGGTCCTGCCCTAGCCTTTCAATTGCACAGTTTGTCTATGGTTGGACAAGCCTTTATCATCACTTGTCTGTGTATAAAGGAAGGATCTCAGTGGTGGATTTTTGTTTTTTAAAAGGAATGTTCCCGTCTCCGTCAGGTGCAGTTAGACCTTTTATCTACCCACACCATCCCACCCACTTAGCACCCTTCCACATCCCCTGCAAAACTAAGTAAATGGGCAGGAATCTGGTCAAATTTTATAACAATGAATGGTTCTGTCTTCTTTTAGCAAAGAACAGTTACCACCCGCTGAGGAGAAAGCAATGACTGAATGGCTTCGGCACAATTGTGAGCCACTGAGTACAGTAAAGGACTATATGAAGAAGACATTTGCTGCAAGGGCTAAAAGTATAAGAGAAGATAGGAAAGGTGTGGCAGAAGTCTTGGATTGCTCCCCAAGGTTACTTACTCCAGGAATGGTAGGTCTTGTTGAATGGTAACTGCTCATTTTGTTAAAATGCATAATGATCATCATAAGGTTGAAGAACTCGGTTATACTTTGAAAGCCAGCTTCTCTCTGTCAATCACAAAAGTTGATCTTTTTCATGGATGACTTGGGTACGACTGAATAGGCCATTGTTTGCCTGACTAAACCAGTGCACTATACCACAACCACAAACTGCAGATTCAATTTTTAGTGGGCAAGAAACTTGAGCAGCCTACCAACCAACTAAGCAAACAATTCAATTAGCTAGCCTACACGAAAGAAGGCACAGATAAGCCAAGATACGTTCACCAGGATTTCCCATCAAATCAAGGGGGAGGCTGTCTTACCTCTCTAGCAGAGACTGAGTTGTACTTGATTTTTTTCTCACAAGATTTGTGATGCAGAATATTAAAGTGTGGTCTCCCTTAAATTACATTTTCTTCATTTCAGTTCAGTCACATTTCATATATTTGTTTCTTCTCAACCAACAATGATAGCAATATGAGTATATGTGAAGTGTCCAGTAAAGTGATAAATTGCATGTATGTTATAAAAGGAAAGTACTCTTAAAACCTTAGGAAGAAGTCAAAAGCAAAATCTCTTCTTTTGAAAAATATGTAGAGTCTTCATTCTTTTTCGAAATATTCCCATTCTGCATGGTTTTACAGATGGAACAAGATTTTGATATGCTTTACCCAGGCAAATCCAACAGCCTGTATGAGAAATGGGACAGTATTTCTGAAAGTCTGATAACCTATGCATGTGAGGTGTGCCCTTCATGGCAGCAAGTTTTGAACATGAACCAGGATGTGGGAAAGCTTACCAAAGGTGAGTGTGCTTAAGTAGTGAAAATCATGCTCAAATTATATTTTCACTTTTTTATTCCATTCCCATGATAATTGTACAGGTGTTAATTTTGTTCTTATATGATAAGCATTATTCAGGAAAGCCTGTTACATACGTACATATCAAATATTCTGGTGGTTGTGTCATTGGGAATATCCAGCTTCTTCAGTAATCTACTTTCATACTTTCTGTAGCAGCTAGTTAAGCAGCATGGTCTTGTTTGGCAGTAAGCCACAACTGGGAAAAAGGCTGTGATCAGCCCGACTTATTAAACCAATAGGTTACAAATTGAGATGTAAAGTCTAACTAATCAACTTGACAGTGTGTATCACATGCCTTGAATTTTGAGGCATGCCAGTGCACACCACCACTCCAAATCACTGTGAGGAGGAGGATTTTTAGCACACCTAGATCAAGATGGGAGCTCATTTAAATTTATTAAAGTGAAATAAAACAGAACACCTACCACACTTCTTAATTTCCTGAGGAGTGGTATTTGGTTTAGAAGCTACTTAAATAGCAGATCGAGCTGTGTTTGTATTGATTATGTTCTCTCTGCGCAGTCTCAACTTATCTATGGAGTTCCTCAAGGTTCTGTAATCGGACCAATTCTTTTCACAATATATACACAACCAATGGGAGATATTATACATAGTCACAATGTTAACTTTCATTCATGCGCAGATGATACTCAGCTGTATGTCTCTTTTAATCCTAACGAAACTGGTGCTGCTCTAAGGGCATTGCAATTGTTACAAGATTGCATTAGTGATATCAAAAGGTGGATGAATCAAAACAAATTAAAATTAAATAATGAAAAAACCGAATTTTTCATAGCAGGAACGAGACAAAGCTTTTTAAAGCTCCTGAAACTTAATCTTACAGTGGGTGATAGCCAAATTGAATCATCCTGTAACATACGTAACCTAGGAGTTTTCTGTGATTCTAATATGTCCATGACCAAACAAATTAATAGTCTCATATCAGCTGGAAATTTCCAGCTCCATAACAACCGTCGCATTTGTCGTTATCTTGATCAGGATACACAACATTTCATTGTACGTGCGCTTGTCCTTCCTAGCTGTTTGTGTGTAATATGTCAAGAAAGGAAACATGTATGGGCAAACTAGGTGTTTAGGTACCCCATATGGAGTACAAGAATCTTGCTGTTTTTGGTGGAGGTCAAGGTCATTTGAGGTCACCAGGGATCAAACCTTGTGCAAACAAAATCTCAAGAAGACAAACTTTGAAGAAACACATATTAAGTCAAAGATCTACATTGATATTCGTGGAGCTAGGTCAATTAAAAGTTACCTGTGGCCAATGGGGGTCAAAATTTGAAAAACCTGGTGCACAAGATATCTTAAGAAGGGAAACTGTGATAAAACTCATACTTAGTATGTTGGTCCCTTAATGAAGTAGACCCTTATTTTTAATGGAGGTCAAATTTTTTCGGGGGTTTGTAAGGGTCAAACATGTCTGTGTATTTTATTGGTCGGGTAGTACTGAATATGGCATGCTTCTGCCTTCAGTGTGATATTTTCTACTTGGCCCTGAAATTTTCATGCTCTGACTAGACCTGGGTTGTCCAACCTTTCGCAGTGGTGGGCCACATGCACTGGTTATGATGGACGAGGGGCCCCATTCTATACTCGTTTTTTTTTTTTTTTCAATTTTCCCGACGTCCAAGGCAACAAAATGCAATAATTGCGCGTAGGGAACACTGATGCATTTTTGTTTTTGATTGCACAAATAAATAAATTTTAGCGAATATTGATGGTGTTGGGCAGAAGATTCGGACACAGTGTTTTTTTTTTTTCATATTCCTCCTGAATCATTCTTAACCCGCGCCCCAGTGGACAACACTCCAATGTAGCTAAATGTAGTAGACATTTGAAATGAATTATTTCATTCAAAAGAAAGCATGCCATAGCGGACGGTGAAGCCTAAAGTTGTCATCAATTAATCTGCTTATTGAATAATTTTGCAATATAGATTATTTCTGACGGGCCGGACCGTGACCCGCGGACCGTAGGTTGGACAACCCTGGGCTAGACGGTGCCTCCTGGGTAACATTCCTGCCATAGTTTTCCAATATGTTTAGATAGCATCTGTCCAGTGACTGAGAGAAATGGAGCATCATGGTATTATTTAGAAAGCACTTGAATCATTGAAACCAAAATGCATTTTTGCATTGTGATTTTGGAAACTTATCATGTGCCCTTAAGTTATTGAAGTGCACAAGATGGAAAAATAAAGAGGCCTCAAATGGGCTCTATTCAAATGAGTAACATACAAAAAACTAGCTAGGTGCTTCATGACTTTAAGGATGGCCATTTCCCAATGCTGCTAAGTGACCACAAATTTGGTGCCAGCATTTTTGCTGATAAATGACAATTTCATTTCACAAGTGGGGGTGGCTAACAGACTCAAAAAAATTGATCAGTTTTGGGTGCTTTTAAAAGGCCTTCATTCAGTTTAAAATATCACAGTAGATTTTGGTTAGGCTGGGATGAAAAAAACTGCTTTGCATAGTGTAACATATTTCGGGGTTTTACCTCATGCCTGTCATGCTAAGCAGCAGTTCCTTACTTTGAGTGCCCCCATCTTTATCTACTTATCAATAGCACTAAATTTACTTTTTAACAGCAGCTGTATCTTAATTACTTGAGGTCTCTTGCTGTATCTTATCTATATTACCTTCATATTGGTTGCAGATGAGAGGGAAAACATGGCCTTCCGATTGCTTCTGGTACTTTTCCGAGGGAGATGCAAGAAAAGCTCAGGACTGTGCACAATGGGTGAATCGTTGCTGCATTCATATATTTGAAACCAGTGAGTACTTTTTATCATCTCAACACAATTGCAGGGAATGTTGTATTGTTGATACCAGGAAAAATAGACTACTTTGGCAAACAAAGAACTATTAGCTTAGCTTCAGAAAGTACCAGCTAGTTATTTAGCATGAGTTCTGTGAAGCCAATAGCTGGTAAAGAACCATTTCATAGCTGCAAAATATATAAAATGGATAGCAGCTGGCCAATTGCAGAAATGAAGAATGTATTTTAAATTGCCCCAAAGAAATGACTTGATAAGTGTTCAAAATCACTTTTGTAGTGACTGAAACCAAAAATAAGAAGGCAAAGTGTTTGTGACAAGTTGAAGGCTACTGATTAATCTCCTTTCTGCACAGCAGCAGGGTAACAAATGTAAATGAGCTCATAAGAAGTTGATAAATTCCCTGGTATTACACAACTAAAGTCCACAAGAGATATGTTCCCTGCGATAGATACTTATTTCCCATGGAGATTACATTATGCTTTAAAATGCACAAAACTCTTTCATTTTTAAGTCCTTCTTTGTTGACTCGATTCACAAAATCTTTATAGGCACTTGAAGATATGTGAACTTGAAGCACCTTTTCAGATTAAGTATTTCACTGAGCTCAACTTGAGCTAACTTTTAGCTTAACTTCTGAGCTTAACTCAACATCCCTTGTACAAAGAATAATTCCTCTTCAAAACACACAACCAGCAAGCCCCTGATTCTGTGTTTCCTTTGACAACTAGAGCTCTAGAAGTCAGACCCAGAAGTTGGGAGGCTTTCAAATGTACAGTTCTTAAGAAAAAATATTCTGAAAATTTTGAAAATAGTTCACATCTTTCTAGTATGAGAACATTTCAGAAACTCGTGGAAGATCTACAAGTTAAAGATAGAAGTTCTAGAATATCCTATACCCTTTCAAAGACTGTGAGCAAATTCAAGATTTTTCTAAAAGATTATGGTTGCATAAGTTTGTGTTGAAATATAATTCTTGTCCTTTCTAGATCTTACACTACAATTTTCTTGATTCTTACAGAGAACACAGGGTATTGTGTGTGTGTGTTTTAGAGGCTCAGACAATAAACACTTTATTTCAAATTATAGATGAAGAATTATATACACTACTGAGTTATGGAAAGGGCTTTCAAAGACAACACATCAAGAAAGATAACTAAATAAGGGAATCTCATGTTTGTATTTAAGTAAGATATTTCACATTGACTTGAAAGAATTAAGTTGTATTTGGTGGAGAGGAAAGGGCATTTGAGGTTACTAGAAGTTAAACTGCATAGAACTTGTACAAATCATAGTACAAAACTTGGCTGTCCTGCATTAGGTAGAATTAAAGAACACAACCGTTTGCACTTTCTTTTGTAAGGACTGACAGAAGAGAAGTTCTTGTTTGACAAGGAACTGGAGTCATTGATTTGAAGGTAGACCAAAAAAAGCTTGGTAGGGAAAAACCATTTTCTTGAAATATGTGGTAAGGTAACAAAGACTTCATAAAAAATACTTCTCAAACAAGAAGTATAAATGTGAAGGGTTTTCAAATTTTATTGGTAACATTGTCAACGTTTTGTGGGTAGGATCATTTACAAATGTTGTCTGAGTGTGTTTAAAGGTAGTGCACTGGGCTCAGCATTTCACTTAACTGCAGTACTTTTGTTTTCCCTTTTCTTTGTGAATTCTGTTTTGATTTCTTCTTTTTTTTCATTTCATCTAGAATGTTACAAGTGTGGAGCAGTTCTGTTGTGACATATCGAAGAAGGATCGCCCACAGCAATTTATACTCTGTCTTGTTAAAGCTGGCCTTATCAAGGATCACCAAGTCTTTGTTATTATTGAACGTCAGCCAATTTCTTTGCCATCACTGCTGAAGGCAGTTGATTATTGTTTTAAAGCACACTGTGTCATGGACATTGGATACCAGGTACAGTGTAAGGGCTCATGTGAGTTTCTTCAATCAGAGATTTACCAAGTTGGAAATGTGCAAAGTCATGCCATAAGTGCATTCAGAGCATTTAGGTCTTCACACACCTCAAGATCATTTTTAGTGAATTGGCCGAAACGAAGGAGAAGTTTTAAGTTTTACTCATGTTTAAAGCTGTTTCTGTTTGTTTGTTTGTTCTCGCATATTTATTAAGAAGACCTAATGAATTAATTATTTTTGCATAAAAGAAGGTCTAGAAGGATGCTAATTTTGTGAAGTAAACTCACCTCTAAGCAGTTATCCAAAGAGTTTGGGGAAGTGCAAGAAAGTTGATCTGTTTTTTTTTTTTTTTTTTGTTTTTTTGTTTTTGATGATGCTCTTCACAAAGTTGAAGCATGCCAAGGATGATTTAAAAGGGGATTAACGTCATACTTCTTGGAGCATGAATACTACCTATTGCAGTCCTGTAGACTTAATTAATTGAACAAGGCATGTTGACGAGTAAAAAGATAAAAATGGCTCTACTCTCGTAAGGCATGGTGAGAGTTGAGCCATGGTGCTGGAAGAGTCGAGCTATTTTTTCTTGTGGGAAACGTCCCATCTATGTTGGGGTTGAGTGCAGAAAAAACTTCTTTTCCAACAATCACAGATGGCCATTTGTGCCCTACACTACATAGTTAAACTTTCATGCTAGGACACAGCTATATGCTGGTACCAAAAAACCCTACTTTTTGAGTAGTCTCTGGCAAAAGCTGACTGAGATGAGAAGACGAGTGAATGCTTCAGTTCTGAGGATTATTCAATATAATATACAATGTAATATAGGAAACTACAGAAGAAGAATGGGGTGTTTTCCCAGTTAAACAAGAAACAGAAAATATTTTCTATTCTTGGAAATATTGGAAAAGCAATGAAAATACCAGAAGTTTGATATCATGAGAGTTCCCCCTTCCCCTTGATTAAAGATATTAAAGGGATGTGCCATGCTATATATGTTGTCACAAGTGAAGCATTTAAAGCACTTTTCAACATCTAGAAAATCTTTAGGAGTTTTGTTTCCCATGAACAGCATTTATAATCTTTTGAGTATTTCTCAAAACGTTTGCAAATGTTGAGAAAGTAATAATGTTGTGGCAGTTACCTCCCCTTTTGGCACATGTACACTCTACTCAAAGATTTTGAGACACTATTCCGAGCAATAAAATAATCAGTACAGCATGTGAACTACTTCATAAAGAGATACAAGTAACTTTGAGAATGAATGACTTTCCATTGAACAAAAGTATAAAAAATGGCTAATTGTCCTTAAAATGGCACAACTGGGTTCTTGTGAGAACATCTCAGAGTAAAATACTGTAAATGCCCCCACTCTTAGCTGTTAAGGTATCTCAAGTAATATATTGTGATTATTTAGTTTAAGATAAAACATTATGGTACAACAAAAATTTTGTCGATTTTTCATTCCTTGAAGTATTTGAGCTTCACTTTTTCTTATGCTTCTAAATAGGTGGTATGTCATCTGAAATGACAGAAGAGTAAATGGAAAATGCTATTTCTGTCTGCGTGTTTGTTTTGACATGTTTATTAAGAAAGCATATCATATTTTTATATTTTACAAAACAGAAGCAAAAGGAGGCTGATAATGTTGTTAAAAGAGTAAGCTATTCTGTTATAAATACAAGCAAAGAAATTTAGAAACCAGTTTTGTCATTTTTATGTGTTCTGTCATGTCCTAAAAAGTTATCAAATAGAAAGAATCTAGTCATTTTCAATCAGATAATGATCAGAAACCAGCAGAAGTGTAGAAAAGTCAGAGTAAGCAACTCGTGGGTAAAATAGTCCATAGCATTTCATATTTATTGGGCACATTTCGATTAGCATTTTACCCATTTGTTGTGGAAATCCTTTTGTGATTGACCATCTGTTGGGTAATGATGAGGAATCTTTTTCGCCATCTATTGGGCAAAACAGAATTTTCTCTAACCATCTGTTGGGTAGAAATACCTTTGGGTAGAAATGTTGGGCAATTATTTTTGCCCATTTCATGGGAAAAACGGTTACCCAACTGGGTTGGGCACGCTTTTATCCAATAAAGTGGGAGGTGGCATATGAGCCCATCGGTTGGGTAAAATTTTGCCCAGGTTGGGCAAAATTTTACCCATCTTTTTTTAGAATGTATGTGTTCACATCATCATCAATCATCATTATTATGACTCATATAACAAACAATTTTGACACCACCCCTTAATCATTGAGGGATATGTGATTTGAAATCATGGAAGTCTGATATACTTGCACTCTTCCCTAAAATTAAATACTGTTTCATTGCAAATAGTCTTAGTTTACTTTTCAGGTGTTCTTCAAAGTACTGTACGTGCAGTGGGCCACACAGACAGAGCCAAGTGAATGACCAACCTCACGTCAGTTGCTAGCTGTTACACCCATAGGTGAGTGAAAATAACTACAGGATGTATTAAAACAAGTCTTTCAATTTCCAAAAGCATGTTTTCCCAACTAACCTCCAGGTAGTACTTCCATGGTTTCACAACACTATAGCACAGAACAATCTACCTTGTGCTGTTCAGAATTGCACATGACGTTTTAGCGGTTTTAATCAGTACCATGAGTGGTGGCACTATGTTGTGCCAAGGGGAGGGGGGGGGGCATTTGCCCTCCCTAGATTTTGTCCTCGGCCCCCTCACTCCCCCCTTCTCCCAAATGTTAGCTGGTCAGAAAGGAGTTGGGTTTGGGTCTCCTGAAAAGAATTTAAATATCATACCTCTCCAGAGACTACATTTTTCATTCAGAGATACAGTATGCTAAAACCTCAGAGCTTCCAGGGGCGAAGCCTGCCTGTTTCCTGCCCACTGTAAGAGGTGACTAAAGGGAAAACTAACTTGCACTTGAACTGTACTTTAAACTGTAAATTTAAACTTAAAATTTTTTATTGAGTTGACTGACACAATTCTGTATGACATGTTCATGTTAATTGGGTATAGTTAAATCTCATTCTTTACTATCTAGAAACTTTATATCTACTATCTACTACAATATTGCACAGTTTATGAGCATTGCTATGCCTTTATCCAATATCTTGTTTGGTAATGATGTAGAGTTGCAGTATCAATTAGTTGTCCACAAAACCTGAGTGAATATTATTTTCTCCCAATAGCACAATGTTAGATAGTATACCCACTATGGTAATGTTTTGACTTTGCCAACATTTTCAGAATTATAAGGTTGAATGTCATGTGCGTGAATAGTTTACATCATGATTTACAAATTGGGCTAGCTGCTATGTTGAAATGATGTGCTCCCTTCCTTGAAGACAAGAGCAGTCACCCCAGTATAAAGTATAGTAGTGTACAGTAGTTAGACTGCCCTGTTTCATGATTGGCTATAGAGTCAGGTGACAATATTCATTCCTTAAATGTGAAATTTACTTGCTTGGTTTGCCTGAATATCCAATATTATGGAATGAGAAGAAATTGTGAGATACCTCCTTGAGAACAAGCCTAATTGCCCTATTTTCAAGTTTAAAGTAGTTAGAAGTGTGGTTAAAATAATTGAACATCATCCATATTCATCCTGTGCTGCAAACTTGCATCACCAGCTGTAAATATGATATTCCATTGAATTGCAGCATTGACATCTACTCCTGTCAAGGACCACTATGACAGTATTTTAGAGCCAGTTTGTCCCTCATCAGCAACTACAGGTAATTATGGAAGCCAAACACAGGGAGGATTGCAAATGGCTGTTCAACTTCAAACCAATAGTTATTGCCCAAGACTAGCTGCACTTTCATTGAGTTCAGACAAACATCATACATGTTTAATGTATGCACGATTCCCTTATACAACATGTATTACACAGACAGTGTGTTTGGTCTAACGCTAGAGCATCTATCTCTCACGCGGAAGGTCCAGGTTCACTTCCCAGGTCGAGTCATACCAAAGACTCTAAAAAAGGAACCTACTGCCACTTTGCGTGATGGCGATGCTCCGTATAAGCAGTGGGGTAGGGATAACAAGCCAGTGAGCCACAAGTGGAAAAAAGGCCGTGGCCGGTTCGACTTGAACTAATAGGTTGGAAACTGGGCCGTAAAACTCCATCTATCTAAATACAACATGTATCACAGCCAGGGCAAGAAAAAAAAAATATTTCCCAGGAAGAAAGGTGCATTATTCCCAGGAAGAAAGTAAAATTTCCCACAATTATCCCTGCATTTTTATGAACAGAAAAGGGAAATTTCCCTCAAGATATCCAAATTTCCTGGGAAGGAGCTTCTCAGCTTCACAACTCTTTTCACCCATGATTATAGCATTGTAGTACGTGCTGTAAGAAGTCACAACATCCTGCCTGGTGCCATGCACTCTCTTTTAAGGGAATTGATGAAATCCTTAGAGGCACAAGGAACCCAAATCTATTGCCAAACCCAGGGATTTGTCTGAGAATTATTTTGAATAAAATGTTATGAAAGAAAAGTTGAAAATTTGGATTTTAAATTCAATGTTGATTTGGATTTGAAAATTAAATTTCAAGTTTTGTGGTTTTTATTAAAGGACAATTGCACTTCCTTCAAGAATTAGAAGGAAGTACACCACTGGAGTTACTTGCCAGTTGTCACTTTCTGGACAATAAATAACATACCCATCTATTCTCCCTTGAAAAGGATGGAAAATGTTTCCTATATACAGTGGGGACCATCCATTATAGCTGGGAGATGCATCTCCTGTCCCACCTCGCTCCCCTTAGCACCTCTCTGGCACTCCAGGTTTTACTGAACACTTATGGCAAAATAAATTGCCAAAACACAAAGGGTCGTTTAAGATTTTAGCATGGAATTATTTTGCTCTTCACCTAAACAAACATGGATGGGGGTATTGGATGCCAGTCTTCCCTTGTCTTTCTGCCATGGAAGTGTGATGTCTTTGTCACAGTGTGAGAGGAGGGTGCTATACTGACTGTAATTGTTATAAAGTTCTAAAACTTTGACTTTTTTCATGACAGTAAGCATTTTTTCTGAAGTACAGTACCGTAGCTTGACAGTCAGATACATGCATCTCTCTTCTACTCACAGTAGTTATATTTCCTTTTATTTTGTAACCTAGCTAGGCTAATCTAATCATTTCAAAATGGATTTATGAGGTCCTATGTTTTTGTATTATTACTTATTTTATCTATTATTCCAACAAGATACTACCCAATCTGTTTCTTTGGGTGTTAACTCTGAAAATGCAAGTTTTTTCTAGTGATAACTGATTGACCATTTTCAAATGCAGTCACATGCTTGCAAAACATATATACGTGCTTTCCAACGTGCTTTCGAAAGGTAGGATATTACCATCAAAAAGCTGACCAGGAAAGAAAAAAACCTTTGTTAAACAGAATTTGTTTTGTAATTTTTTAATGTGGTGTATAGGCTCAGTCCTGGCAGATGCAATCACTGGGTCTTCCCATTTTAACTACACTACTGCAAGGTACATGACTGCTGTTGTCAGTTTTCCACATCGAAAGGCAAGGACAGTCATCCCAAACTTACTGTATTTTGAAGCAAAGGCTAAATTAAGCTCACAATTTTCTTTTCAATTCTAAATTTCTTAAAAGTATCTTTAATATTTTTTTAGGACTTCAATATTACATATTCTAGGAAATCCAAGCAGTGACTCCCCCAAAAATGGCACATGACCGTGAAGAGCCAATCATGAAACTTTTCGTTAATCATGCTTTGATATCAAAGGGCAGAGAAGAGGATTTGAGATTTCTCTAGATTGAAACAGTATCATGAAACTGCATGGTAGGCACATTCACCATTTGCATTTGGCATGAACATATCCATGGATAAAAAATACCTTTACACAAGTTGCAAATTTGTTGGCCATTTGTCAGTTTGTTAGTTTGTTTCTTCATTAATTTATCTTCAAAATATGATATAAAGGATAAAATGTAGTTTCCAAACTTTGCTAATTGCTTCATTATTGTTGCCTGCTTGAACAAGAGGTGACTTGAAGTACAGGTCTATAAAGTGCAGTACAATCTATTTTGTCAACAGTTCAGTTGAAGATTTCCTGGATTGCCAAAATGAAAATGAAACTGATGAGGCAGAGGCAGACAATATAATGTGGGAGGAAGCAGTCAAGTCTAAACATGAAAGTAGACTATCTAGGTAAATTCACTATGCATTGGTTTCAGTGTCTTTGAAAAGGAGACCTTGCACCTCATGGAAAAATATCAAGTTTTTGTTACATCTTTTGAATTTCCATTTGGATCTGGATTCTGCTCTAAATATTTCCGGAATGGTAGTATGCCTATTCCCAGTTCCAAGACCTACTGACAGAAATAGCAACCACACCTCTGAAGCTCTGGCCTTGTCCAGTTAAGCAAGTTTTGGCACCACAAGTTTGAAAGAAATCTTTCATGAGTAGCTCTCTCTTCAAGAAAGTGAGAAATATGAGAACAATTTCATCTTTTTGGAATTTGTGACAAGGAGAATAAAGAAAAACAATTATAAGTGTTTTTCATACATTTCTAGTTCCAGCTGAGCCTGCTTATTACATTTAATTTGGAGAAGTACCAATGCAGATCATTAAGCAATCTAGAAAATACTTCAAGTAAGCAAAGAATGCTTCAAATAAATTTATATTTGATAATACGGTGAAGTAGAATGTTGGGCATAAATTTCTTAACTCAATTCTTCGGGTGCTCAAAATATATGCAGGTAAAGTTATCAGATTTTTAATTCAATTTTTGTAAACTTGGAGCATGCTTGTGTTACATATCCTACACTTGCACTGATCAAATGTGTTTTCTAAAACTTCGTTTAGAACTGATCGAAATATTTCTTTTCTTAGATTTGAATATGCCGTGAGCAAGGGTGGAAAAACCAGAAAAATGGGAAACTCCTTGCCAAAAATTGCTGAAAATGTGGAAGAATTTTTTTTTTTTTTTTTTTTTTTTATAGACGAACATTTAATTTCCAGTGTAAATTTTATTTGTGCTGAAAATACACATTTCCTAGCTATCGTCATGTTTGGAGCCCTCGCCATGGTTAGTGGGACACACAAATTTTTTAATCTTGAAATTTTCTATTAAAGTGTACCTAAAGTCAAAAAATTCAAAAATATATATTAAAGACCATGAAAAGACATTTTAACAGTCCAACTCCCATCTTCGTAGGACATTTCTGAGCTGAGATATTAAATGTTGAAGTTTATTCAAACAAATTAAAATGGTACATTGCGCAATAATTTGTGATGTCATTCTTGTACTACTCAAATTACAATCTTTGTATTTCTTTTTTTTTTACGAACGTTACTGCACCTTGTACCGAGGTGTGATAGCACTCTTACTCTAATGAGGTGGTGTAATTAATTAAAATCTTCTTGTGCAACATGCTATGCAAGCAAACAGGAAGTGTTCAAGGTCATAAAAACATTTTTAATTTTAAAGGAAAACAAAGCATGTTATGTGAATTGTACAACAAGAAAGTCACAAATTATTGCGCAATAGACCAATTTGTTTTAAGTGAATAAACTTCAACATTTTATATCTCAGCTCAGGTATGTCATATGAAGATGGGAGTTGAACTGTTAGAATTCTTTTTTCATTCTCTTAAATATATATTTTTGATTTTTTTGACTTGAGGTACACTATAATGGGTTAAACCAAATCCCTGTGTTTCATTTTGAATAAGAGCAATTGTAAAATCAGGACTTGATACTGTAAGCATTGCCCATCTGTGCTGAAACATTGACATCACTCCTTGATCAGTACTCTCTTCAGGTTTAGTCATGACATACTTTGGTTTGTGTTGCCACATTCATGTACATTATGCCAACATCCCAAGGACCAAATATGACTTGAATAAAAATTTTGATTACATTTAATTCAAGCACTGAGCATTCCATGAGAACTCTTTTATCAGCTCTCTTCCACTAATTTGGTTTAATCCTACACCCTCCAGAAGTTGTTTATTTGTGATATTGTACAGTAATTTTTGTTTCCCCACCTGAGTGCCATTTAGAAACCAGCCTGGTAAAGGTGCATGCTGGTGCATGGTGCCTCTATAATTGGAGACTGTGGTACTGCTTCGATGGGTCTCATATATGTCCTAGTATCCATCATTTTTTTGCTGTTAGTTATGGAGGGACTTGTACATTCAGACAAAGAATGATTTTGCTATGATGCAGAATTAAGTTGTTGCTATAAGAAGAAAATATATTTGTGCAAATTGCATGCATACAGTATGTGCACTTATACAAACAGCACCGCTATACTTGAAGGGAATGTAGGTAGCATATCCACAAAGATAGTTAGGAATATATAGCACTTTATTCATGAAGATCAGTACCAATTGGTTAAATTTTGATATGAATTGAAACAATAACTCCACTCTTGTTGATCAGTGTACTGGTAGTTGTGTACTCAATCAATGGCATAACAAGGCCTTCTAGATGCATGGGGAAGCTAGACCGCAAGAGGGTGCCCAAATTAATTTTTCTAAAAGCCTTTAGCTCCAATATTCATGGGTGGGGGTTGAGGTTATGGGGTACGAATGAAACCTTGCACACACAAGCTCTGAGGTGTTTGAATTCTCCATGGACCCCTGTGCATTGACCACCCAGGTCCACCCTACTGCTATCCAGAAGTCCCCAATAAGAATGAAGTTGTATGTAATTGTACACTTTTGAAACTCAATTCAGCTTTGCCGAAGTTCTACTGCAGAGGTGCGCTAGGCTGGTGTTCTTGTTTAAATCGGAGAAGGTACTAGAGTGTGTAGAACACAGCTTTTAAAATAGGGCTTCATTGTGATCCTTTTTGAAGTCTGAAAACTATGTAAAAACTTGCTGCCCTTCAGAAAAAAGCAGAATGTGATCTATTGAAAGTTTGACAATACATTTTCTAGGGATGGATTTGTAAACTACAAAAAGGAGGTGGACTAGTTCTTGTCAGCCTTTCAACCTGCAAGACAGTATACATGGTAAGTATCACCCCCTCCTTTCTTCCCCTCCCCCCTCCCCTCATTTTGGTCCAGATCGATCGCTAATAAAATACGCTAGATGCATGCTTGATTCTATATGAGAATGAACAGTTCATTAATTGCAAACTCGAAATTATCAAAACTGCCATTGTCATTAACAAACATTATTCTCATTCAAAAGAAACGGTAGATAGGCTATACATATGTGCTACGAGGTCCTTGCTCCAGTGAATGCAATTTATAACACTACCATAACTGCTGTAAACCACTGGAAATAGATTCTTCTACATCCTGTAATACCCCATCATTTTTCTGATCTACTTCTGTAAGTGAATAGCCTGACCCAACAAGTCTCCAAGGCATACATAAAGGTATAGGAAACATGCAATTCACTCATACCTCATAGTAATATTAAACGATTTTTGACAAAATTATAATAATTACTGCAATTCTTAAAAAGTCAATTGACAGAAATATTACATAAAAGAAAAGTTGGAAATCAGGTAGAGTACCATATTCTTACTGGAATCTTGTACCAGATGTTTCACTTTATTGTTTTACACTTAAAATTTCCCATCAACATGCCATAATACATTTCTTGATCAACAAGCCTGACAGTGGAAAGCTCTTATTTTTTTTTTAATAATAATAATAGACACTATGATTAATTCCCAAACAAAACATAACTGTTCTATTATGCATGCAATTATAAATTCACTTCAAAAATGGTACAAAAACTTGTGTTTTTCTAAAAAAAAGGTTATATTTCAAGTGATATGAAAACTACTACCATCTTTGTAAATGAAGTTTTTAAAATGTAGGAATTCGAGGCTTACATGCAACTTTCATAATATATCTTGCAGGATAGTTTGGGTCTACAAGTACATTTTTTGTCACTGATATCATGATATGCAATTCCCATGCAATGTACTTCTGAGTGGCCTATCCACCCCTCTACTTCCACTCCTGTCACTGTATCCTAATATGATGACACCGGCCGTCCTCCCCAGTCTCGGAATATTTCATTTAGTAAGTATGTCATACGAAGCAAGTTTCAATAGTTGAATTCTCTAGGCAATCAGCTTGCAGTGGAGATGTAGTTCTCAAAGCCACCATACAGACCTGGCCTGCACTTTCTTCTTTAAAGAGAAGACATTTTCCTTCCAGCCTAACAAGAAGATAATGGTAGGTTCCCATGCATGAGTTCTGCCATATAGTAGGTATTGTAGGTGATTCTTTTTCCAGAAAAGTTGATGCAGTTCCTGTAAAGTGCTAGTAGCTTCAAGGATACAAAGAAGAGCATAATATAAATAAGTTATGTGACATGTGCCACTGACATGTAGTAACAACCTTTTAGTTTCAGTAGACTGTTTAAGGAAAATGTTGTACACTGAAGGTTAGTTTACTCTGGTATGGTATTTTAATTTACTTCATGCTCTGTACATGTTGAAGATTCTTGTGACAGGCAGAGGCTACTGAGCTGTTACATGAATGACACATATACCTCAATATACCTCAACATGACAGATGCAGCTAGCTTGTCAAGGTAATCAGTTTTTAAAAATATGGACACCCATCACCAAGTCGATAAGTTATGAGAGAGTAACCTTTGCAATAAGTGACTGCTCTTCCATTGACAAATTCAGAAGATGCAGTAGGCAGCAGCTAATGCTTTCATTACAACATGCAGTTGCATGCACTGCAATTGTTCTGATTTATAAAACATGACAGCTACTAATTGACAGGGTTAGTCTCTTAGCAACAAAAGTTTGTCTGCTTTTTGAGGAACTAAAGATCTTAGTTACCAGAACTGGCAGGAACAATCTGGAATGAAGAGATTCGCCCTTTACGAAGCCTAGCAGTGGCAAACACAGCTTGATAAGAAACTTTGTCATGTAGGGTAGCTACAACCTTTTTTTTCCTAATTGGGAGGGTAAGGGGGGGGCTCTAAATGATTGATAGACTTATATTCAGTTACACTTGGGATATCAGTGGAGCAAAGTTCTTATTGCCACCCTCCCGCCTCTCCTCGTCCTCCAGTCCTTATCTAACTCTGAAGCCAATGCAATTACCTAGCTAACAGGGCTGCATGTGTATTCTGTTACATGTACAGCATTTCATTAGGCCATTTAGCAGACGACATAGCCCTGTTTGAGGGCTACTTATTACTCTGTGATATTTTAAAATGAGGTTACGTAATGGATTATGGCAAGCACCCTGAAAAGTCTTAAAATCTTTGGTCTAGTAAACTAGGTTCTCCTGGGTCGGGTGTGGAAGAATTGTTTCAGACAACCATCCAGGCCGGACTATCCCTAATGCAATTTGCTGTCACATGTCAATTAAGTATTCAGTGGAAATTGTTGGCATTATTACAACAGTACTGAGCTGGTTACATAGCATTCTTATCCTTTGAAAGTGGTCAGTCCAATTTATTTCTAACTATACGGTATATAATGCTTTCATCTAGCAAACCCTTCCTAAACATTTGTGCATCACACAACTATCCTTTTTTATTTTGTCCTAATTTAGGGGATGAAAAGCCAGTTGTTGAGCTAGCTAGGCCATCATATGTGCTCAGAATGTAGTCTGAAATCTGTCAACATAGTCTTTCTAATTGTGGGATATATTTTACTAAACACTATGTAACTCAATTGTAGGACAAAGAGTGGTGTGCTTGAAGTAATTTCATACTGGCAATGACTAACGTTTTGTCCCTTTTAACAGCAGTATAAGATATATCAGCCTTAATTTGAAGGTGTATCCTGGTAGAAACTACTGTAGCATCAATTATACACACAATAAAATAACAAGGATCGACATACAACGTGATGGCAGTTGAATTTGTTTCTTGCTGTATTGTATCGGACCTTGGGAATTTGTGCCCATAATCTTGGGAAAATTGCTCCCTTGTTCAATTTTATATGGCATATGCACGTACGTTCGCAGAATTACTGTCAATGTCTACTAATAGCCATCTAATTTGTTCTTATCTATTTTCCTTACCTTCTCGCAGCTTTAACCATCACAAGTGTCTCGTTAATTAACGTTGATAAAGCGTTCCATGGAAGCCGGGCCGTCAATGTCTTGTTCATTTTGGGAAAAGTTGTCCTCGACGACTGACTTCTTGTTATTGCCGACGATTGCTCGTTGTATGTGGTATTTGCAAATGTCTTGCAGAAATCTACGTCAGCACGAATGAGTACCGTGTAGTTCTTCCATACTTCAACTTCCCTCGATTGTATGAACATTTTTCACGGTCAAGGAGGGTGATGGCGCTGTAACAGTTTTTGATGCGCGAAGGAGAAAAGAACAATTTTCAAAACATGGTGCCGCCCCCGTTTCGCACCACGATACAGTGTCTTTAAAATAATCGGCCATATCGGGCATTTTGCCTTAAAACAAAATCAGGCTGAAGAATATTTGTTTCTTTTAAGCGATTAAGCAGCAGACTTCCGCAATGTGTCGAGATTTTTTTTTTTTTTTATCTCAGTCTTTGAATTTTCGTAATTATATTTCCCTGGCAATTACACTTTTTCATTTTTCGGGTGAATGCTTGATAGAATTTGGATATTGAACCATTCCAGCCATTGTGTTGTGAAAGACTAAAGTAAAACTCAAAAATATGAATTTTTTGCGTTGTCCGAATGAGCAGCCATTTGGGGAATCTTACTGATCTTCATGAAAATTTTACCTAGGTTATGCCTTATTTACTTCTTTCGGGAATATCTTTTGTTGCGATGCGCACTGTTTAACAAGGAATTTCATAACTGGCTAACGATAGCCCTAATCCCTAACCTAATCCCTAACCCGAACAAAGAATACCTTTGATGCAATGGCCAACAATGGCAACAACCAATTAAGAAACACCTTGTTAAACAGTGCGCATCTACCCTATCTTTTCAGGATTTCGGGCACGCTTAGTAATTTTCTAAAAATCGATTTTTAAAACTCAAGTGGCTGTCCGAATTGTTTCCAAATTCCTGCTCGAATTTTAGATTTGAGGTAATTTGGGGACATAGAAGTCCAGCCTCGTATGCCTATGCCCGAAAGACTATCTGAGCGGAGCGCCACTGGTGTTCAGGAATTTTGGAAATCTTAACCTCTCAAACAGTCGGAAATGGCATTCTCTGGGAGCTGTAAGGAGATTTAAAGCAATCGTTAATTTGAGCATTTTTTGCAATGAAATCTTTCAATCAACAAAAGAATAAAAAAGACAAAATACTCGGAATTTTGTCCAAAGGGCAGGGGTTATTTCCCGTGCAAAAGGGGAAAAGTCGGGGATATAGGGGGAGGGTGTCATTTAGGCTAACAAATATCACACGTCAAATAGTATTTTAGTTGGAATAGTGCCTTAAGTTTGTTTTATGAAGCAAAGAAACTTCAACACTTTTGGAAGGAGGGGGCGGCCCGCCTACATATATCCGCCCCTAATGTAGTATTCGAGACCGAAACCCGTCTTGAGTACTACATCACTGTTTCACACATAAACAGTGCTAAAACGGAAGAATATGGCGACATTTGCAACTTTTTTGAGACTTAAAGATAGAAACCACTAACTTGATCACATGATCCTAGTTGAAATCATTAAAGCTTTGAACAATGCAGTAGGGAGCTGTTTCGATATCTGAAAGAATGAACTTTCGCTTTACTGCAACAGCGGTGTTGGTTTATAATGTGTTTCGCTTATGGCTTATATTACTTATGCTGCGATTGGTCGAAAAATCCCATCCCAGCAAACTTGTTCCAGACGTAAGTAGTAACTCAATCAAGAGATTTTCTTTAAGTTGACAGGGTCCTGCAAGAAACATCGAACAGTCTAAGGGGTACGGGGATTAAAAAAGGTTGAAAACCTAGGTTGAAGCAGCACAGGTCCAAACCCCTTGTTGGGATCCATGGTGTGACCCAGTGGCGTATGCGAGGTCACTGGTCGGGGTAGTGGGCAAATCAAAATATTTACCAGGAGAACCCCGCCCCCCCCCCCCCTTCGCAAAGGCTTTTCATATTATTCAAAGAGAGAGGCTGAAGCTGTTTAAAAAGGAATATACCTGATACAAGGCCAAAGGCGCAAAGGGGAAATTTAAATTTGGGGAAATGAGATTCTCGTGCGCGATATAGTTAAATCTGTTCAAAAGACTATCTAAGCAGATTGCCAGCATCATTTAGCGCTGGGCGTACAGAAAATTTTGAAAAATTGCTGAAACCACTTGTTAAGAACTTATCTCTGCTTTAATCTGACCGACCTTCATGCAGACTTTTACTTGCGAGGGTTTCATGAAAAGGGCCAGAACTCCTCAGCTCTTTCTTATCTGAAGCAGGCTTTGACAAATGCCATGCTCAACCATCCGCGACAAGTAAGAAACTATTCGGGCAAATACACGTTCGGCTCAATGTCGTACCTTTTTTTAGCCCACCAGGCAAGTATCCTACGAAGGTCTCCAAAAGTCATTTTACATTAAAAGTGGACAAACAGATGAATGCGGAAAAGAAGACTTGAAGGTCGTGTGACATGAAAATGACAACATTTGGTATTTGATGTAAAAAGCATCAAAAACCAAGAAAATATCCGCAATTCCCATCAAAATCTGTCAACACTCCGCATCATTAATTTTGCATAAGCAACAATTTGCTTTAGAAACATTCAAACTTTGAAGAGTTATATCTCGAGAACCGAAAAAGGTATTGAAAAAATCCCCGGATTTTCCCATAGGAAAGTTCACTCTGTAACAACCAAATGAAGTGAGGTCTTTTTGCTGACATGTCACACTACCTTTAAAGAACAGTTAACCCGATGGACAAGTACTTACTAAAAGGATTAATGGAAGCCTGTCTGGAGTTATATAATCTCTAAACAATATAATCCCTAAACAAGTGAAAACTAGTCAAGAGACACTTTTCTCCCCTACGCTATGGCAGATACGCTACTGGCGCTACTGGCGTTACTGGCGCAAGTTGGTTAGAGGACTGTAAAAAATCGGATACAGGAAAGCACAGATCCTTCAGTATAAGTTTGTAAGTTAGAACTTAACATGATAGGAAGGAATGCCTTACTAAACTGATATGAACATGGACGCAACGATTATAAAAAAAGGACGCTTTCGGGGACGCTTTAGACAAGAGCTTATTATTATTCACGCGCTAGCTGGGCGTATTCTCCATTTTGAGGCGACGGCAAACTTCATGTGTGTCAAGCTGATACGCACATTAAGTGCGTCTCAATTTAGAAACTGGGCGTGTGCGCCATGTTGAACGGTTGGCGTTAGAAGATTTTCGGCCGACGCACGAACCTTTTCTGCGTGCTGTTCTGTGGCGAATCCTAGCCCGTGGCAAAGAAATTGTCACGTACGTTTCTTTGGCGATGCTTGAGAACCGCCAAGTTTTAAGGGCACTAATATGTAAGACAGGTAGGCACTATTCCTAACCTAATGTTAGTCACCCACAGTTTCCTATCTTGGGTTATAACTCAAGCCTATGAATGGCGTAGGTCTAGCCATGCCTAAGCCCCAGACCAAGCCTACATACCGTTAGCCAGCTTCAGATTTCAGGTCTAGCTCTAGGTTAGACTCTAACTTTCATACTACTAGGCCTACCAGTTACAGCAACTCTGTAGTGAAAACAACTGTTTGCATAGACCATATGAGAACATTTCTAGATATAAGGGCTATCAAAGTGAAGTACGAGCAGGAACTTAAAAATCTCACTGCAGCATACAAGCTAGTGAAATAAGAATTTTAATTGTGAAGAGGAGACTGCTACTATGAAGTAGTAGACTAGGCCTGAGGCTCAGTCTAGCTTATTTATATTAATTGATGAAAAATAGGCTGGTTCCAAAACATCAACCTTTGATCATCTGTATCGTGAACTATGTCCTTGGTTGCCATGACAACCACACATATCGGTACAGCTTGTCATGCCTAGGCTATTACACTTAAACTGTCACATTTGTGGGATGCTCCCGTTAAGAGGTATAGTAAATACAAGAGAAGTATTTGACCCCCTGTCACGTGACCTTTGACCTTGGTTTCCATGGAAGCTACATACTTTGGTAGAACTAATCTACCCTATTATACTTGTGAAGTTTCATGTAAAATAAATGTTTTCTTTTGAAGTTTTAGTACAAAATAGTAATAAAAAGTCGTCTTTTGCAAAATGTGACCTCTGACCTGTTGAACTTTGACCATTACTTCCTAGGGTCTGGGGGACATAAGTTCCTACCCTAGGACACCAACCTACCAATTTTGAAAAGAATCGGTCACGCCCACAAGGAGGAGTTGAAGGGACAAAAAGGTTGTTTTACGAACAAATTATTACTTGAAAATTTTTTGTTCTACTCTACCACTTGACCTTTGACCTCTGTTGCTATGGCAGCCACACGTTCTTGTAGGTCTAGATGCAGTCATCATATGAGTGAAGTTTCGTGCCAGGAGAACGTTTTTTTTGGGGGGGGGAATTATAGCATAAAAGGTGATTTCACTAAATTTGACCTTTGACCTGTAAACTTTGACCTTCACTTCCGGTTGTGTATTAAAATGCAACTGTTGTACCTAAGGTAGCATCCTACCAAGTTTGAAGAAAATCGGCCCAGCCGTTTAGAAGAAATTAGGAAAACAAAAATGGACACACACACACACCATCACACACAATCACACACACATGCACACACACGGACGGGTTTTGACCCCTCTCTCAGCCCTGGACTTTCAGTCACCCCGGGGTACCTCACCAGGTGGTTAGACTTTGAGACTAGTAAATAAAGAAAATTAACCATGGTACCATGGTACCATTTGTATCCAGTTTGAGGTACAGTAAATTTCGTATTTGTATTTTGCAAATGATTCATAATAGTGAGCGCGATAGTTTGTTGTTACCATAGTAGCTAACTGTGCAGACCTACAGAGCAACGAAAAGAAATCAATGTTAGGTGCAGTGGCGTAATGGGAAAGCTACATTTGAATTCTTTGTGTGTTAAGTGTGTAACTCGTCCTGATATTGGATTTCGACTCCAGGCTTTGAGAAAGTAAGGTGAGTTCTTTTTATCCAAGAGGAATGTAACTACCCTAGGATGTTTTCAGATAAACTGGGATTTGATCCAAAAGAAACCAAATTTGTTCTGACTGCACTCTGCAAACAGTTCAGTAAAAATGGTTGGACAATTTCCCGAGTCCAAAGTGCTCAACATGGGCGAATTATTGCCCAACAAACCTGGTGAACAATCTAGCCATTTTTGTTGGGTAAACTATGTCAAGTTAAGATCCAAGTTTCAATGAAATGTCCAGCTCAATGCTTCATGCTGTTTTGCAAAAGGGGGTGGAAAGTCTCACAAGAAAAAAATATATATAAGTCTGTCGTTAGACAGACTTCTGTTTAATTTAGGCTTCAACAATAATTCCTTTGACAAACTTATTTTAGACCTACATGTACGTCCACTAATGTTGTATAAGCCCTAGCTTGTAAACGATGAGCCATTTATATCTGAGTGAAACGAAACGTCGCCTAGCTGATCGGGTTACTAATCACTTGATGACTATCACGCAAAACCTTCCCGGGTAACACGGTCTCCAACTATTTCAACCCAAGTCGGCTTGTTCCTTACAACAGGACTTGATGGCCAGGACAGCCATTTCATGCAGAGAAGTTCTGACTGTGATCACCTTATTGCCGAAAATCGACTAAAAGTGAGGCTGGGAACTCTCGCTCAACACAGACGGAACGACAGACTCGAACTTATGTAGATTCTTTTCATATTTAATAACGGACTGTACCCTAAACTCGAACTTTAATTGATCTTGTTCAATTTTCCTTTCGAAGTCCGTTGTAAATAATGTCACAATAACTAAGCATACTATATATACTTGGCTTATCATGAGTCGATCACCTGATAAAGTTCGTTACCACAAAAATATGAAAACATCTAAAAATATCGATAAAACTTAAAACTAATATTTTGTAATACCTCGTCTTCTTTGTGCTATATTTGGTGTTGTTCGGACTGAGTAATCTGTAGAAAATGAATCTTGAAATGTAGGAGGCAATGCAAGTAGCAATGCTGATGAAGTAATGATGAGTCGATCACTTCATAAAACAAACAAATAAAACCCTAGAAATTACTACATTTAGGGCCAGATTTTGACATAATGATACAGAACAGTCTCCCTCCTATCAGAATTCTTGCTTAAAACTTCATAAAAGACATTCTCACTGATTTTTGAAAATTTCTGGTTCATGTTTTTGCTGAAACTTAAAAATCTGGCCATGACTAACATTTTTGCTTTAAAATCAAAAACATGATGACAAATAATTGGTTTTGATGTTTTGTGAAGAATTTGCATCGCAGGTTATTCTAGCATTGCAATCACTGCAATGGCGTTAGAAGGCAGTGGTCGACTCATGATAGTGATCCACTCATGATTACTTACTATATATGTTTTTATCGCGCCATGACTATTAGTTTGTTTCGCACATTTGCGTCGTTAAACTGTGTATCAAAAAGTTCCTTCGCGTTGTGGCACACATTTCATAAGCGATCCTGTTACATAGAGGTGGTGCGCGTTACGCCATGCAGCGCGTTTCAGTTTAGCTCAAAGACAAATCGGAAAGACGAGTGATGGTCTGATTTAAGTAAGACATTACTGGGGTTCATAACCTTTAGTTTTTCATTTCCTTACTTACCTTTATCATGGATGGTTGAACATTAAAATACCACTTGATACCCTCAATTTCACTGAGTAGGAGGGTTTGCAATTCATGTAGACAATAAATATTAAATGAAGACGATTTAAGGCTGATGGACCCAACTAATGGCTGCTTACCGTCGCTTAACACAAGCGCTGATCGGATTTGTCTACACTGGGTGGATATCATCACGAGCAGTACGTAAGTTAATTTAAACAAATAAAATAGTCTCCCTAAAAAACAATTGTTTCGAGGCCAGGCTATAGAAAAATCATAAGACACGCAACGCTGTGACGTAGATGCATATCGTCTATATGCGCGCCAGCTGAGTTGTATCGGCAAGCGTTTCTTGTTTCATTTGAATAACGTTTTTCGACCATTTGATATTTTGCCTCTGAATAAAGAGTATAATTACCCGAACGGTGCTGAACTTTCTCTTAAATTTTAGCAGTCATAATTGTTCCAAGCAGTTTAACTACATATTAATGAAATGTGTTGGGCAAGTTTTTTGAAGTATCCAACATGTGGGTAAAATGTGACTGACCAATCACAGGTTTAATATAAGATCTGTCTAGTTTACAGATGATAATTTTAACAAAAGTGGTATATTAATACGTCAATTGTTGAATCAGGTTACATTAGTAGAACTGAAAGTTAGCGGAAGAATTAGCAGTGAAAATATGGACAAAATTTCTGTAGCAGAATTGATCGAACAGAAAATAAACTACTTCGTTATTAATGGGACAAGAAATACAAAGAACACGATTGGAATTCTCACCTCAAAATACAAACCTAACTGTTTATCAGCCAAATGCATGGTTCCTGGCGCCCCAACCACTCCTGGAGGGCAACGTAAGTTGTTATGCGTAAAATCATCGCCTTGCTAAAAGCATATAATCACAAATTTCTAAAACCCAAACAAGTACCTAACATTGTCGGGAATACCTGTTTAGCAAACGTTTTTGACAGAGACTTCGATTTGATTTTCAAAGGGGGGGGGGGGAGGGGGAGGACATCTGGCTTAAAAAATTTTTCTCCTCTCCCGGTAAGGTGTCTTCGTCTACAGTGGCGTAGCTAGACATTTTTGCAGGAACATGGGGAGCTGGGCAAGCATTCAAATTTTACGATCATTTAAGTGGGAACACCACTGTACTATGGACGTAATTTGGGGAGCGCGAAACTTTTGCACTTTTCAAGCTATGTCACCGGTTGTCTAAGAGAAGGGGCCAAGACGAAAATTGGTGCCAAATGTTTCAATATTATGAGTTACAAAGAAAACTAAGTCTCTTTTCTAGCAAACGTCAGTGTGCGCGTGTCAAAACCTTGCTTTGGAAATCATTTATTTCTCTAAAAAATTTGCATGCAGACTCTGCACCGAGACTTTGTACACATTTCCACTTGCCTTAAAATGTATTTGCTAACTTCAGTCTGCCAGGATGGTCATTCACTAAAGATAACATATTTCATTAAAACATAGTAGGGGACGATTCCTCTTCTTCAAATTCCTAAATGCTGTGCTTCTTCATTAACCACACCTGTTGGACTATGCACGCGAACAATCGACGTAATCAGAGACCCATGAAAAATGTGAGTTCGTTTAATATGCAACTGAAAGAAGAAAATTAATAACACTGCAAGCTAGCGAAAATTTCAGGGATTTACAAAGTAAAAGTGTGGAATTATCGTTGTCATAGATAACCGATCGTAATCGGTAGAATACACCTTCCATAGTTTCTTTGTACATTTCCCTTCCCCCTCCCCCCGCCCTCTCAAGTCGACGCCCATGGTGTTGGGTACAAATTTAAACATTTGTTGGGCAATTATTAGTCGGGTGAAATAGTTGGGTAATTTCCTTCGCCCAACAAATGAGTAAAACCCTTAACCAACCAAGTTGGTGATTTTTTTTTCAACCAATTAAACTAGTAATACGCGTAAGCCACTGTTTGCGCGAATCACGTGATATATCAAGTCTGCCATGTACAATCTACTTCTGAGGATGCCGCTCACGTCGTACACTTTTACAATTTTTTTTCTCTTGTGAGACTTTTCACCTCCTCTTGCAATACAGCATACTAAACACAGTGAGCTGGGCATTTAATGGAAGGGTCGATCTTCAGTACAGATGGTTATTACAGACTTTAGACCTACTTTGAATGGGTTTTTATTAAAAAGAGGGAAATAAGGTAAATGAAGTATATTTGCGTTAGGAGTAAGAGTACAAAATCAAGTATCCCATTCATCACGCCAAGCATGTTAGTGTAGTATTCAATGGGCCTGCTAGTGCTGCATGAAACTTGACGGAACCTACTGTCATTGTGCTTGGTGCTCAGCATAAACAGTGGAAAAGGGAAAACGAGCCAGTGAGCCACAACTGAAAAAGGGCTGTAGTTGGCTCGGCTCGGCTCGTTCCCAGTTCTCATACCAGACAATTCCAATTTCCCCAACTAACTTATTCGTTGTCCCTCCCAACATTGTCTTCAGTTTTGCCTACTTGCGCAGATTCAGACCATATAAAATTGTTCCCACAATTTTCCTGAGGAACATGCAAGTCGATTATATGTAATGAGCAAACTCTCCATACCTGTTAAAATGTCAGGTATCTAGGACCTTATGACTTTTGTGACAATCAAAGATCATTCAGCAATTAAGAAGTTGCTCTCTCCTAATAAATATACTTGGGGTGAATAATCTTTGCATCGGAATTGTGGGATAATTACCTTTTCACTAGCCTGAACTTGTCATCGAGATACTTAACATAATAATATATAAAAAAGAATTAAAAATTAGTTTCCAAAATAACGGAACTTTAATGGATTAAATGTTTAGTTTGAATGAATTACGCCAGCGCAAACTACTTGTAACATGTTTGCGAAAACTTCATTACTATTCAATCTTCATATCTGAAATTCGAGTTAAGCAGTTTGAATCAAATCTAACTGCGAAGAAAATCGCGCACAGCTAATTTAAGAACAAAATGGTCCAGAAATTAAGATTACGTGTCACATAAACCTCCAACTTCCTATTGGTTATAAAAAAGCAACATATATTTTTCCTTCATGCCTCAAAAATTGGTGGTAGGGGACATTTGCTGTGATACTCCTTGGAAAAATATTGGGGAAATGTCCCCCGTATTCGCTGCCCTGCTATTGTTGCCCGTGTCTGCTATTAAGTTAACTTAGGCTTAAACTTAAACTTAAAGTTGAATTGGTTCAGTTGAACATTTTTTTTTTAAACCTGTTCAGTTTTCTTCACATACCAATGCTTCCAGGAAGGCTTCGACGATTTATGCATGTAGACGTTTAATTTTGGGAAAGAAGTGAAGGGTCGAATTAACCCACGTCAATGTTGTGAACAAAAAAGTGTAATTGGATCATATCGTGTATGTATGGTTCCTTGTAATGGTAAGTAACACACATACAGTATTGCAACACCGGGGGATTCCCCGATTGTTCAACACCAGGTTTGCATGCGCATTAAATTACTCAAAAATGTGCTTGGCAGGTGAGTTGAGCCACCCCCATTATCTCCGAGAAGAATAACTTGAAGAATATAACGTTGCACCCTCCATGAAAGAAGGCGACACTAGTACCCTTCGTACGACCAGGGAGGTGTTACCTCCCTAACACCTCCCTGGTACGACATGCATGGTAGGATAACACTTGAGGTAGGATAATGAGCGGCAAAATATTTAATTTTCATGTTGAAAGTGATTTTTCAGAAAACATTGTTTTGTCGTCTGTGCCTATACTACACAGCGATAAATATTCTAAACTTTTGATATTATGTCAAATAGGGGCTAATCATCACACATCAGTAAACTTTCATCATTGTGAGATTTGACGTTCTATCGGCATGTGGGACACTTAACCAGACAGCCCACTGTGGGGCAAGTTGGGCCTATCAGTGAGTTACAAGTTGAGTCGGCTCTACTTAACCTATTGGCGGCTCATCATACCCCATAAGTAGTCCAACCTATACCATATAATGTAATGTGTAATAACAGTGGTTGTCTCAAAGGATGCAAAACATTTGCTATGTAAAGACAGTGACGAAGCAAAGGTCTATTTTTTATTTGTGAGGGGAGGGGGAGGAAGTTGGTGTTTATTAACCAAATATGAAATGGTACTATATGACGTTAGATGACAACTGATGTCCTCCATCCAAAAACGGAAACACCACAAAGAGGCCAAGATTATTAGTTTGCATAACACACAACCTAAAGTTTTTCTAAACATTCACTGTTTGCGAATCCTTGATTCTTGTTACAATATATGTTTGACTCTTGTGCTCTGCCTTAAATAAAGTTCAATGTTCCTACATGTCAGTCCAGAGTCCCTGTTCAAGTTTACCTCCTCCACTAACCGTGTAGGCATATGTTAGTGGCTCAACTTACCTGCGGTGGATCAACTTACCTTTTTTACTGGCTCAAATTACCCCTAAGGTAAAGTAATTTGAGCCGTTTTGTTTTTACAGTTTTGAAGGCTATAACTAATTAATAGTAATAAATTAACTTCATGTACTATGATCACAAGTTATACAAATGTTTATAGTATACGTATCCCACATCGGCTTATAAAGTTTCTATTCTCAGTTTGCTCAATGGCCGAAATTTAAAAAGTTGCTCAACTAACCCCAGCCTCCTTTAACATTCGTCGTAAACTAACAGGTCAGTCAGGCACGTGTTAATTGCTTTTCACGCAGTGTAAACACAATGAACGCAGAGCTCATTTGAGGGCACAGACCATGTTACAAACTCAGATACCAGTTACACCCACACCGCCTTTGATCTACAGGGGTGTCTATGTTGCTTTCCAAGAAGCAACGTCACGGCATGGTTACAGGTTAAAGAGAAAAATGTTTGTTAAAAAAAAGGGGGGGGGGCCCTCTCCTCTTGATCTGCGAGAAGTACACACTGGTGCCCTTCCTAATATATTTCTCTGACTACTGGGCTGTATGAGACTGATAGTTTTGTGTGCGGCGTGAGGAGAGAATACCTGAAATGTCGAAAGCGACACTTATATCACTGTGAATTCACAGAACGGAACTTCAAAGCATAAATAGATGCATTCTGATTACAAGTAAAATGTGGCATTTATTTGACAGTATTTATCTTCTATTATTTATATACATATCTCTTTATCATTTTTTTTTCTTTTGGTTATTGTGTTAATTTACAATGAAATTAAACAGTTAGCAAAACCTGAAGATTAACGGGCAATCAGGTTATCACAGTGGCAGAACTGACATATGGTCAGGGGGCCATCGCTCCCCCCCCCCCCCCCCGACGGACCAAAATCGTCTGACGGCGCACTTTTTAGGTTTTTAGCATACCTTACTCTTGCACCGTTATTGTCAAAAGACATAAATTAATAGCGTTTTTTTAAGGCCCAGATAACAAAATGCCAAAACAGCCACCAGTAACTGCACCATCTGCACTTTGTTCTGATGAAAAGGTCTTTTGTAATACAGGGTTAGGTTTTGCCCAAACGTATCTTCATGCTTTATACGCACTAATGAATATTGTCGCTGTGCTAAGTTAAATGCTTCCACACCAAACTTGATTATAAGCTTTACAAAATACACCGACTGATATTCGATTCACCCTCCTGGACAATAAAAGATGTTGCAAAGGGCGCAACAATAATTGTAGCGCAAATAGCTCTCTTGATGTCGGGTATATGTCTCAACATAGACAAAAAAAAAAGAGTTTATAAAGGTACCAAAATAGCTTCCGCAACATTTTTCAAAATCATTTGAAGAGAACATTCAGGTTAAAATAAAATAAAACTGTTATCCTAGTGGTAAGGATTAAAGGGTTTTAATGATCAGTTTCCATTTTGCTTTTCTTCAAGTGACAATTCTCATGATATATGGCTATTTCTTACACTGCACGATAGTCTCATGAAAATGCTTATTTCTGTACTTTAGTAGTCTCAACTGCCAGAAAATTGCATCTAATAGCCCTAGGTTTAGGCTACTTTTATTTATTATGAATTGGGTATCTAGAGAGCCAAGCAGACCTTTTGGTCTTGGCTATTTCTTTCAATCTACTTATTAAAAGGCTATTTCAGAATGGTCACATGATGTAAATTACGTCAATTAATGTTTTATCGTGTACTTATCTTGGTTTCCAGATGCCAAAAAGGTAAACCGAACGGTGATTGATTTCTATAACTTTTTCCCCCGGTAAAATTGCGTGCTATTTAGCTCTAGCAATCTTTATCTTCACAAATTAGCCCATTATTTCATTAAAATCTTCAATCGAGCCCTGACAATAACACAAAATATAATGCCCACCTTCATACCAGTAGTGAAAGAGAGGGAAAGAAACATGGGCGTCCGCAGTTTGGGGCAAGGGAGGAACTTGCCCTCCCCTGGAAAAAAAAACCTAAAAAACGAAGAAAACATGAAGAAAAAGACGACGAATAATTGATATCAACATTTCTGAACAACTCACTCAGTGTTTTCCCTATTTATATACGGTAAATAAGCTCTGAAATGCCACTTCCAGGGATCTGAGAGGCATTTGGGGCCAAAATTACCCAGCGCTCCGCGCCAACTCGTGGTGCCGCGGAACTTTTCCCCCTAAAAGGGTTTTGGCCTACCCCCCCCTGAATTTTCTTCTGCATAGGCTCATGGATAGAAAATTCGAAGGGCCCCTGCAGACCATTTTCGCCCCCTCTGACCGACATCCGTAGCTCCGTCACTGGGTTAATATACACTCTAAAGAAGTGCCTCATTGCTAAATATTTACTGTTTAATTGCTTAATATTTTTAAATTATAAACAGCTTTCAAAGTATCATTGACAAATCACGTGTTTAATTGCTAAACACGAATATTAGTCTAGTGTACAATTCCAACACCATAAACTATAGAGGTTGAGCATTTACAACCGTTTCTCTAAGTATAATGTAATATGGGATATCAAACGGCTCTAAAATTAGAGAACATTCTCGAGATCGTGTCTTACGTAGACCCAATGATCGATTAGACACTTCAGCCGAGAGTGACAATAGGCCTGTCGAGACATAATTGTTACTGTAATATCGATCATTTTTTCGTCAAAATCGTTTGCATCCCCAACCTTCCTGGCTGTCTTTTTGTTAGTAAAACCAAGGATATCACATCATACTTGAAACGTATACGTAGGACTACACACTGTTATATTGGAACATGCGTGCTGTACATTTGCAGCAAAGAATACAACTCATTTCTCCACGTACAGGCGTCATCCTACCGTGACCTTTTGCTCTAGCAAATCATTGAACGTACAGTTTATGTCCATTGCCATGGCGATAAACACAGTATCCGACGTGAGGTCACGTGAGGTCACGGGGAACTATACCGGCACATGTCATGCATGGTAGTTGCCTGGAATTTTGGAAGATATTTGCTTTCAGTAATTGGTTCCGGCACAGTTAGGAATAGTTGGAGAGTCATAGCCTTTCTATACGTAAACGCTAGAGGAAATGAATTGGGGGGGGGGGAGAGAAGCAATTTTTGTACGCACCTCACCCTATACCTATACCTAAACCAAAAGGTAAATTCTCATGCCTATTTGTTTTTGTTGTTTTTTTAACCAAGAAGAGCGAGCGATTTGGAAAAAAAAGTGAAAACCAATTGTATGACTAAACCGACTTTTTTAATAAAAACAAATTTGATAAAGGAAAAAGCTAAGGAAAGAAGAAAGGGAGAAACAGGGAGGAAGGGAAAAGGAGAAGAATACGAGGAAAGAGATTGTTTAGCTTCAGACAGGCTTACACGAATCTTGTTTGTTTACTTTTCCATCGGGCTAGCTGCTCTTTTTGTCTCTTTGTCCACATGCATAGCTATTTGTCCACCTTTTAGTGCCTCTTTAGAGACTTTCCTAAGATATTTGCCCGACAGGCCATAAGTTATTTAGCATTGTACTTGTCCGATTAAGTAACTCCATACTTGTCGCGAATTACGGGGATTTCATCAAATATGAGAGATCTGAGAAGTTCTGACCCCTTTTCTTGAAATCCGTGGAAGTTTCAAGTAAACCCCGTATGAATGTCCGTTAGATTAAGGCAGAGAACAAAATTCTTAACAGTTGTTTTCAGTAATACCTGACGTTTTTATGAGTTACATAACATACCGATAATACCGTATCAATAGCACTGATATCATACTACAGACAATCAGTAGTTATAGTCGCATTCTTTTCGAAGCGAAAGGTACAAAGCTAATTTTTGCAGGACTTGAAATTTGGGCAAAAAATCGAGAATCAATTTTTTAGCCTTTAAATTCTGGCATGTTTTTATTCACACTGAAAACCCATACGAGTGCCCCAATCTTACCACAAAATTATTGTCTAAGTTACCAAAACAACGCATTATAGTCTCGAGAAAAGTTTCATTAAAAATTAAAACGATTACAAAAGTTCCGATCCACTGCGGCAGCATTATATACAGCGATTACTCCTCAGTTTCACTTCATAATCTTGGCCACCACTTTGCCTCAAATGGTGGGAGATTCGGACGAAACTTGTCCTGAGATATTTTCAGTCACTTGCAGATAAATATGGGAAGACGAAAGTAGTGTACAGATGTATACATGTGCTACAAATTTTGCCCCCCAAATGATAGTGACACATTTTAATTGTGATAATTTTCTGTTCCTTTTGAAGTCTCATTTGCCCATTTTTATTAGAAAAGCATGTTATTGCAATCACAAACTGAAAGTAATGACTGGCTAGATTTTATTAACATGCCTGGGAATACCATTTTCTACCGTCTGAGGGGTCGCAATTTTTCAAATTTTCCTGTACGCACCACGCCAACTGATGTTGGCGCTCCGCTGAAATAGTCTTTCGGACAGCAGTATATATTTCTTGCAGTCAAATCTCCAGCCCCCAAACTGAAGTGCTCCTATATGCCTTAGGTCTAGCTTCACGTAGGTTTCTTATAAAAACCCAATAACAATCGACCCCTTAAATATAAAAACCTTTGGGAACAGGGGGAGGGGGGCAAGGTACGTTTTCACTCGGTAAATAGGATCATTTCCCTCCTTGCAAGTGATCCAGATACGCCAGTGGTACACCAGGGAGCTGGACTTTACGGCAAGCGAAATACAAATATGGAGTTTTTATCAGTGAGAATTCGAAATTTGGGTAGAACAAGACTTGAGAAAATCACCCTGGAAATGACTGATGTCACTAAAGACAAATTTCGGAATTTCTCATAGGCAGGGGGAGATTCACGTTAATACAATGAACAAATTGCAAAATGATAAGATTATTAAAAAATAATAAGACTTAGCACTACCATTGGACCGTTAAACTCCATCTGACTAACTAACCATTGGATGGATACTACGTAAAAGCTGAGCATGCGCATCCTACAATCTTTTTTGATTTTTCATGAAAATTCTACAGTGACTATCATAACAACCCTTACTCAAAATTTATATCTGACTTGTATCTGGAAATACCTGGCTGTTCTAAAGTATTATAAGGTCATATGAACCAAGATATCAAATCCTATTTAGGTATCTTGGTACATTATATCAAGTTTTATGTGGCCATACCAAGCCAGATATAGATGATGAGATGCCATCCAGATACGTAAAGGAAAGTTTATATGGCAATATGAAGCCAGATATAACTTGGTGAAATGACAGTAGAGATATGTAAATAAAGTTTAACATCATGTCCATATCAAGCCAGATACAACTTGGTGAAATTCCTTTTCAAATTTGTAAAAAGAGTTTTATACCACCATTTTAAGCCGGATATAACTTGATGAAATGCCTTTCCAGATATACATATTTACGTGTATTAGCCCATATTGATACTTTTTGTGTACCTTTTCTACACAAAGGCTTTCTTTGGAAGTTAAATAAGTATCAACAGACCAAAATCATAGCATTTAAACCATATTTAGCCATATTACAGTAGCATATGCAAATGACTTTTCAAAGTGGGCGTTTTCATGATTAACGAAGTAAAATGTGAAATATAATAAAACGTTCAACAAACTTTATGTATGAATATTGCCCCATACGACAATTTACACCAACAGTGCAGTGTAAACATTTGAAAGTAGGAATTCCAAAGCAGTTTTATTCTTCACTATTAGGCCCTAAGTAATTGAACAACTTAGAATACTTAAGTCAATGTAATAGAATGGACCTTAAATTTTGTTAGCAATGCTCAAATAGCCCTAATCATTATACTGGCTAAGCAAACCTTCTGATGATGCGCTTTACACAAAGGCAGTGCATTAATAAATTTTGGTGCAGACATATATGGTCCAGATATGACCTGGATATAAATCCTAATATGTGACATATATGAACCATCTCTGTCCCATGTAAAATTACAGTCTTATAAAATTTCATATATATATTTATATATATATATATATATATATATATATATATATATATATATATATATATATATATATATATATATATATATATATATATATATATATATATATATATATATATATATATATATATATATATATATATATATATATATATATATATATATATATATATATATATATATATATATATATAAATATATATATATATATTCATATATATATATATATATATATATATTTATATATATAGGTCGAAAAGCGAAAAGAGGTAGTAAAAAGTGCTTAAAAGTTTGCGAAAAACTCCACGACGCTTCGGGTATAAACCCTTCATCAGGTGGCAAAAACCAAACTGAACAACCAACAGTAACAATTGGACACGACAAACATCAAATCCGAAGCAATCGCTGTAAAAACAGAACCGGACGAAAGTGACTGTCAGAAAACATGAGTGCAAAGGATGAAACACAAATCAAAAAAAGAAAAAGAGCGTCCTGGATGAAAAAGTGCACGTACAAATCCAACATGTTCGGAAAAAAGGGAAAAAAGTAGACAAAAACTAGGTCCGGAAAAAAAAATAGGCCTACACAGTGAAAAATGAGCACGACCGGGTAAGTGAAAAAGGAGTAAAAACTTGCTCAAAAAAGGATTGAATATTACAAAAGGTCAATTCTAACGTTTAGGCCGTTTGGAGCGAGAGTACCTAGCCTCATGATCAGTCGGTTTTCAGCACTAAGGCGGTCACGATCGGAGCCTCGGCACATTACAGCTGCCGTAACGGTTAAATGCAGAATAGAACAAGGTGAAGGGGGATTAAAATGAGCAGCCACCGGGTATCCATGGAGATTCTGTTTGATGGACCTAAGGTGCTCGGTGGCTCGATCCGCGAGGCTGCGCTTTGTCTCTCACACATACAACGAGTTACATCTCCCACAGGCTAAAATATAAACTACATTAGAGGAAATGCAGGAGAATCTTTGTTTGACAATAAAGCTATTGCCGTTGGGTCCTGAAATGTTGACGAAATCGTGTTTGCCAACAACTGGACATGTATTACACCTCGAACGGTTACATGGAAAGGTACCAGCCGTGTCGTTGAAAGAAGTTTGTGGGTGGAAAGCCCGAACTAAATGGTTGGCAAAATTTTTCTCAACTCTAAAATCAGTGATGGGGGGTTCCGGGAGAACATCACGGGTTGAGGGGTCTTGTCGGAGCAACTCTACATTTTTGTAGATAGCGTGTAAAATAGGACGGACCGAAGGGTGATATGAAATAACTAAAGGAATACGTAGATTGGTATCAGATTTGCTCTTTTTCTCCAAGGCTTCCTCTCTGCTGGTTCCTTGAATTCTGCCTAGGGCATTAGGGAGGATTCTGGCAGGGTACCGGCGTTTTTCAAAAAAGAACAAAATAAAAAATTTTGATACGGTTGAAATTTTACATGGGACAGACATGGTTCATATATGTCCCTTTTAGACCTATATATATATATATAAATATATATATATATATATATATATATATATCACTAATTCCGCACTTAGGGGGAAAGTTGTTGTTGAAAAGTCGACCTTAAGGGAAAAAAATTTTGGGGGCGAAATATAAGTTTCGCCGTAACGTTTCTACACACTTTTTCTATAAAAATACGTAAACGGACAATTGCGCCCTCCTAGATTTACAAAGCAGATGCAATTAATTCAAAGTTGTCAAATTTACAGACACCTAGCTGTTAACACGAATGGATGGCTGGCCATTGAAATAACTTTGTTTATATTTTTGGACGTTAGGGCGAACACTTTTTCTTATGTATTTCATTGTTATTTTTTCGCCCTAAGTACGCGCAGATATCCCCCTAAGGTGGGAATTAGCGTTATATATATGTATATATATATATATATATATATATATATATATATATATATATATATATATATATATATATATATATATATATATAACCCTGGATCCCACCTTAGGTCGACATCATCTAAAAAGCTACCTTAGGTCAACATTCACATATTTGCATATAACTCTGCGTTGGTCGTTGAAAAAATTCATACAAAAATATCACGGTAAACTTAAACAGCGCCCACAACAATTTATATATGGTATCTTCAATATGTGCGACGTATGCACAAGTTTTAATTAAATATTTAATTTATTTAAAGTTATTTCGCAATAATTTTATGACGACTAACCCGAATTTTTTCACGTTCAAATGTATATAACATGCGTTGTAAGTACAAGGCCAGTATAATGACACAATAGACTACGGGCCATAGGGATAATGTACATGGTATAACATTACTAAATATGTGTTGTTAAAGGTGTGTAATAGGTCGATAAATATTAGGTTGACACGATTTTGTCGACCTTATGTAAATGTCGACCTAAGGTACATTTTAGACGATGGAATGTCGACCAAAGGTAGCATTTAGGTATATATATATATATATATATATATATATATAGGATTTATATCCAGGTCATATCTGGACCATATATGTCTGCACCAAAATTTATTAATGCACCGCCTTTGTGTAAAGCGCATCATCAGAAGCTTTGCTTAGCCAGTATAATGATTAGGGCTATTTGAGCATTGCTAACAAAATTTAAGGTCCATTCTATAACATTGACTTAAGTATTCTAAGTTGTTCAATTACTTAGGGCCTAATAGTGAAGAATAAAACTGCTTTGGAATTCCTACTTTCAAATTTTTACACTGCACTGTTGGTGTAAATTGTCGTATGGGGCAATATTCCAACATAAAGTTTGTTGAACGTTTTATTATGTTTCACATTTTACTTCGTTAATCATGAAAACGCCCACTTTGGAAAGTCATTTGCATATGTTACTATAATATGGCTAAATATGGTTTAAATGCTATGATTTTGGTCTGTTGATACTTATTTAACTTCCAAAGAAAGCCTTTGTGTAGGAAAGGTACACAAAAAGTATCAATATGGGCTAATACACGTAAATATGTATATCTGGAAAGACATTTCATCAAGTTATATCTGGCTTAAAATGGTGGTATAAAACTGTATTTACAAATTTGAAAAGGAATTTCACCAAGTTGTATCTGGCTTGATATGGACATGATGTTAAACTTTATTTACATATCTCTACTGTCATTTCACCAAGTTATATCTGGCTTCATATTGCCATATAAACTTTCCTTTACATATCTGGATGGCATCTCATCAGCTATATCTAGCTTGGTATGGCCACATAAAACTTGATATAATGTACCAAGATACCTCAATAGGATTTGATATCTGGGTTCATATGACTTTATAATACTTTATAACAGCCAGTTATTTCCAGATACAAGTCAGATATAAATTTTGAGTAAGGGTTGTTATGATAGTCACTGTAGAATTTTCATGAAAAATCAAAAAAGATTGTAGAATGCGCATGCTCAGCTTTAACGTAGTATCCATCCAATGGTTAGTTAGTCAGATGGAGTTTTTCGGCCCAATGGTAGTGCTAAGTCTTATTTTTTTTTTTAATAATCTTATCATTTTGCAATTTGTTCATTGTATTAACGTGAATCTCCCCCTGCCTATGAGAAATTCCGAAATTTGTCTTTAGTGACACCAGTCATTTCGAGGGTGATTTTGTTCTACCCAAATTTCGAATTCTCACTGATAAAACCTCCATATTTGTAATTCGCTTGCCGTAAAGTCCAGCTCCCTGGTGTACCTCTGGCGTATCTGGATCACTTGCAAGGAGGGAAATGATCTTATTTACCGAGTGAAAACGTACCTTGCCCCCCTCCCCCTTGTTCCCAAAGGTTTTTATATTTAAGGGGTCGATTGTTATTGGGTTTTTTATAAGAAACCTACGTGAAGCTAGACCTAAGGCATATAGGAGCACTTCAGTTTGGGGGCTGGAGATTTGACTGCAAGAAATATATACTGCTGTCCAAAAGACCATTCCAGCGGAGCGCCAACATCAGTTGGCGTGGTGCATACAGGAAAATTTGAAAAATTGCGACCCCACAGACGGTAGAAAATGGTATTCCCGGGCATGTTAATAAAATCTAGCCAGTCATTACTTTCAGTTTGTGATTGCAATAACATGCTTTTCTAATAAAAATGGGCAAATGAGACTTCAAAAGGAACAGAAAATTATCACAATTAAAATGTGTCACTATCATTTGGGGGGGCAAATTTTGTAGCAAATGTATACATCTGTACACTTTCGTCTTCCCATATTTATCTGCAAGTGACTGAAAATATCTCAGGACAAATTTCGTCCGAATCTCCCACCATTTGAGGCAAAGTGGTGGCCAAGATTATGAAGTGAAACTGAGGAGTAATTGCTGTATATAATGCTGAAGCAGTGGATCGGAACTTTTGTAATCGTTTTAATTTTTAATGAAACTTTTCTCGAGACTATAATGCGTTGTTTTGGTAACTTAGACAATAATTTTGTGGTAAGATTGGGGCACTCGTATGGGTTTTCAGTGTGAATAAAAACATGCCAGAATTTAAAGGCTAAAAAATTGATTCTCGATTTTTTGCCCAAATTTCAAGTCCTGCAAAAATTAGCTTTGTACCTTTCGCTTCGAAAAGAATCCGACTATAACTACTGATTGTCTGTAGTATGATATCAGTGCTATTGATACGGTATTATCGGTATGTTATGTAACTCATAAAAACGTCAGGTATTACTGAAAACAACTGTTAAGAATTTTGTTCTCTGCCTTAATCTAACGGACATTCATACGGGGTTTACTTGAAACTTCCACGGATTTCAAGAAAAGGGGTCAGAACTTCTCAGATCTCTCATATTTGATGAAATCCCCGTAATTCGCGACAAGTATGGAGTTACTTAATCGGACAAGTACAATGCTAAATAACTTATGGCCTGTCGGGCAAATATCTTAGGAAAGTCTCTAAAGAGGCACTAAAAGGTGGACAAATAGCTATGCATGTGGACAAAGAGACAAAAAGAGCAGCTAGCCCGATGGAAAAGTAAACAAACAAGATTCGTGTAAGCCTGTCTGAAGCTAAACAATCTCTTTCCTCGTATTCTTCTCCTTTTCCCTTCCTCCCTGTTTCTCCCTTTCTTCTTTCCTTAGCTTTTTCCTTTATCAAATTTGTTTTTATTAAAAAAGTCGGTTTAGTCATACAATTGGTTTTCACTTTTTTTTCCAAATCGCTCGCTCTTCTTGGTTAAAAAAACAACAAAAACAAATAGGCATGAGAATTTACCTTTTGGTTTAGGTATAGGTATAGGGTGAGGTGCGTACAAAAATTGCTCCCCCCCCCCCCCCCAGTTCATTTCCTCTAGCGTTTACGTATAGAAAGGCTATGACTCTCCAACTATTCCTAACTGTGCCGGAACCAATGACTGAAAGCACATATCTTCCAAAATTCCAGGCAACTACCATGCGTGACATGTGCCGGTATAGTTCCCCGTGACCTCACGTGACCTCACGTCGGACACTGTGTTTATCGCCATGGCAATGGACAAAAACTGTATGTTCAATGATTTGCTAGAGCAAAAGGTCACGGTAGGATGACGCCTGTACGTGGAGAAATGAGTTGTATTCTTTGCTGCAAATGCACAGCACGCATGTTCCAATATAACAGTGTGTAGTCCTACGTATACGTTACAAGTATGATGTGATATCCTTGGTTTTACTAACAAAAAGACAGCCAGGAAGGTTGGGGACGCAAACGATTTTGACGAAAAAAGGATCGATATTAGAGTAAGAATTATGTCTCGACAGGCCTATTGTCACTCTCGGCTGAAGTGTCTAATCGATCATTGGGTCTACGTAAGACACGATTATACTTAGAGAAACGGTTGTAAATGCTCAACCTCTATAGCTTATGGTGTTGGAATTGTACACTAGACTAATATTCGTGTTTAGCAATTAAACACGTGATTTGTCCATGATACTTTGAAAGCAGGTTTATATTTTAAAAATATTACGCAATTAAACAGTAAATATTTAACAATGAAGCACTTCTTTAGAGTGTATATTAACCCAGTGACGGAGCTAGGGATGTCGGTCAGAGGGGGTGAAAATGGTCTGCAGGGGCCCTTCGAAGGAGTAAATAACCTGAGCCTCATCACGATCGAAGCTACGGATTTTCAGACTTTCCATGGTAGAAGACTCCTTTGCCATTTCTCCTCAGCAAGTTTTTCTATTAAAACATGTTTCAATTTTCTATCCATGAGCCTCTGCAGAAGAAAATTCAGGGGGGGGGGGGAGGCCAAAACCCTTTAAGGGGGAAAAGTTCCCGGGCACCACGAGTTGGCGCGGAGCGCTGGGTAATTTTGGGCCAAAATGCCTCTCAGATCCCTGGAAGTGGCATTTCAGAGCTTATTTACCCCATATAAATAGGGAAAACACTGAGTGAGTTGTTAAGAAATGTTGATATTAATTATTCGTCGTCTTTTTCATGTTTTCTTCTCTTTTTAGTTTTTTTTTTTATTTTCCAGGGGAGGGCAAGTTCCTCCCTTGCCCCAAACTGCGGACGCCCATGTTTCTTTCCCTCTCTTTCACTACTAGTATAAAGGTGGGCATTGTATTTTGTGTTATTGTCAGGCCTCGATTTAAGATTTTAATGAAATAATGGGCTAATTTGTGAAGATAAAGATTGCTAGAGCTAAACAGCACGCAATTTTACCGGGGGAAAAAGTTATAAAAATCAATCACCGTTCGGTTTACCTTTTTGGCATCTTGAAACCAAGATAAGTACACGAAAAAACATTAATTGACGTAATTTACATCATGTGACCACTCTGAAATAGCCTTTTAATAAGTAGTGTTGCGTTGTTTTGGGCCAATCACATCGTGAAGGCTAGGGGGTAGTACCTTAAGAAAAGAGATTCAAGAAAGAAGACTCGAACAAAGCTTAAAGTTGACTACTGTTTATTCTAAGTCAGAAAGAAATCCCTTTCTCTGATCGATCAAAGAGCTGCCAGGATAGACTTGATTAAACACTGTCACATGTTGAGTATGAATTGATTCTAATCTACATGATGAGTAACAAACTTCTACTCTAAACGGTGAGAAACGAACTTCTGTCTCAAAACTTAAGTTTCCTTCCTTTAAATGTAAAAACTGATTCCTATAAACTACTCCAAGGTTAAAGGAAAATTCGAAGAAAGTAAGAAGAGCTGGTAGAGTCCAGCAGGCTTTGCCCAGCGGCAAAGGCCGCGGAGCTGTGCGTGTTTCTTGAGTTGATCCTTTCTGTTTGGCTGTCTATTTCCAACTCTCTCCAGGAAGGGAGTTACCTAAGAGTGCTAAGGTGATTTCCAGACAGAGTTGTCTGCAAACTATGGGATGGGGAATCCTGATTGGACTAAGACATGCACATGCCTAACAAATGACCAATGAGAAAAGTTTGCAAGAAGTAGGACGCTGACTGGCGACCTCTGTTTCTGTATTTGGGGAAGACACTGGCTATGTCACTGGATGGACTTCATCGAAACTATAAGTGTCAAGAATATCACAGGGCATCGAATTTATTGTGTGGGAACGTCCACATAATGGGGTTGAGCTGTCAGAACCTGTCTGTCTGAATTCCCAAGGTAAACTCCCTGAAGTAGAATGTCAAGGGGGGTATTTAAGTGCATGGCGATTAGCCTTATTATTTGACATCCCCCTCGCAATTTGAAATTTTGAAAACATAGTTTGAAAAATTTACCTGTTGAAATAAGCAATAAGTGAAAAAAACGTCAATCATGTTTCATTTAAAATATCATTATGATAACATTTCATTTATCATGCAACAAAACAATAGTGCGTTGTGAGGCAAAAGAAAGGTGACAGGGGTTTGGACTAGGTCAGAGACCTGTGGGGAGAAACCCAATAGAAACGAGCAAAAAATAATAAAATAACTTGATCATAGCATGCACAAGAAAATAATGAAAATTACTTAAATCATTGAATACAGGGTATAAATACGAAGTAGGTTTATGCAGTATACTTGACAATTTCATGTGCTATCAGGTCATAACAGTTTAATACTGAATACGGACAACCTAGTAGGAATACACCCGGAATCGCAACATCTGGAAGGAACAGTCCAGAAGATTCCTCCTACGAATTATAAATTGAACCGAATACAGTTTACTGCAAAAATACTTTGAAAGCAATTCACGACCTTTTAAACTTTAGTAACAAACACATTCCAGTTATGTCAACATTTTGGTTTCAAAATTTTAAGTGTAATCTTCACTGTTAGGGAGTGTATACTTACTCCAACAATTTTACACAAAGTTCAACCAAAGACAATAAAACAGTATGCAACTCTCAATTCACTTTGACACATTAAGGTCACAACGAAAGTTTGCTGACTTGTGGTGACAATTAACTTCGAATCGCCCTATAATATACTGGTTATAGAACGTAAGCGTCGGCATAAAATACAAATCACTTGAATCAGAATACTTTGACCTTTACGGAAGGTTTGGCACTCGATCATTATTTAAAGTGATGAAAAGTTCAAAATAACGAAATTATAATGCAGGAAAGATGAAACAAATTCGTAAGTAATGCAACGTTTATATAAAATGAAATAGAGATATTAATCATGATAAACTTGAAAAATTTTAGATGTCACTGTCTGTTTATTATGCACCGCCAAATAACCATCGTTGAAACTGTTGGGCCTATACATTAGAATAGACCTGCATTAAATTGTGATTGAAAGGGTCGAAAAATTTGAAAAAGGTGCCTCAATTGATACCTATGCTTACCTGTGAGGGGAACAAGTGAGCAGATACAGTACTAATGCATTGTCTCGAGAAAAAACTGCTTAAAAGGAGGGCCTTGAAAGTTGGGATAAACAAGTGATGGGAGGGCAGGCTATATTAATTAGTACAGTTGCCTGGTAAGGGAAACTGCAAAGTTTTGTTCCAAATTGGTCAAAATAAAGCACTAACAGTATTTTTTTTTTTTTTTCAAAGCACAGCTGCGAAAATGTGAAATACTGTTCGTTATTTTGATGGTCAGAAAAAAGTGAAACACTATAGAAATAATCTGCGGGAAAAAGCTACACCACGAAGTATACGCTTGATCATTACGGTGGCCATTGTGATGTTAAGATTATGAATGGCTAGCTACAAGTAAGTCTAAATATTTGTTACTGAAATTTCAGAGATTATCAATGATACTGAATCATTCCTTTTCCGAACTACATTGTACGAGTTTACTAAAATTTGTCTTTAAAATGTGGAGTCACATTCACATATTCCTACAAAATTACATTTCTGTTATTCATAGTATACGTATGTATTTTATATGAAATTTGATGCAATCTCACACGTTTATATTGCTCGTATGCAAATATCGAAATTCGGAGTACTGAAGACCCAATTATATAAAAGTATCTGGACGATGACGCAACTCCTTGCAGTGGCAAAACTTTGACAACCCCATTTCCACTGTGAACTCTTTGTAAACACACTCAATAAAAAAAAATAATGGTTGCGCCCCCTACTACACACGGACAGGACAAACTTTAAATTATACCAACTACATGCTATCTCGTACCTGCATTTCATGAGCAAGGTAGTAATTACCGAGAGCAAAATTTGGTTAACTTGTCGAGGACAGCTCCTGAAACTTTTTGGGCTGGCTAATTCCCATGAAAGTTGAAAAATACCGCAAATGCGTAAGAACTTCCTCTATATATTTGGCTACTCTTGCCACAAACGAAAAAAATATACACACATGATTGGGTCTACAATTAGTTCACATCACAATTAAGTAACTGACACGGTGAACATTTACCGATCCGTTTATTTCAGAAATTCGCATAATAAAGTGACTCTTCCTACTGGTATGTGATAACCAGCATGAAATACTTCGTACAATATATAAGACTAGAAAGTGAAATCTACAGACATACTGCTACCGAAAGATCATTGATTTGTGTTTGGCCTTCATAAGCATGAACTACTGAGGTAGCGCCATTTTGGGGAAAAAAACTGCATGAACAACTCATACTTTTCTAGATAATGTGTGAAAGCAAAATATTGGACACTTCAAACATAACACAATTAAACATTACGCAATGTAAGGGTAGAATAAAAAAACCAAGTCAGACTGAAAAAGGTGCAGCACGATTAAGTTTAATTACATGGGGGAAGGGGACCACCCGGGATAAAGTATGCCTCACAACTCACCATACATTTTATAACTCGATTGGTGACGTCTTCTTGTACTTCGGGCTGGCATCTGAAGCTCGAAGAAACTAAGGCTGGCTGGCGGGCACAAATGAGAAACGAAACATGGATGAAGATTGCATAAGTTATATCGCGTCTACCAAGCAGGACGGTCAAAATTAAGAGGAACCGAAGTTCCTCGGAAAGAGCTGGTGCTGGTTGTCGACTTTAGCGTAAACATGGCGTCAAGGCGGTTGTTGTCACTTAAAAGTAGGAGCGGTTCTAGGCCATGGAGGATGAAAAAAATACCATGTGATCGCTGCGTTGTGGTTCCAATTGAACGAGATGAACGTCGAAGTCTAAAGAGAGCCGGAGAAGAGTTGTAGTTCCAATATCACAAGAAGAACGTCTAGGTTTAAAGAAATCCAGATGAGCGTTACGGTGCCGACAGGACAAGAAGAATCTTTGAGGTAAAAGAAGATCAGATGAGTATCAAATTTGGGCGGGTGGCCAAAACTGGGTAGTTAAAGGTTTCAATTGCTGTATACGCCAGGATGGTGTAGAAAAAAACAATTTTGTGTTGTTGTACTGTTGCACAGTGCTGCGTTCCTCCAAAATACTTTGAATTTTTGCTCTAATTCTTACAAAAAGGTTGTGTTATTTAGTTCCGTTCCTCCAAAATATTTAGAACCATAAAGTTGCGTTGTAACTGAGTTTCCGACTTTGTTTTACAACTCTGATCCTCAAAAATATTATTTTGTTCACTTTCGCTCCTCCACCATGTTGCGTTGTTTGCTTCCGAGCCCGCTCCTCCACCATGTTGCGTTGTTTTGGGCCAATCACATCGTGAAGGCTAGGGGGTAGTACCTTAAGAAAAGAGATTCAAGAAAGAAGACTCGAACAAAGCTTAAAGTTGACTAATGTTTATTCTAAGTCAGAAAGAAATCCCTTTCTCTGATCGATCAAAGAGCTGCCAGGATAGACTTGATTAAACACTGTCACATGTTGAGTATGAATTGATTCTAATCTACATGATGAGTAACAAACTTCTACTCTAAACGGTGAGAAACGAACTTCTGTCTCAAAACTTAAGTTTCCTTCCTTTAAATGTAAAAACTGGTTCCTATAAACTACTCCAAGGTTAAAGGAAAATTTGAAGAAAGTAAGAAGAGCTGGTAGAGTCCAGCAGGCTTTGCCCAGCGGCAAAGGCCGCGGAGCTGTGCGTGTTTCTTGAGTTGATCCTTTCTGTTTGGCTGTCTATTTCCAACTCTCTCCAGGAAGGGAGTTACCTAAGAGTGCTAAGGTGATTTCCAGACAGAGTTGTCTGCAAACTATGGGATGGGGAATCCTGATTGGACTAAGACATGCACATGCCTAACAAATGACCAATGAGAAAAGTTTGCAAGAAGTAGGACGCTGACTGGCGACCTCTGTTTCTGTATTTGGGGAAGACACTGGCTATGTCACTGGATGGACTTCATCGAAACAATAAGTGTCAAGAATATGACAGGGCATCGAATTTATTGTGTGGGAACGTCCACATAATGGGGCTGAGCTGTCAGAACCTGTCTGCTTGAATTCCCAAGGTAAACCCCCTGAAGTAGAATGTCAAGGGGGGGGGGGGGGTATTTAAGTGCATGGCGATTAGAATTATTATTTGACAGTAGATTGAAAGAAATAGCCAAGACCAAAAGGTCTGCTTGGCTCTCTAGATACCCAATTCATAATAAATAAAAGTAGCCTAAACCTAGGCTTATTAGATGCAATTTTCTGGCATTTGAGACTACTAAAGTCTAGAAATAAGCATTTTCATGAGACTATCGTGCAGTGTAAGAAATAGCCAAATATCATGAAAATTGTCACTTGAAGAAAAGCAAAATGGAAACTGATCATTAAAACCCTTTAATCCTTACCACCAGGATAACAGTTTTATTTTATTTTAGCCTGAATGTTGTCTTCAAATGATTTTGAAAAATGTTGCTGAAGCTATTTTGGTACCTTTATAAAATCTTTTTATTGTCTATGTTGAGACATATACCCGACAACAAGAGAGCTATTTGCGCTACAATTATTGTTGCGCCCTTTGCAACATCTTTTATTGTCCGGGAGGGTGGATCGAATGGCAGTTGGTGTATTTTGTAAAGCTTATAATCACGTTTGGTGTGGAAGCATTTAACTTAGCACAGCGACAACATTCATTAGTGCGTATAAAGCATGAAGATACATTTCGGCAAAACCTAACCCTGTATTACAAAAGACCTTTTCATCAGAACAAAGTGCAGATGGTGCAGTTACTGGTGGCTGTTTTGGCATTTTGTTATCTGGGCCTTAAAAAAACGCTATTAATTTATGTCTTTTGACAATAACGGTGCAAGAGTAAAGTATGCTAAAAACCTAAAAAGGGCGCCGACAGACGACTTTGGTCCGTCGGGGGGGGGGGGGAGCGATGGCCCCCCTGGCCATATGTCAGTTCTGCCACTGTGATAACCTGATTGCCCGTTAATCCTCAGTTTTTGCTAACTGTTTAATTTCGTTTCAAATTAACACAATAACCAAAAGAAAAAAAAAATGATAAAGAGATATGTATATAAATAATAGAAGATAAATACTGTCAAATAAATGCCACATTTTAGCTGTAATCAGAATGCATCTATTTATGCTTTGAAGTTCCGTTCTGTGAATTCACAGTGATATAACAGTGTCGCTTTCAATATTTAAGGTATTCTCTCCTCACGCCGCACACAAAACTATCAGTCTCATACAGCCCAGTAGTCAGAGAAATACATTAGGAAGGGCACCAGTGTGTACTTCTCGCAGGTCAGGAGGAGAGCCCCCCCCCCCCTTTTTTTTAACACACATTTTTCTCTTTAACCTGTAACCATGCCGTGACGTTGCTTCTTGGAAAACAACATAGACACCCCTGTAGATCAAAGGCGGTGTGGGTGTAACTGGTTTCTGAGTTTGTTACATGGTCTGTGCATTTAAAATGAGCTCTACGTTCATTGTGTTTACACTGCGTGAAAAGCAATTAACACATGCCTGACTGACCTGCTAGTTTACCACGAATGTTAAAGGAGGCTGGGGTTAGTTGAGCCACTTTTTACATTTCGGCCATTGAGCAAACTGAGAACAGAAACTTTTCAAGCCGATGTGGGATACGTATACTATAAACATTTGTCTAACTTGTGATCATAGTACATGAAGTTAATTAATTACTATTAATTAGTTATAGCCTTCAAAACTGTAAACACAAATCGGCTCAAATTACCTTACTTTAGGGGTAATTTGAGCCAGTAAAAAAGGTAAGTTGATCCACCGCAGGTAAGTTGAGCCACTAACATATGCCTACACGGTTAGTGGAGGACGTAAACTTGAACAGGGACTCTGGACTGACATGTAGGAACATTGAACTTTATTTAATGCAGAGCACAAGAGTCAACCATATATTGTAACAAGAATCAAGGATTCGTAAACAGTGAATGTTTAGAAAAACTTTAGGCTGTGTGTTATGCAAACTAATAATCTTGGCCTCTTTGTGGTGTTTCAGTTTTTGGATGGAGGACATCAGTTGTCATCTAACGTCATATAGTACCATTTCATATTTGGTTAATAAACAACAACTTCCTCCCCCTCCCCTCAAAAATAAAAAAATAAAACCTTTGCTTCGTCACTGTCTTTACATAGCAAATGTTTTGTATCCTTTGAGACAACCACTGTTATTACACATTACATTATATGGTATAGGTTGGACTACTTATGGGGTATGATGAGCCGCCAATAGGTTAAGTAGAGCCGGCTCAACTTGTAACTCACTGATAGGCCCAACTTGCCCCACAGTGGGCTGTCTGGTTAAGCGACCCACATGCCGATAGAACGTGAAATCTCACAATGATGAGTTTACTGATGTGTGATGATTAGCCCCTATTTGACATAATATCAAAAGTTTAGAATATTTATCGCTGTGTAGTATAGGCACAGACGAAAAAAAAAAAAATCACTTTCAACATGAAAATTCAAAATTTTGCCTCTCATTATCCTACCTCAAGTGTTATCCTACCATGCATGTCGTACCAGGGAGGTGTTAGGGAGGTAACACCTCCCTGGTCGTACAAAGGGTACTAGTGTCGCCTTCTCTCATGGAGGGTGCAACGTTATATTCTTCAAGTTATTCTTCTCGGGGATAATGGGGGTGGCTTAACCCACCTGCCAAGCACATTTTTAAGTAATTTAATGCGCATGCAAACCTGGTGTCGAACAATCGGGGAATCCCCCGGTGTTGCAATACTGTATGTGTATTACTTATCATTACAAGGAACCATATGTACACGATATGATCCAATTACACCTTTTTGTTCACAACATTGACGTGGGTTAATTCGACCCTTCACTTCTTTCCTAAAATTAAACGTCTACATGCATAAATCGTCGAAGCCTTCCTGGAAGCATTGGTATGTGAAGAAAACTGAACAGGTTTGAAAAAAAAAAAAATGTTCAACTGAACCAATTCAACTTTAAGTTTAAGTTTAAGCCTAAGTTAACTTAATAGCAGACACGGGCAACAATAGCAGGGGAGCGAATACGTGGGACATTTCCCCAATATTTTTCTAAGGGGTATCACAGCAAATGTCCCCTACCACCAATTTTTGGGGCATGAAGGAAAAATATATGTAGCTTTTTTATAACCAATAGGAAGTTGGAGGTTGATGTGACACGTAATCTTAATTTCTGGAACATTTTGTTCTTAAATTAGCTGTGCGCGATTTTCTTCGCAGTTAGATTTGATTCAAACTGCTTAACGCGAATTCAGATATGTAGATTGAATAGTAATGAAGTTTTCGCAAACATCTTACAAGTAGTTTGCGCTGGCGTAAATCATTCAAACCAAACATTTAATCCATTAAAGTTCCGTTATTTTGGAAACTAATTTTTAACTCTTTTTTTATATATTATTATGTTAAGTATCTCGATGACAAGTTCAGGCTAGTGGAAAGGTAATTATCTTACAATTCCGATGCAAAGATTATTCACCCCAAGTATATTTTTTAGAAGAGAGCAACTCCTTAATTGCTGAATGATCTTTGATTGTCACAAAAGTCATAAGGTTCTGGATACCTGACATTTTAACAGGTACGGAGAGTTTGCTCATTATATATAATCGACTTGCATGTTCCTCGGGAAAATTGTGGGAAAAATTTTATATGGTCTGAATCTGCGCAAGTAGGCAAAATTCAAGACAGTGTTGGGAGGGACAACGAATAAGTTAGTTGGGAAAATTGGAATTGTCTGGAATGAGAACTAGGAACGAGCCGAGCCGAGCCGACTACAGTCCTTTTTTCAGTTGTGGCTCACTGGCTTGTTTTCCCTTTTCCACTGTTTATGCTGAGCACCAAACACAATGACAGTAGGTTCCGTCAAGTTTCATGTAGCACTAGCAGGCTCATTGAATACTACACTAACATTCTTGACTTGATGAATGGGATACTTGATTTTGTACTCTTTCTCCTAACGCAAATATACATCATTTACCTTATGTTCCTCTTTATAATAAAAACCCATTCAAAGTAGGTCTAAAGTCTGTAATAACCATCTGTACTGAAGATCGACCCTTCCATTAAATGTCCAGCTCAGTGTTTAGTATGCTGTATTGCAAGAGGAGGTGAAAAGTCTCACAAGAGAAAAAAAATACCGACCGCTCTTCGCGCCCAGGTGTACGCCGTGAGCGGCATCCTCACAAGTAGATTGTACATGACAGACTTGATATATCACCTGATTCGCGCAAACAGTGGCTTACGCGTATTACTAGTTTAATTGGTTGAAAAAAAAATCACCAACTTGGTTGGTTAAGCGTTTTACTCATTTGTTGGGCGAAGGAAATTACCCAACTATTTCACCCGACTAATAATTGCACAACAAACGTTTAAATTTGTACCCAACACCATTAGCGTCGACTTGAGAGGGCGGGAGGGGGGGGGGGATGTACAAGGAAACTATGGAAGGTGTATTCTACCGATTACGATCGATTACCTATGACGACGATAATTCCATACTTTTACTTTGCAAATCCCTGAAATTTTCGCGAGCTTGCAGTGTTATTAATTTTTCTTCTTTCAGTTGCATATTAAACGAACTCACATTTTTCATGGGTCTCTGATTACGTCGATTGTTCGCGTGTATAGTCCAACATGTGTGGTTAATGAAGAATCACAACATTTAGGAATTTGCAGAAGAGGAACCGTCCCCTGCTATGTTTTAATGAAATATGTTGTCTTTAGTGAATGACCATCCTGGCAGACTGAAGTTAGCAAATACATTTTAAGGCAAGTGGAAATGTGTACAAAGTCTCGGTGCAGAGTCTGCATGCAACTTTTTTAGAGAAATAAATGATTTCCAAAGCACGGTTTTGACACGCGCACACTGACGTTTGCTAGAAAGGAGACTTAGTTTTCTTTGTAACTCATAATATTGAAACATTTGGCACTAATTTTCGTCTTGGTCCCTTCTCTTAGACAACCGGTGACATAGCTTGAAAAGTGCAAAAGTTTCGCACTCCCCAAATTACGTCCATAGTACAGTGGTGTTCCCACTTAAATGATCGTAAAATTTGAATGCTTGCCCAGCTCCCCCTCTTGCTGCAAAAATGACTAGCTACGCCATTGTAGACGAAGGCACGTTACCGGGAGAGGAGAAAAAATTTTTAAGCCAGATGTCCTCCCCCTCCCCCCCCCCCCTTTGAAAATCAAATCGAAGTCTCTGTCAAAAACGTTTGCTAAACAGGTATTCCCGACAATGTTAGGTACTTGTTTGGGTTTTAGAAATTTGTGATTATATGCTTTTAGCAAGGCGATGATTTTACGCATAACAACTTACGTTGCCCTCCAGGAGTGGTTGGGGCACCAGGAACCATGCATTTGGTTGATAAACAGTTAGGTTTGTATTTTGAGGTGAGAATTCCAATCGTGTTCTTTGTATTTCTTGTCCCATTAATAACGAAGTAGTTTATTTTCTGTTCGATCAATTCTGCTACAGAAATTTTGTCCATATTTTCACTGCTAATTCTTCCGCTAACTTTCAGTTCTACTAATGTAACCTGATTCAACAATTGACGTATTAATATACCACTTTTGTTAAAATTATCATCTGTAAAGTCGTTCCCCGCACCTACGTACAGGCGGCATGAAAGGCGATGTGATTTCAACAGTATATGTATCGCATGCATCTTTATTCGAACTAATCGGATGATTTTGTGTGTTAAAAATATGAAATGTACTGTAAATATATCGAGGGAAACATGAAAAGCGTTCCCTAACTCAAAATAAATCCATATATGGGCCATATATGGAATTTTTACATCTGGCCCATATCTGGTCCAGATGTAAGAATTTGTTTCTGGTTTTAACAAAAATTGGGCACAAATAATTTGATATAACATAAATAAATATATGACATTTGATATATATATATATATATATATATATATATATATATATATATATATATATATATATATATATATATATATATATATATATATATATATATATATATATATATATATATATATATATATATATATATATATATATATATATATATATATATATTGAAATGTGTAGGTCAAAAAGAGGTAGTAAAAAGTGCTTACAAGTTTGCGGAAAACTCCACGACGTTTGGGGTAGAAACCCTTCATCAGGTGGCAAAAACCAAACTGAACAACCAACAGTAACAATTGGACACCACAAACATCAAATCCGAAGCAATCGCTGTAAAAACAGAACCGGACGAAAGTGACTGTCAGAAAACATGAGTGCGAAGGATGAAACACAAATCAAAAAAAAGAAAAAGAGCGTCCTGGATGAAAAAGTGTACGTACAAATCGAACATGGTCGGAAAAAAAGGGGAAAAAAGTAGGCCAAAACTAGGTTCGGAAAAAAAATAGGCCTACACAGTAAAAAATGAGCACGAACGGGTAAGTGTAAAAGGAGTAAAAACTGGCTCAAAAAAGGTGAATATTACAAAAGGTCAATTCTAACGTTAAGGCCGTGTGGAGCGAGGGTACCTAGCCTCATGATCAGTCGGTTTTCAGCACTAAGGCGGTCACGATCGGAGCCTCGGCACATTACAGCTGCCGTAACAGTTAAATGCTGTATAGAACAAGTTGAAGGGGGATTAAAATGTGCAGCCACCGGGTATCCATGGAGATTCTGTTTGATGGACCTAAGGTGCTCGGTGACTCGATCCGCGAGGCAGCGCTTGGTCTCTCCAAGTTCATTCATTAGAGCACTGTAGGCCTATATTTTGATTTTCCATTTCAAGTTCTTTCACAACTTGACTATTAAAAAACGGGCACTATGATTAATGTTCTGTTAGGTGTTGATTCACGATTTTATAAGACTGTCAATATAATTTAAAAAAATGTTGGAATGAAATTAAAAATTTCCCGACTAATCTGTTCAACAACTGATATTTGGGACAAAAACACATCAAATGGGTATTTCATGTTCCGAAATTAAAGAAGAGCGTGTTAAAAATTGCAAATTATCATAACGATATTTTCCGCATCTAGTTACATTGGCCGCAAGTCGTTGTTTTGGCTGTGAACCGCACCGTACCTGAGAGATATGCCGAGATCACTTTGTTGTTTTCTATCGTTAAAAAGTTGATGACGCTAAGTCATGACTGCCAGTTTGAAGGGGCAGTATTTTCTAATAACATAATTGGGGAGGGGGAATAGGCAAGGCGATGAGAGTGGTTACTGAAAAAAAAAGCAAATCGCAAACTGCCCATCAGGATACCCTTACACTACTTTCACTTGGGCAACAACTTTATTCATTTTAATGTTTTTTTTTTTTAACTAGAAGGCTCTTTTTTTTCTGGAAACTTCCATCCCAGCTAGCAAAATCTTGACGGCCCATTAGCGGCCCATCACTGGCCACATCACATCCTTGACCAGGCTATTGTATACCAGCTTTCTTTTCTCTTCTTCTGTACTGTGTCGTAATAAAACCTTGTGTATACTGTATTCATATTGTAGTCTATGTCTGAACATGGTCGAGGTCAGATCGAAAATTAATAAAGAGAGTAACATGAAATTCAGAGTGTTTCTCCTGTTTATTATTGTGACGCTACACAACTTAAGAGTCAGAATGGCTACTATTAACCACCCTTCTTCCAGTCATTCCTTAAGATGCACGGTATACATTGTAAGTGGCAAATCCGCCGGAAGTACCATTTTCCAAAACCCTTTTAAAATCTAATACATCAAAACTGAACATTAGAGAATTCACTCCCTTGACACTTGGACAAAATTATCCTGTCCTTGAAGTCCTTACTTATTTCGTTACTGACAAAAAGGAAAATTGTTGCAGACTTCATGGTCCAGTTACCAGCTACTGTTGTCTGAGGTTTTCATTTGTCGAAAAATCGCCATATTTTTTATGCAATCGGCCAGGTCATGACGTCTACATTCATTCAATGAATTGGTTAATTATTGAGCACGGTTACGTTTTATTCATAGGCAAACTTTAATATGCAAAGAGACAACAATAGCTATTGTTGCGTTCTAAACGTTTAATTTCTTGGTAGTTCTGGTAGTTTTGTGGTGACTAATGAAGGGGGAAACGAGAACGAAACAAATTGAAATAAAGGAAGAAGACATCAAATAAATCCGAAATCATGCATAAGAGGCAATTTTAGTTCAATGGTTGCACACCGTTCACATTCTACGTCATGGTGTCAGGAACTGTGTTAAAATTTTTCTTATTCTTTATTACCCGACACTTTTATATTTTATTTGCAGACCGACACGACCATGAAGCTGCTGATGTATGCCTGCTCAGTCTACATCTTCGTCATTTTGACTTTTCAAAGGGGTGAGTTCTGTGTGTGAAAATGTTGAAGATTCAAACGAAGTTCAAAGACAACAAATATGTTTATGTAAAAATGCATATAATGTACGGCTGTGCTCCTGTCTAACAGGATTGGTTTTTGGGGTGAGAGGTAAAAAAGCAACATTAGTGCGGTGTCTGGCTTTGTAGTCATTTTTCATTCTAATGACATAATCAATTAAAAACGATCGTCCTTGGAAGCCGCACTAGCCTGTGAAGGCGTACTGGTTAGATAGACCTATAACCAAACTATCAAAAATCTTTTCGTTTCCTCTCCACTCCTAGTGACCTGCTTAGCAATCCCAATAATTCCTCTTCAGTACGTTTTCTAGGCCGTGGTTATAGTCTACGTGGACATTTTGACACGAGTGCTCCCTTCCATAACGGTATGTGGTCTTCAGTCAGCTGATTCGGTTCCAGGTTTGCCCCATTTTTTTCTTGGAGTTTTTGCATCCAAATGTACAAACAAGTAGGCAGGAGTACATCCAAGTGGGAGGCCCCTAAGGGGTTCATGCTTTACTCAGGAGGAATAGCCAGTAGTAATTGGGTCTAGAACGTGCCTGTTTAGAGTGACCTGAGAGGAGTTTAGGGGCCAAATGTTTTGTGCTCCACACTCGCACACAGTGGCGCAAATCACTAAAAGCATCTATGGACTGCGCCCCTAAATTAGTCGTGTACGGTATGACACCAGATCATCAAGTCATAACAGTTAACTGCAGTGCACTTTCCCAGAAGTCTCCTTCATCTTTTTCAACTTTATTGCCTAAGATAGCATTATACTATCACGCAAACCAAACTGTTGACTCAGCTACCTGACGATTTCACAATTTGCAAATAGCTAGTGGCGTAGGTACGGGACGGGACCAGGGGCGATTACCCCCTGACTCGAAAAAAAGGGAAAATTGTGAAAATTCGCCCTTTGAGACACTAGTTAACTAAAGTGGTTTTGCCCAATTGTTTCTTCATAAAATTCCTAAATCCCGAATTTTTACAATGAAAGCTCTATATACTTTTCCGCGTGCTTCGCGCGCCCCGAATTGTGATCTCTGATGCAGTAAGTGGTCGTCCATTAAATCAGTCTAGTGGTACTTTTTCGAGTAGCTACTCTGCCGTTTCCCTAAATTTTATACAATACACAAGGATTACAGAAAAGTTCTGAAAGCTTATTACCAGAACTTTTCTGTAATCATGATGTATCTCTTTATTATTTGTTCTGTAAATTTTGAGTTTTTTTTTTACAATGTATAGGCTTTTAATTTTGACATATTTTGTCTAAAACGGTAACAAAGTTTCTAAAGCCTTTTGAATGTTGCCGGGAAGCCTCAATCCACACTCCTTAGATAAAATAAGGTAACATGAACGATCTTCAGCCGACATGCTATCTGATAAATGATAACATGGATTCTTTCATAGTCCCCCAAATTTACTCCGCGTCCCCACATATTACGCTCCTAATACAGTACTGTTTACACAATTAGAGAACTCCGTCCGAAAATTTGGGCGCTTTCCCCTCAAAAGAGGTCTAACTACTACGGAGCGCGCCTAGTGTCATAAATACCGAAGATACAAATGAGATGTCGAGTTTCACAATGACATGTCGAACTACCAAATGAAATGTTTAATTCCAACATGGCATGTTGAATTTTAAGATGAAATGTCGAAATCAAAAATGAGATGTCGACACGGTTTTGACACTGTATGCCAGCGAGTGGAGTGCCAACAGTGTCATATGTCGAAATTTTCAAAATAAGATGTCGAGACGGTCCTATTAGTGAATGCCCGTGAATGCCGTCTGTATAATGATTGCCCGAACTCTGACAATGAATGCCTGCCTCTGAGAATGAACGCCCGTATAGTATGTTATTGGTTGCCCTTCGTTCCCACTCAAGCATTCAACAAATTGTCCCTTCAATGCCGGAGCTGCCATATGGTCAGAGGGGGGGGGGGCGGTCGCCCCCTCTGACGGACCAAAATCGTCTGTGGGTGCCATTTTTAGGTTTTTAACATACTTTTCTCTTGCACCATTATTGGCAAAAGACATAATTTAATAGCGTTGTTTTAAGGCCCAGATAACAAAATGCTCAAACAGCCACAGTAACTGTACTATCTGCACTTATTCTGATGAAAAGGGTCATCACCTGTAATAAAGGGTTAGATTTTGCCGAAATGTATCTTCATTTTTTATCCGCACGAATGAATGTTGTCGCTGTGCTAAGTTAATTGCTTGCACACCAAACGTGATTATAACCTTCCAAAATACACAGACTGACATTAAATTCACCCTCCCGGCCAATAAAAGATGTTGCAAAGGGCGCAACAATAATTGTAGCGCAAATAGCCCTCTTGTTTTCGGGGATAATTGTCAACATAGACAATAAAAAGAGTTCATAAAGATACCAAAATAGCTTCCAAAACATTTTTCAAAATTTGAAGAGAACATTCGGGTTAAAATAAAATAAAAACTGTTATGATAGCGGTAATGGTTTAAGACTTTTAATGAGCAGTTTCCATTCTTCAAGTGACCATTCTCATGATAAATGGCTTTTTCTGACACTGCACAATAATCCCATGAAAATGCTTATTCCTGTACTTTCATGGTCTCAAAAGCCAGAAAATTGCATCTAATAAGCCCAAGTTAACTGGTTAAAGCTTCTTTTACTTATTATGAATTCGGTATTTAGAGAGCCAAGCACACTTATTGTCTTGTCTATTTCTTTCAATGTACTTAATTAACGGCTATTTCAGAGTGGTCACATGATGTAAAATACGTCAGTTAATGTTTCTTCGTGTACTTATCTTGACTTCCAGATGCCAAAAATGTACACCTAATGGTGATTAATTTCCATAAATTTTTCCCCCTGTTGATTGATTGCTATTTAGCTGTAGCAGTTTTAATCTTTATCTTCACAAAGTACCCCATTATAAGATTAAAATTTTAAATCGAGACCTGACAGTAACATTAAATATAATAACCTCATTCATACTAGAATGTGAAAGAGAGGGATAGAAACATGGGCGTCCGCAGTTAGGGGCAAGGGGGGGGGGGACTTGCCATCCCCTGGAAAATTCAAAACCCGAAAAAACGAAGAAAACATAAAGAAAAAGACTTGCAAAAATTAACATCAACATTTCTAAACGGTTCACTCAGTGTTTTCCCTATTTATATGCGGTAAATAGACTTAAGAAATACCTTCCTTAGCGATATGAGAGGCATTTTGGGCCAACATTTTTTTGCGCTCCGCGCCAACTCATAGTGGAGCGGAGCTTTTCCCCCAAAAAAGAATTTTGTCCCCCCGAATTTCCTTCTGCGGAGGCCCATGGATAGAAAGTTTAAATATGTTGTAATAGAAAACTTGCTGAGGAGAAATGGCAAAGTAGTCTTCCACCAGGTGCGGAAAATCAAATGGAAAGTCTGAAAAGCAGTGGCTTCGATCGTGCTGAGGCTCAGGGTATGTACTCCTTCGAATCGCCCCTGCAGACCATTTCCGCCCCTCTGACCGAAATCCCTAGCTCCGCCACTGTGTCCCTCGTGATCTTTTGTATTTTTTCATCAATCGAGATGAGTTCAGCATAATCTTGAGTTCTTTTCACAGACAGACATACATTCAGTCAGGCAGACAGACGGACTGATTGACGGGTAAGCGGTAAAAACTTTCTAAAAGTCTTTATTCCATCCAAATCTCTCCAGCATTGACTATTTTAAAAGGTTATTACTGTTTTGAGCTTCTTTCAAGAAAACATGAGCTATACAGGTGTAATATTATAACATGAAAAGAGGGGATCATGAGGCATACTGTTTGTCGTCTTTTTCCTTTCATAAGGGGAAATTCAGTGGTACCAGCTTGGATTTGTATCGTAGCCTATTTTAGTTTATGAATAACCATGAATAACCATCTTTCAAATCATGTGACAACATTTTTCACACTTAATTGTATAAAATGTACGAAAGGTAGCCCGCTACAGACAGGTGTGACCTAACATTGCAACGTACCTTTAAAAATATGCTTCTCACATAGTTTATGCCATGAAGAGTCACAAGTTTGATGAGACTTTTTTCACTCTTCAATGTTAGAAATTGAGCCGTAAAGCCTCATCTGTCTATCTATCCATCCGTCCGTCTCGGTCCATCAATCCGTCTGTCTCAGGCTGTCTGTCTGACTGACTGTATGTCTACATGTCTGTGAAAAGACCTCAAGGATATGCTGAAGTCATCTCGATTGATAAAAAATACAAACAATCATGGGAGGACAATTTGTTGAATGCTTGCAAGGGAATGAACGGCAACCAATAACATCTATACGGGCGTTCATTCTCAGAAACAGGCATTCATTGTCAGAGTTCGGGCAATCATTATACAGATGGCATTCACGGGCATTCACTAATAGGACCGTCTCGACATCTCATTTTGAAATTTTCGACATATGACGCTGTTGGCACTCTACTCGCTCGCATACAGTGTCAAAACCGTGTCGACATCTCATTTTTGATTCCGACATTTCATCTTAAAATTCAACATGTAATTTTGTAATTCAACATGTCATTTTGGAATTCAACATTTCATTTGGCAGTTCGACATGTCATTGTGAAACTCGACATCTCATTTGTATCTTCGGTATCGAAATTTCATTTTTGATTTCGACATTCCATTTTCAAATTCAACATGTCATTTTGGAATTCAACATTTCATTTGGCACTTCGACATGTCATTGTGAAACTCGACATCTCATTTGTATCTTCGGTATTTATGACACTAGGCGCACTCCGTAATGAACACCAAGATACGATCTTTTGTAACGCAATTTAAGCTCATTCGTGCTCCATTTCAGTATGATACATTTCATTTCACATAATTATTATCAAGAATTGAGACGAAACCAGAATGTTTCACAAACTTTATACTAAACGATACAAATGCTGGATGGAATACATCGTTTTATTCCCTTTACTGGCTCCTATGAGATGGTTTAAACATTATAGTATCATACAACTATTTCTACAAAATAGATCAAGGCCAGTTTACATGAATTACCTCCTCTAAGGCAGTTAGGAATCGCCTCGGACCATGTCCTGAAAAGAGATTTTATCAAGACTGAAGTAAATTTTGTTTATTCTCAAGCAAAATTTTCGGAGTATATTTTGTAAAAGAACAAACAAACAAAAAACAAACGTAGGATTTGTGTCGTCTTTTTTAAAATATTAGTTTTTTCGTTAAAATAGCTTAAAATGTAGCAGCTAAAGCCTAATTGCACCTTTATTATAGAGTTTCTTCTCTCGCCTGTACTTTGCAATGTTTTGTGTTTATTCAAAGGAGATAACACATATATTTGACTTTTCCCATTATGGCAAATCTTGTTTTCTCAACATATTGACAGCCCAAGAAGTTGTGATGGATGGAGATCTAACATCCAAATCTTTAAGACAAGATATGCTTGAAATTCTTTAATTCTTTTCATATAACATCGTTTGATTAACAAGTCCTTTTTATCCCCTTTAATTTGCTCTTCTCTTACCAGGGAGCTGTTACGGCTCTCTGTTCTTACTCACACCTTGTAGCCTAATGACAGCATGCTCCTTTTAAAGGAACTCAATCCAGAAACAAAGGTCACTGTTTGCAAGTGGGCATAAGTGTTTTGTGTACATTATTCAAGCCTAACAAAAATCACAGTTGCGACAATTTTCCGCATTTCAGGGAAGCATTTTTAAACTGTTTGAAAAATTCTTCATTTCACACCTATTTTAATGAAGTGAAATGGGGTTAAAAACTACCAGAGCTTGCATTTGGCGTTTTTTCCTGGGGCGATGCGCACTGTTGAACGAGAAATTTCCTAACTGGCTAACTATAGCCCTAATCCCTAAACCTAACCTAATCCCTAACCCTAACAAAGAATAAAATTGATACAATACAATGGCAACAGCAAAATAAAAAAAACCTCGTTAAACAGTGCCCATTTATCCTTTTTCTTGGACGACTGACAATGTAATGAATGGTATTGCATGATATCCAAATAATACTTTCTGAAGCTGGAGCAGACGACAGACCATTGTGTTCAGTACCAAATTCTATTTGGGTCCTTAGGATGTTTTAAATGCAAAACACTAAGCAGCTAAATATCGACAACAACATTGGCGCAAAGGACTAATAAATGTTAAATCCCCTTCCCTGACAACTCCATGGACAGACGAATCATGACAATATACGCCTTTTGAACCTTATGTCATTTTACTAAACTTTCATATCTTTTTGTTGACAAGCACTCTTTCAATCAATCGCAATCAAATATTTAGCTTTAAAGTAAAATCATATAAACACTTCCAAACTGCAAGACCATTGAAAACCCTTGGAAACGTTATGCTCATATATATGTATTATTAGTTGATCAGACGGCTGATAGGGGATTTAGCTTTCAAGATCACAAATGGCAAACAAAACTTTGGTATAATGACTCAATAAGTCAATAAGTATAAAAATATATGCTGAGATGCTAATCCCTAGATTTACCCCGCACCGTAGACTATAAATACTTTAATTAGGGATTATTGAACTAATGGGCTTTGAATTTCTTCATCTAGCCAATATATTCATATCAACAACGATAGGAACAAAAATATAAGCAACTATGCTGTTAGGAGAAAATGTTAATAGTCGATTAGCCAACAGCTGAACTGTCCCGGCACTCTAAAGTACTACGTTTAATTGTTCCTTAGTAATGCTTACTCCTTACCAATTAAAGTTAGGACCTTTTGCTGACATGCCGCACCGCCTTTAGCGACTGACAATGCTAAGGCAAATGAAAAATGTCTGCTTAATTTCAAACGTCTTTTAAGCCTAATAAAATACACAACACAGCACAAAAAGTAGACTACTGACTGTAGACTTCAAAAACCGTTTCGTTGGCTTTCCATTTAGTAACTCCATCCTAAGGGGAGATGGTTTCGATCAGGCATTAAAAATGTACACTTAATTTAATAATTCTACTGCATTTTGGTTTACTCACTTATCAACAAAACAGAGACCAAAGAGAGAGAGAGAAAAAAACCCACAAAAAAAAAAAGATAAACACACACAAAAACACCTTAACAGAAAAAGCATTTGGTTAGTTGGTTAGTTATACAGGGTTTGACGACACACAAACACGAATGTGTCTCATATTGTCACCAAGAGAGAAAAAGTCACATTGTTGAGGTTAAATTACCTAAAAGAAATAAAACGGGGGGGGGGGGCAATTTCCACTAAAACCATAGCAAAATCGGGAGTCATGTCAGAAACTTCTACAAAGTCCACATGGAGTAATCTGTTTTATCAAACAAAGTTTCTAGGTCGGGCACAGTGGCGAATTTGGGAGTATTCATAACGGTCAATGGGAATGTGACCGACGGTGACAGCACAGTCACAAGGTATACAGTATACTCTTTCATCGCCGCAGGTGTAGCGCCAGTATTTCCCCGACAATGGGGGGGGGGGAGGGGGGAGCAGCATTTCAAGGCCCTGACAAAAGCTTTGAGTAAGTCCCGGTTTGACGCGCCTCAGCAGATTTTAAGGCGCGCGTAGCGTGAGAAACTTTTGACTTTCTTTTCAAAAAAAAAAAAATTAAAAATATGAAGTTTATTTTGAAGACAAAATTTAAAAATTTTGAAAGAAATTTAGCTTTTTTCAGGACCATTTAAAAGTTGGGGCGAAATCAAAAACGTTACGTAGGCGACAGATGAAAATCTTTTGGGGTTGCGTCATTAATTGTATAAGGCTTACGTACTAAGGCTTCAACACGAGGCTTAGAGTTTTTTCCTTTTTTGAACCAGAATTTGAAAATTAAGAGGTTATTTTGTTGGAGAAATTTTGGAATTTAATGGAAGAAAATCTGTTTTTCGGTACGCTTGTAATGAAAATTTTGGGTTTTTATCAAGTGATATGCCTTTCAAGAGCAAAGCTGGGTTGAGGATGTCGGGGTGATTCACGGAGTTGGCTGTGGTTATTTATTGTTTGGCGTATCCATCGAAATTGGAAAATTTTCCCCCTTTAAACAATTTGAAGCTTATATTGAAGAAGAATTCAAATTTTATGGCAGATTTGGGGGTTCCATGGAAGAATCTTATCTTTTTTAAAAGAAAAATCAAGTAGTGATGATCTGTAGGTTTTTTTTTTTTTTGGGGGGGGGGGGGGTTACTGAATATAATCATGCAGATTAAGGCCCTCGGACAATATTGGAATTTTTTTCCGTGGAAAAATGTTTGGCTTCCCACATATCTGAATTGTTATATTTCATATATTGACATAGACCTAAGGGAGCGTTCAGTTAGGGAGGGGCAGAATTGGCTTTTTTGTCCGAAAAATTTTATTCTCTCCGACAGACTATCACAGTGCAGAGCACAGAAGTTTTTTAAAAATTGAAAACCCCAGATCGGAAATGGAATTTCCCGGGCTCGTAAGTAAAAACAAAGCAGTCATTATTTTGAGCTTCCTTTCGCAATAGAATTTTCAGTTAATAATATTGCCCCAAAACGAAGAATAATTTGCAAGCATGCACTGTTCTGTTAAGTAATCCGCTGGACCAAAACTTTGTCTAAGCGGAGCGCCACCATCAGTTGGCGCGAAGCGTACAGAAAAGTGGTAAAAAAATCTAATCCCTCAGAGAGTCTGAGAAATGTCGTTTCCACCTGTAATTAGGAATGAATCAGTCGCTGTTTTGAGCTTTCCTTTGAAATGAAAGCTTCACTTCAATTAGACCGGCAGCCCAGGGCCTTGGGGGTAGATGAACTAGGTACCAATAACGAAGTATATCAGCATGAAGCGAGTCACCTGGGATGTTCAGATATGTGAGTCTGCCGTGCACCATCCGTTGCTAGTAGGTCTGGTGGCCATTTTTCAAAATGGCGGCCATGTTTTAGTAGCGTCTATCAAAACGTGTAAGTTGTCATATGAAAGACAATTGAATTTCCTATCAAATGACACCATATGTGATGGGTATTATGCAGAACTAAACAACATTTTTTCCCGAAATTTAGGTTACATTAATTTACATATTTCTTCATATTTTCAACAAATCTTAAGATAATATATTGAAACTTTCCTAAAAATGTTTCCTATACATAGGTACTATTGTTTCATATTAACAAGTTTATTGCTTTTTTAGATACGAAAGTTACAGTCTTTCAAAGTTAACAATTTGAAGTCTCAGGAAATACAATTTTGTACCTTAAATAGTATTGCGCCCTGTTCTCACTTCGCATCAGCTCAATTAGTACAAATGATTAGGCCCAAATTAAACCAATATTGTACACTTTGGGTTTTAAACATTACATTCAGGACTGTGATTACAAGATTACATGCTTGTGTTGATTTTTAGACATCTTGTATCAAACCCAAGATGGCCGCCTTCGGTCAATGCACTTTTGGCCCATTTTTCTTGAATTCCATTATTTAATGCTCATTTTCGATTAGAACAAGATAGCGGACAGGTGTCAATGTACTATTTTCTCCTTATATCTATCTTTGATTCAGAATTTTCGATCAACATTTCATTTGGCAGTTCGACATGTCATTGTGAAACTCGACATCTCATTTGTATCTTCGGTATTTATGACACTATGCGCGCTCCGTAAACTACGCCATTGTAAAAAAGAAGGGCAGATTACTCAATAATCCTCAAATTTCATATTCCCATCAAATAAACTCTTCACTGCAAGCTCCATATTTTCAAATATGTTGTATAATACTTTTCACTTATGCAGAAATGCTAACTTTTAGAAGGAGTCTCAGCGCATAATGCTTACGCCCCTACCTCCTCAAAAGTCTTACTACGAAACAGCTTCTTGCTTATAAGAAGTGTACAAAACGTGAATCAAAACACAACCATATTGACAAATGCACTTCCAGATCTCATTATGCCCTACTTTCATTCATAGTAGCTTTACATTTCGTAATGAAAACTCTCACCTCAATTTTGAACACTGTGTATGAAATCCCTGGGTGAAGAATTACCTTGGCTTCGAATCTCTGCTGGTAGTACTTCCATGGCTAAACCAAGCCCAAAATGACTGTTTACTATCTTGTCTGGCCATAAAATGCTTTGAAGCAGATGTGTGCCCACCCACTGTCTAACTAAACGACAGGAGGACAGAAGTACGTCCTTTGTCTTGAGAATATATTTTGCGTATCTTATTTTTATCGTGCATTTCACCTTTTTTCAATCTCTTTTTGTATTTGCATTTAATTCATTTGTGAAGTGTCGTTTCCAGTGAACCGAGAGATGGTTTTGTCTCAATGTTTTTTTGCGCCGAACAACATATAGTGTTTTTCCCTTGTTGCACTTTTTTCAGTTTCAAAACAGGTAGACAAAGTGGGATTGCAAATGTGATGTTTCATCATATCTTTCAGCTCTAAATAATAAAATCTCTTAAATGCCTGTCAAATGGTATTTCCCCACAGCATTTTTTCCAGGAATTCCCGCACCACAACGCGGATGATATTACCCTATATTGATCATTTTTATAACCAGAGAGCCTTCTTATTTCTCAAACATTGACTGTTTATAATAGTTGATTTATATTTACTACTATAAAAATTAGGACTCAGTCTGGTGAAATTTTTAATATTTATGCGTTTTGTTTGGGAAAAGGGTTAAAGGTCGCAACAAGATATTTTATGTTAGAGGGGTACTTATTCTCAGCATTTTGGTGAAATTGACATTGAAATCCGTTATATGGTTTCCAAGATATGAGCACGTAAAGTTTTCACATTTTCAACAAAAGTTAACTTGAAGCAAGAACATATGACATCAATCCCCAATTTAGTGCACAATTGTTGGTCTTTCTTAACACTTAAGAGTTGATTTTCTCCTCAACAATCCCATATTATTAGAATTTGATTGCATAAGTGACAATAAAACTTTACAATCTATGCATTCCCCACAGAGAGGTTTTATTCCAATTTACTTCAAGGTCAACAAAACAGTCTTACAAACAAACAAAACAAACGAAGCACTTCTTGCCAATGTGAGCAAGTAATATCATCTCTGCTGCCCTTAAATTCACTTTGGAACACAAATCCACTGACTTCTTTTACTGATAATTCAAGAAATACATGTCCGAAATAGATGGGACTTTCACCTCACTATGTATATTACGTTCCTCTTTCAGACATGAAAATGAATTATTTTTTTTTTTTGCTTCAACTTTCTCTTTAACGCGTATGTGACGTTGTTGATCACCCGTTTGCGTGTAAATTGTAAATCACTTGCGCTGGTCAGTCAATTGTTCTTTTCTGTTTTACTCAGTCGTCCAAGGCAAAGAGTGTTCATCTCCTCAGTACGTCACCATGGGCTCTAAAGGAATTATTCAATGTGCGTTCAGTAAGGACGTTGATAGAGTTCTTTGGTACAATACAACGGACTACTTAAAATTCGAAATAGTAATTACTTTGCAAGATAGCATTAAAAGCGGATCAGGACTTGACAGTGGAGAGTTTGACATTGAACTCAACGGTTCACTTATCATAAACAACGTTTCCAAAGAACACGAAGGGACATATACAGTAATTAAGCTGGACTCGCTTACCAGTAGACCAGTGACATATGTGATCAGTGTTCTAGTCCTTGGTAAGTGTTTTGAATACAAAGAAAATTAATTAATATTACATAAATCATTTAGAGCATTGCTGAATACCTCACTCTGCTTTTCGAATGTCAATCTTATAAGCTTTCGCGATGTTACTTGTTTTGAATATGATTCTCACAAAAGTCAGTCAACCCGACCCCTCATACGAATATTTACGCTTTGTTTGGACTGGCTTTCTTAAAAAGTGATTAGTTTGAAATTTTGTTCCACATGTATAAAGTACGGCTAATTATTATATTATTTGTTGAATACTTTTTAAACGGAAAGAAAACTAATTCCCTACTTCCCATTACATGAGTTCCATATATGAGAGGGAAGTCTTAATTAAACATGTCTTTTTCAGTAGTTTAATGTATTTATACAAGATATTAATTAAATTGAGCCAAAAATTCAAAATTCCTGGTATACATATTTTAAAAAATATGCATTGTTGTACTACTTCTCACTTTTGATCCACTTTAATCACAGTCAGGGGTCAGTCACATGTGAGTATCAAGGAGTAAATATGTGCCCTATTATTTCATTTTTTTTTTTTTTTTCACAGCGGGAACCTTCAATCGCCATCCTACTATAAAAACATGTGGCATTGATACAGACGTATGCTTTCAAACGTTTCAACCAAACGTGGAGATAACATGTTTAATCGAAGATGCCCGTCAAGCAATTCCTTTGAACTGGGTGGTCAGGACAGTTGACGGAGACCGAAATTTATCATCCACGTTAGTTGTTACCAACGAAACACCTGGATATTTTACGTCACTTGTTACGGTGACCAACCCTTTTGTTTACTCCAAGATATTAACGTTGCTTGCATGTAAAGCCGATGGACCACCAGGTTTACTGCAGAATAATAAATCCCTAGTTCTTTTACAAAACAGTTATAAAACTCTGGTAGATGTTAAACAACAGCAAATGTTCTTGGAAAAAGATTCCAGGGTGCAATTAAATTGTAGTAACAACAAATTGCTATATATAGTCTGGCAAGTAAATCACTCTCTGACGGATGCTTTCGAGACCATAGTGTACATGGTTGAAGAAAACTTGAAATACATGACTGAAATAGGTTTCAGGTTGCACCAAACATCGCTTATCATTGATGGAATCACAGTAGATGATGCAGGCACATATAGATGTATCAGTGGAGACGGTTATGAAGATGAGGTTATAGCGTATGATTTACAAGTGATCGGTACGTACATTAAAAGAAGAAAGAATACGACCAACTTTAACGTTGCAACTCCCAAAGAACCTTTTATTCAAATTAATAACTTGCCTTACTTAGGTTTAAACCTATCAGGAATATTTTTTCATTGCCCAAATTTGTATGATATGAGTTGATTATCTAATTAGATCTTTGATTCACGAATAGATTTGTGAGCATTGTAATTGAAGCTAACATTTGAAGCTGTTTGAAAGTAAAAAAAATGACCCAAAGTCGCGCAGTTACGATACATTTATGAAAAGGTTTGGGTAAAAGTGCGGTTCCGATTGATTGAGGGTTTATTGGTAGAAATATTTCGACTTAAAAGATTCGAAATCTTTCTAAAATTTTGGGAATCCTTAGCAAATCACCAAAATTATTGTGTACTTCGATTTCTATTGACAACAGTTATTAAAGTAATCGAACCATACTTCTGCGCAATGTTTAACTCATTATTGACGTCGACTGATACTAGGTGTGATCATAAAAGCACAACATTAAACAATGGAAAGAAGAGAAAATATTCTTGCCGTCTTCTAAACTAGGGAATTCATGTTTTTAATCTTTTATTAGATGACAGGGTAGCAGGTTAACCGTGTATAATAGCCAAACGCAGTTTGAAAAAAAGACTGAAATGTCTCGATAAAGTTTCTGTCTTCAAATAAAGAATTATTAATCACCATTTGGTTTTGTCGCATTCCTCACGACCTTTTATGGGTAGATGCCCACTGTTCAAGAGTGCGCTTCACCCTTTTCTATTCATATCTTTTGACCACTCTTTGAAAGTAGTATTTATGGCGTGGGAACTGAGCCGTTAAATTTAAAGGAGTGCATCCATTATCTGCCTGCAGGTCAGGTGAAGTTGTTCAAAAGATTGCTGAACGGATCTTATCAGCAAAACAAAAAAGTAAGAAAGAAAAATAAAATAAAATAAAATAGAATCACTTTAAACAAATCACTCTTAAAAGGGGAACTCATAGGAAGTAATTTCGGAAGAATTTTGTTACATTTGAAAAAGTGAATGCCTACTAATCATTGAAAGTTATCCATCAAACTATTTGAAAAATTCATCTGCCCTTTTAAAAACACCCCTTCTTACTGTAATGAGTTACATATCTAGAGTCTTCCTTAACTACAAATCTTCTGTTCACTCTTTCCTGAGATATTGTATGAAACGCGTTTTGATTACTCAATATTGTGTTAGCATGCATGCCTCTCGCAAATATGAATTAGCGTTTTCAGCATACGCTACACATTATCCTCACATGTGATTTAGCTGGAAATTTCCGTAGAGGTAGGGTAAAGTGATTCGGAAGGAGCTCTGGAATTTATTTCTAAAAATTTCGCAGAACAGTTATAATAGTTTTTCAAACCATTCAAAAAGAGCCTAGATGACTGTTTTGTCGAGAGGGGTGTTATCAAGAGTTCCTTGTCCATCTTGACGTCAAATGAGGTTTCGAAGGCATTGATATTGTCAAGCTTTGTTTTAGGCTACCAATTACAATTGATAGTATAAATGGGTAAGAGCAGTCGTCCTCTACTTATATCAGTTTTTACTTAAAAACAATAGCTTAATCGCACGATTTTCTTATTCTGTCTCTAGATAGTGTAAATTTTTAGGACTTAAAGGCTCAGTTCTCTCACCCCAAACAGTACCAATTCTCCTAATCTTCTTACTGAAGCCCCTTCCACAATTGTCTGAAATTGATGCTCATCCAGATACAATCTCAGTTTAGTGCTTCAAGGTGAGTAGAAAAAGAAAAAGTAGAAAAACTCAATTTATGAAATGAAAACACTCTCAGTACCATTCATGTTGTGTGATATAAGCTTTAAGCATTGTTTGAATTAGCTGCCAATCAAAGCCTGAGAGCTGAACCAATATAGAATTTTGTTACTCCGTAACAAATCGTAGTTTTGGGGTGAGTGGTTTGGCCCTTAAAAACTTGTGTTCCAAGATAAACCAAGTAGTTACTCGTCGTAAATTTGACAACTAAGAATGAAAATATTGTCACATTATTCTCAATAGCTATCCATGAAACAGGACATTATAATGGACGAATTTCAGTTAGGGTGCCTGCATGTTGCCTTTAAGCCATTGTATGCTTTGTAGTCCAAACCTTCTGTACTAAAAACCCTGGTGAGTGCTATCCTTAATCGTTTAACGATGTTAGTGTATGACATCAATCTGGAGACTCTGCTGTTAATCTGGCAGTAAATTATTTGGGTTTTTTTTTTTTCTTTCTCAGTTTACCCTGAACCAGGATACGTAGCAGTCGATGGATGCGATTACCAACAGTATTGTGTTCTCCAAGTTCAGCATCAGGGGAGTTTAAGGTGCTCTCTAAAGAAGATTTATCCTCAGGTCGATCTACACATCAGCCAGGTGAACAAGGATGCTTCAAATTACCTGAACTTTTATGACAAAACCGTTACCCGAACAAAGGAGAGAGACACGTTTGATGTAATTGTTGAAACAAAATATCGTTATAGTGGTGCTGCCTGGTACCGACAAACCGTAAAATGTGAGGTGGTTGGAGTGGACATTGAGACATTGCATTTGTCAACTACATTCGATTTACTGTTTGTACATGGTAAGTTATATTCACATATTCTTGATTCCTAGTGACACCAATGGACGGTTGCCTACGGGATCCGGCTTGCCCTTGATGACATTCCAACCGAGCTCAGCGGGTGTCCACAATTCGCAATGGGGAAATAATGAAAGAAGAGTTAAGAAATGTGATCAGTTAAACTTTCATTTACGACCAAATTCTAATAATTTGAAAATATCATGAAATTTTATATTTAAACCCGGTATACATCATTTTATGCTCTCCTAATATTACCAGCCACCTCAAGTTCATTTTTTGCCCTAAAAAGAGTAAATACTCTTTCTGATGACCTTCAAACAAGTGTGCTTTTAGGTAAAAAAAGTTCTGCGAGTTAGTTCACCTTAAAATTTAGGTTGCAATCATACGGGGAATAACTTATAATTCATTCTATAGATATGAAGTTCTAATCTTAACGAATTTAAAATACCATGAGCAAAATAATCTACATTGTTATGACAATGTGTATTGTCTTAGCACAGAAGTCAGTGTCACAAATGCCGACACCTCTAGAGCCAATTTTTTCATGTAACTTGTCCCTAGTTAATTCCATCTATTCTTCCCCAGCAACTCCCAATCCCCTTCTCCTCGTTTTTGCTCTAATCTAACGAAAAAAATGGTTCGTCATTTCAATTGTGTGACGAGACATTCTGATTCCTACCCTATGCCTGCTCCGTTATTAGGAAAATTCATCAGTGTCAACAGACCAATGATCTGTGACTCTTTTTCAAAATAAAAAGTCCAATGAACTGAATTAATGCGAAAGCCGAAGTTCTCATTTACAATTCTTATTTATAAATAAATAAATAAACAGCGGATTTTCTTAAGCAAAAACAATATTGCAACATGTACTTGTATGGTTTTTCAGGCCGACGTTAAGATTTATCTCACACTGAATATAAATCTGTGATTTAAAAAATGCTACCACCAAATTTTAGCAATAATGATTTTATTAAAGTTTCGAACATGTTCAGTGAATAATTTTAAAAACTGTCCAATTGAACGTAATAACACGCAGCTGCTCTTCTTTTCCAGACTTCCATTCTTCTGCTGACAATAGGGAAGTCATGAAATGATATTTTGCTCAACTATTTACTTAAAGACAATTACGATCCTTCACAAACAAGCCAAAATGAATGCGTTTCCCGTGGCTAAATATGATACAATATTAACATAGGTATAAAGGGTGTGTGAATGTAGGTTTGAATATACACTGTGCATTATAAAATTATCTTTGAACTTTTAGAACCAGAAAAGGAAGAAGTACAAAGAAATTACAAAAAGTTGCAAGAAATATTTGAAATCTAGTTGGATCTTTTTCGTAATTTTTGATGTACCTGTTCATCTTTTTCTCTGTAAAATTAAAGTGATTTTTAATGAAGTCCCTCTCTTCGGAAGTATCAATTATAAGTAACATGACATTGGGAAATTTGATATAAGTCAAGAACCGTTACACGTGTTTAGTGTAACGGTAAGAGCATCCGCCTCTCGCGCGAAAGGCCTAGGTTCTATCCCCAAGTCGAGTCATACCAAAGACTCTAAAAATGGGACCTACTGCCGTTGTGCGTGATGCTCCACATAAGCAATGGAGAAGGGAAAGCAAGCAAATGAGCCACAACTTGAAAAAAAGGCTGTGGTCGGCTCGACTTGAACCAAAAGGTTGGAAACTGGGCCGTAAATATCCATCTAACTAACAAATTACACAAAGCGTTTTTAAAACTGGCAATGTGGTGTTCATTGTCCTGATGGGATTTGTTCGGTCACGGTTATGAAACGTTTTATAACACGACATGACACATTTTTAAAAGGCTTGGTGTTACCCACAAAGTGACACACGAAATACTGCAAACCACCTGGAAGTATACTACATGCCCCACATGAAAACAAATTACTGCTAACAATGAAGTATTACGTAATACTTCCATGCTGCTAGTAACTACTTTTACTACTAAGCGAAGCATGATTCGTGTGTTTTTAAAAAAGATCATGGACGTTATAAGCATGCGTTACTATGTTTTTGTTTAAACTAACTTAAGTGGTTCAGATAATATGTAAAGTAGTTTTCAAGGGAAGCATTACGTCCTTTTCTTACAGCCAAATTATTACCTTAGTCATTGATTTTGAGCATTTACTCTTGTGAAACTCAAGTCCTAGACCATCAATCCGTATCGAAAATCTTTGGCGTTTTCTGTCGGTATCCCTTTTTGCAATTCAGGTGATTCCCTGATTTAATGTTTTTTTTTTTTCTTTAAAACGCTAATTCAGGTGCTGAGCTAACTAGTGATACATTTATCCCAGCTGATGGTCCTACCTACTGGGTTATTGCCGTTGTGCTAGGGTGTGGTCTTGTTTTCTTTGCTTTAATCGGGTTTTTACTTATCAAAGGTAAGCTTGTTAATAACTGTGGCATGTGCTTTACGTAATTTCAATTTCAGAGTTCATATACATAAGTTTCCTGTTCGTCAGAGGCATTATCCCCCAAAAGATATACCAAAATAAATGCAAATATGGATTCACCTAGGTTTACGACAGAATTGTGAATATAAAAGAAATCTTGAAGTATGACCATTTTACACATCTACAATGTGCTGTTTAAAGGTAGGCGATATTTGATCCTTGATCTTACCTTGATTGCTTTAGTATCTGTCTCTCCCTATCTCTTTTATGGCAAAATTTGCGAAATACAATTTAAATCACACAATTTCTGAAATAGGAAAAGAGAAGGATACTATCTACTGCATAGTATTTTATGGTCAGATCTGACAAAACTGTATATAAGTCCATCAAACTTACTAATATGCCGATTCCGTGTTCAAGTAGCAGGCGCGGATCTAGACATTCCAAAAAGGACGGGGTGTGAGGAACTTGCACTGCTAATTTTGCGTATGTTTTATTATTTATATTACGAGAAGGGGAGGGCTAAGGCCGTCAAAGCCCCCACCTCGCCTGAGTAGTCACCACTGCAAATCTTTTTACAGTCTGATAAATTATGCGCTCGGAGGTTGGACTCTGTTTTAGACGTTACAGACTTAAAACTGTAAAAACGAGTAGCCCCCAATTAGAGAGGGGGCGTATTTGTTGATGTTTTTAGGCTGTCACGTTAATTTATGCCATATGGTATACATGGGAGTTATGATCAAACTATTAAAATACTTTGTTCATTTGACTGCTTGCAGATTCTAAATATGCAAATGAGAGTTTTGGAACCTTAATAAGATTTGGACTGCCACTTCCAACTAAATACTTCTTGACAGTATTTCCAAATGAAATTATGACTGAAGGGTTGCGTTACATTAACTGTAGCTAAAGATTTTTTTTTTTTTTTTTTTTTAAGTTGAACAGTTACATAATCCTTTTATGATACAAGTATGAAACTTCGATTGAACAGTTACTTCCTTCGATCAGTAAATATATACAAAACGTTTTCCAGGGGTCAGAGTTCTATGGGCGGCCAAAAGGGCAAAAAAGACAAATGGCAAAATATTCAATCTAATTTCAAAAATTAATTTCAAAAGTAAAAAATAATCTAAGTGAGAAATTTAAAAATAAAATAAAATAAGAAATGATTAAATTTAAACAAGCGAGCAATACATGTTACGTCCCCAAAACAAATTAAAAAAACACTAAAAGTAGTTATAATTAATCTTAAAAAAAAAACACATTACCGTTTCATCCAAATGACACATAAAAGACCCCCAATAAAAAAAAATGGAAAACAAATAATAAGAAATAAAATAAAAACGCAAATAGAAACGCAATTTTGTGTTTTTGTTTTGTCTTGTGTTTTCATTTTATTCCCTGTTATCTTTTTTTTTTTTTTAATTTATTTGGGTTTCTTAATAGTTATTTAAAATCGTCTTTTTTTGCCCTTTTGGCGCGCTGTAAATGGCCAAAAGGGCAAAAAAGACAATTTGCGAAAAAGACAAACTGCGGAAAAGACGATTTGTGAAAAATAATGAGGGCGTCCTGAGATTGATGGATTCAGAGCACCTATCTCTATAAATATGCTTGGACAGCGCATTAGATATCCAAACCCGCACAACCAGTTAAAGCCACCGCGAAGACTTGCTTGCAGCCATACACCCCCTTTGATCGCACATCAGTGGGCAGTGTGAGTCGATCAAGGAGGTGTTATTAGCTATTAAAACCTCCATGGAGTGATAACGTTTTCTCTCGGCCCGCAAAGCAATCGGTTAAGAGGTTGGGGAAGGGAATCATATGAAAGTGTGGGTGACTTTTTCACCATTTGTGGTGGAAGGGGAAACGGCGTCGTCAGAATTTTCGTCACGGAAGGGGGACGGGTAAGTTTTGTGGTCGTTGCCATGAAGGAGTTGTCTAAGGGGACCGCCCTAAGTCTAAGGGGTCTTCCCCCTCTCTTTTGGAAATTGTTTTAAAAACTGAATGCCTTCAGATGCTATTTGGAACAAAAAGTGAGGATTGCTAGGTTAGTTTTCTTCTAAAACATTCGTTTTCCTGGACAATAATTGCTGTGTTCCATCCTTCCTTTGGAGTCCCACACCTGTGATAGACTACACTAGACCCTTTGGGGCCAATAAAGTGATAACATTATGTCACCATGGTAGCATTCCCATAAGGGATCCCTAGGGACCTAACATGCGCCATCGTATGGGGCCATGATATGAACTTGCAACCAAAATTTGTAAGGGGCTCATTTTTTCCGGCCAGCACATATGCCCATAAGGTCCATATGGGATAGATCTGGCCCCTAATGGGGTAGTTGCCACGTAGGACCCTGAACTATCCCATATGGGTCATATGGACATATATGGGCTGGTCCATTTGGGTCCCTTGTGAATCCGATAAGAGTTTGCTACCTGCAGAAATCATGAGCTCCATACAGATTTTGCCGACGGACTGAAGGGTTCGCTCATTGGTTCCATATGGAAGGATCAAACAAAACTGCTCAGTGAACTTGGGCACCATGAGACTTCACAGGAACCTTAATTCTCAGCCCACCAGTTTATGTATGACAAAGTACCCATCTAAAGCGGGCTAATTCTTGGGCGTGGATCCTTGACGGGAGGGGACGTGAGACGCCCTCACTTTTTTGGGAGGGGGACATCTTCAAAAAGCATCCTCACTTTTCCAAAAATGATGGAACACACAGCAATTATTGCCCAGGAAAACGAAAATAGAGGGGGAAGACCCCTTAGACTTATCCCCGTCCCCTTAGACCCCTCCCTCATGCCAACAATCACAAAACTTATTTCCCCCTCCGTGAAGAAAATTCTGACGACGCCGTTTCCCCTTCCATCACAAATGGTGAAAAAGTCCCCCACACTTTCATATGATTCCCTTCCCCAACCTCTTAACTGATTGCTTTGCGGGCCGCGAGAAAACGTTATCACTTCATGGAGGTTTTAATAGCTAATAACACCACCCTGATCGACTCAGACTGCCCACTGATGTGCGTACTGCCTTGCTACATGCTCCTCAATACAGGAGTGTATGGCTGCAAGCAAGTCTTCGCGGTGGCTTTAACTGGTTGTGCGGATTTGGATACCTAATGCGCTGTCCAATCATATTTATAGAGATAGGTGCTCTGAATCCATCAATCTCAGGACGCTCTCATTATTTTTCACGAATCGTCTGTTTCGCAGTTTGTCTTTTTCGCAAATTGTCTTTTTTGCCCTTTTGGCCACTTATAGCCCACCAAAAGGGCAAAAAAAAGACGATTTTAAATAACTAACCCAAATACCCAAATAAATAAAAAAAAAAAAGATAACAGGGAATAAAATGAAACACAAGACAAAACAAAATCACAAAATTGCGTTTCCATTTGCGTTTTTATTTTATTTCTTTTTATTTGTTTTCCTTTTTTTTTTTTTATTTATTGGGGGGCTTTGATATTTCATTTGGATAAAACGGTAATGTGTTAATTTTAAGATTAATTATAACTACTTTTAGTGTTTTTTTTTTTAATTTGTTTTCGGGACGTAATGTATTGCTCGCTTGTTTAAATGTAATCATTGCTAATTTTATTTTTAAATTTCTCACTTAGAATATTTTTTACTTTTTAAATTAATTTTTGAAATTAGATTGAATATTTTGCCATGTGTCTTTTTTGCCCTTTTGGCCGCCCATAGAGTTCACAGGCCATACTTCAATTATATTCACAGCGCGTGGTAGAAATGTTTTGCTACGGACAAGGGGCTATAAAGAGCCGGAAGTAACGTATGCTGTGGTAAGAATTAGTCCATTACTACGATAATACTTTTGTTAACCATTTAGCTAAAACTTAAAATACATATACTAAGAAACCATAAATTTTTGGCATGAATGAATCACTCGCACACTCAGGGAATGTCTCAAGTTAAAATGCGACCACAACTTTTAAAGGAAAGGAATATTGTTTGTCTTTGAAGAGAGACGTACAGGTAAAAGAAATGTTGGGTAATTTTCACGTCGACGGGCGTTATGCCTGACAGTTAGAAATGCAGACAATGAAAGCTGAACTGTTTAGTACAAAGACGAAGTGATTGAGTCACTCAAACTAAAGGTCAATTTTACTATTTAAGGTAATAAAAAAATCACTTTTGAGCCACACAGCATGATAATACTGCTTTAATTCAGCCATCTTAGAGAAGAAGTCAAATAGTTATGTTACACACCGCTATTTTCCTATGGTGGTTTTTTACAACATATCATTGATATGAATATTAGTTAACCCTGAAACAGTTGCTCCCCAAATGCCCCAAAATGGGTTACAGTGAGCAACAAATCACAAGGGGTAGCTAGGAAGGGTTCATTTAACCCAGGGACGTCTATTTTATTTTCAAAGTGGGGGGGGGGGGGCATTTGTCCTAAATCTTTTCTCCTTTCCTGGTAAGGTTTCCAAAGCGGCGTAGCTACACATTTTTGCGGGGAAGGGGTGTGGGCGGCATTCAGATTTTACGACTTTTAAGTGTGAACACCACTGTAGTAGGGATATGTAATTTCTGGTGCGCAAAGTGTGCTGAAACTTTTGTCCTTTTTTGAATATTTGAAAATATGGAGTTTGTATTGCAGAAAAGTTTCAATTCTGCATTTCCTGTACGGAAATTCAAAAAGTTGGGGGATTACTGAAGAATTTGTAAATCCTTTTGGCAAATCTGTGATTGAGCGGCGACCAAAGATCGTTGTTGCTACTGTTAGATAGTAGGGTCAATCGTATAGGCGAAGGCTTAGTAGGGTATCTTGATGAATATGACGATACGAGCTGAGATAGAAATTTCAGTTCTATTTCAACTTGATTGGTAATTTTTTATTCAGTTCAACTTCCATCAACGGCCGGCAAAAAAGGAATTACTAAAATCAGATATGTACACGGTGACTACATGCTACCGCTGTGAGGCCTGTTGCACGAGTGTCAGCTGGCAAAACTTGCAAGTTCGCAGAGCTTTCATGTCTCGGGGAGATCGGGACACATGCAGTCCCCTGATTGGTTAAAAGTTGTGACGCACTTAATTAGGTTGACTGTCATGTTCACCGGAAACACGTGAGGGGAAACAGGAAGAGCCCTGGGAATCTTGGAAAAAAGAACGGAGAGTTGCTTGTAAACAACAAGATGGCGTTCCTGTTAAAGGTCATAGAGGGTGCACCATACTACATAACACTACAAAATGTTATCCAACGCGTACGAAATAAGGCTCTTCGGCGAAATTTTTCAGTTAAGAGCAAATATTGGAGAAAATTCGGAATTTATGAAAGAAAAGTAGCACTGCAGTTACCGTTGTCACTTGATGATCTGATGCCACATGTAACAAATTTGCGATTTTGCTACCTCCAGAACTCGGAAAAGGTTACCAAATTGAAGGTATGAACAAGCACCTCAGCTAAGGAAAAGCAATTTCCTTTTTTTGAAACAGCTAATGACGAATATGGAGCTCTTATTGGAGACAACTTGGTATTTCGGAATTTCATGAGTTGTCAAAACCACATTGGTTTCACATTTGGCAAATTTCCGAATTTTTCATTTCGTTACAACCGCCTGCCCCCTGTAGCTACGTCACTGGGTGTCTGAAAAAAAGGGGAGCCAAATGCAAAATGGTGATAAATGTTTCAATATTTGAGTGACTATGAAACTGAAAGGTTTTCAAAACATGATCTTAAAAGTGTGGGTAATTACTTCTACGGACTATAGGGTCAATGTGAATTTAAACACCGGGTGTACTCTATAAGTAAATAGAATAACAACGAAAATTATGATAGTTTGCGAAGGATTTGTACAAAAGTTCTAATAGTAAGACACAATTTTTTTATGGAAGTAGGTAAAATCCATAAACTGATCAAAGCACACTTCAATCTACTGCAGGAAAATCACAGATCATGGGGGGATGGTACCCACTGGTGTTCCTGAGACACCTTTGCATAGGCCTACCGGTGTAAGATTGTTGATACAAAAAACACATTAAAATATGTCCATTTGAAGTTTAGAACGAGACCTCATCATACAGTATTTGCATACAGAAAATAAAGGTGTAGCTCTAATTCCAGATTGAAGTCTCTAATCTAGCAAAACTGAGTGTGATATTACCCCTCTAATTATGTTCTAATGGTCGAAATGGTCGAATGACTTTACGAATGTGTGATGTGCTCATGTCGAAATTTTGCATTTGAAATCATTTATTTTGCTGAAAAAAGTTGCATGCAGACTGTGCACCGAGACATTTTGCTTAAAATGTTTTAAACCTGCCAGGCTGGTCACTCACTAAAGATTATAAATTTCATTCAAACATAGTAGGGGACGATTCCTCTTCTTCAAATTCCTAAATGTTGTGCTCCTTCATAACCACACCCGCCGCCCTATGCACTCGAACAATCGACATAATCATAGAGACAGATAAATAAAGTATGTTTGATATTCAAGTAAAAAAAAAGAATATCAATGAGACTGCAAGCGCGCAGAGCACGCGAAAATTTTAGAGATTTGCAAAGTGTGAACGTGTAATTATTGATACAGAAATCGATCTTAATCGATAGCACATCTTTCATAACCTATATGTATAGTATTTTTGGTAGTACCTAACTTTAAAAAAGTGGGGGGGGGGGGGGGACTTTAACGCTAGTGTCACCTCAAGGGGGGGGGGGCATGTGCCGCTGTCTAACAATAATCGAGGCCCATTATTTAATCTGTTTCTCAGTCGGTTTTTAGTAACCTTGGAAATTTCTCAACAAAAATAATTAAAGGTCACAATAAGTTTCAATTTCGAGATGTCTAATCATAACTCCTCGGCTATCGGTCCTTTCCGGTAAAAGGTTCCGATTCTTACCCAGAACCAAGATACAAATCTTTGGTATATTCTAATCTATGAATTAACGCAAGCCTTCTTTGAATACTCGTTGACATTTCATTATTTTCTATTTGATTTTGCCTTCCAGGATCATTTAAACAGAATTGGAACTGAAGGTAATTGCATATCGAGCTTTAGACGTTTGGTTAACGTTTTCCAATGAATTATTAGATAAATGTAATAAGAATGTGTTAAAACATGTCGATTGTATGAACTAAAGTTACGTCAATTTTAATTCACTAATTTTAATTGGCATTGTAAAAACCAGAATCAAATATGATTAAAAAGAAAAAAAAAAACTTTACGCTGGATGAGATTTTAATTTGTTCCTTTGACACCAGTTCGAAGGATTTTGTTGCGGCTTTAGCCTAAAAATTGACCTGGCTATAGGTCCAATTTTGCAACAGACTGTCGGTCAATTTTTGCCGTGTCTAGGGACAACATTAAATACAGTCCAATAGGAAATACTAGCGAAATTTTATCTATGGCATTTAATTATTTTCTAATTTAGGTACTTTAAATTAAAACAGTGTACGTAATCCTTATCAAACTTAGTTTTAGGCTATCAGTTAAGGCTTGACACCTGTGTGGTTCGGTAAGGTATTTAATGTAAATATTCCAAGACTGTGGAAAAATATTCGTTGCATGGCATGCAAAATTCATTCATGAAATGTTCCATTACTCTTATTCAAGTCGAAGTGGCCCTGTTTGACATTCAAATTAACAAACAAAGAAAAAAAAAACAGAAATAACAGTACAGGTAGAGCAGATTTAACACTGAAAGAGGAATATTGCGTTGGTTAATTTAGAATAATAATTTTTAGTAAATATTTCAGGAACATGAAAATCGATTGTTCAGAATTAGGAATAACGTTTGCCCTATCCCCACGAAAAAGTAAATATCCAATAAAAAATGAGATATACATTGCAGCCCAAGAACAATTTGATCTCCCTTAATTTTCATGTTGAAGTGATGAGACTTCGTAATTTTTGTAATGCGTAACAGCTCAAGAATCGACCATTACGCTCTGGTCGTTGCTGAGATTCACTGGTTTAATCAGGGAGGCGGTAATAGTAACACCTCACTGGTTTAATAAGGGAGTTGTTAGGGAAAGAGATGCAACGGGCAAATTGTGAAAGGCAATGTGAAGAAGAAAACGATTTAAAGTGTACCTCAGGTCAAAAATTTCAAAAATATATGTTAAAGACCGTGAAAAATAAATTCAGAGTCCAACTCTCATATTCATAGGACATTCCTGAGCTGAGATAAATTGTTGAAACTAATTCATTCAACTTAAAATGGTACATTGCGCAATAATTTGTGATGTCATTGTTGTACTACTCAAATTGCAATCCTTGTATTTCTTTGTTTTTCTGAAAGTTACTGCACCTTGGATAGCACTCTGGCCCTTATGTGGTGATGTAATTAATTAAGCCCTCTCTGTGCAGCATTCTTTGCAAGCAAACAGGAAGTGTTCAAGGTCATTAAAACATGTTCAATTTTTAAGAGAAACAAAGAAAATTTGAATTGTACAACAAGAAGGTCACAAACTATGGCGCAATGGAACAATTTGTTTTAAGTAAATAAACTTCAACATTTTATATATCAGCTCAGGAATGTCCTATGGAGATGAAAGTTAGACTGTTAGAATTCAACTTTTATGATCTTTAATATATATTTTGCATATGTATATATATATTTCTTTTTTCATTTTTAACTCGAGGTACAATTTAACCTTGTGTCACTATCTGATTGAGGTCTGTTGTTGAATCTTCCGTCCGTTTGTTAAATCGTTTTCATTTGAAACCTTTGAATGGCGATCTTCTCTCTTCTTAACTAAGTAGCCCCCAAACACAGGCCATCGTATGTATAATTACGCTTTAAGGCGAGGTTTTGGTCTTCCCATACTTATCAAGGATTTCCAAACAATTATTTCAAACAAACGTCTAAACAATACAATTAGGTTTTTCAGATATGTTTGTTTTAATTACGTCATCGGATTAAAATCTTGTTCAAGGGCATTAAAGCAAGATAGCTGTCAAAAATGAACATTTCATCAAATAAACTAAAGAATGTCGAATCTCCTAACAAACAACTCCTTGCTTTAAAAAGGAATAAAGGAATTTGTTCCACTAATCTAAGAAAGCGCGATGTATCTTGTCAATGGGTGTTAAATTTTCTGTTGCCGTGCCCTTATTTTGGATACACTAAATTACGATCAAGAAGAGAAAGTTTACGCCAATTAAATTAGATCTGATGAAAAGGTGATAAATGATACGCAGTAGATTTATATTTTCATAGCACCCTGTCTAATGAACAAAATATGTTTAAACTGTAAAGTTAATGTTTTATTTCAGAACGATACAAGACGAGAGGACTGATTGATCGACAGGAGGTAACATTTTATTTAATCTAGTCTTGATTAATGTGTTTGAGAGAAAGGATTCCTTCAATTACACATTTCATGAAAAGCGGTCCTTTTCTGTTAGAAATTTTAGAAAACGTTGATGTAAAGCCTTTAGTTAGTCCTAACGGCATGTGCGTTACACCGAAAAGTTTAAGGTTTAATAGACATATTACACCGTTATGTATGTTTCAGATTCTGTTGCGCACATTTTCTTTACAACCACCTCTAATTAATAGAATCAATTTCCCACTTTTTACGCACAGGTTTTTCCACTGGTGTCAAATTTGCCCCCCTCAGGTAACTCATCATCGATTTATCTTTTCATTTTTTTACCTTTATGGGGAATAAAAGTTGTCCCAATCATCTTGTTCTGTAAAAATGCATTAAGCACTACTTTGTTTTTAAATGATAACAATGTCTTAAATATGATTATTTTGAACAATAACAACCAATAATTGACTATGGTATGATCGAAGTGATACTCGATAGCTGTATAGCGAGAATTGTGATACTTTGAAATACTTTTGCATGTTGCTATTCACTGTTCTATTTCTTTCTTTAGCAAAGAAAGGCATTTTTATTTCGGAGTTAAAGACCAAGTACCAAGACTTATATGATGCCGTCCAGCCAATTCCGTACATACGAGACAGACTGTATTGTGTAGACAGGGTTTTTGTAGAAGGCGGAATTGAATATTTAGTTTCAAAGGACACAATAGAAGGTCAAGGGACGTGGGGAAAGCTATCTTCATATCACAACATACTAGATGATGACCGAGTGAAATCAATACGACGCATTATCGAAGGGGAGCCTGGTTATGGTAAATCTACATTAACTCTACAACTGAGCTATGATTGGTGTAATAATATCGCCTTATCGTACTTGAAGGACATCGATATATTGATCCTTTTACGATTACGTCAGTTAGGTGGTGTTACGTCAGTTTATAGAGCAATAAAACAGTTTCTGCTACCAAAAGATTCAAAGCTCACAGAAACAGATATTGCAGATATCATTAGTGAGTGTTCTTCAGTGTTAGTAATATTAGATGGCTATGACGAGTATCCACACCAAAATGGCGATGTTGATTCTGACGTCATCAGTATTATAACGAGAAAAATGTTTCAGCAGTTTCAAGTCATTCTAACCACACGTTCTTCGTATTTACCGAAGAAATATCCAGCGATAACGAAACGATTGAAGTTGACAGGATTTGACAATGATGCTCGAAATCAATACATTCGCAAAGCTGTTGTAGGTGATGACGCCAAAGCTGCTGAAAAAATAAAACAAAGACTCAAAGAAAACCCGGTTCTTGGTGACCTTTGCCAGGTCCCTTTATTCTTTGTTATGTTTGCACACATGAGTCACGAGAGCAAACGATTCCAAAAATTCAATTCTGTAACAAGTTTCTTTCGTTATATGATCTCATGCTTCCATAGTCACATGAAAAATAAAATGGAGGACGATAATGTACAAAAATATGACTTGTTTGAAACCGAGCATAGAGAACTTGACAATTTAGCTTTTGAAGGATTGAGTCGAAAGGATCAACAAATTGTGTGGAATAAGCATATAATGCGTAAAAGGCTTGGGGAGGACTTTTATGATCAGTATGTGCGTATTGGGATTTTAGTTGAAGAAGAGGTCCTTGACATTCCTGATGATTTAAATGCAATCATAACTGAAAACATTCATTATAAAACTGAGGTTAGATTTTTTCACAAACTATTTTGTGAATGGTACGCCGCACATCATTTGTCGGAGTACGCGTCAAGAGATGATGTAACATTTGACCCACGGAAAATATCAGGATCAGAAAGCCAAAGAGAGCATTATCTGAAATACTTTGACCCATTTGACCTTCAATATGTCTACCGCTTTGCCTGCGGCTTGAATCGTGTCGCAGCCGGTAAGATTATTGAACACTTAAAAACACGAAGCGGAGGAGAGAAATTTGCCATTTTATGTATTCTTGAAAAAAGTGGAAAAGCGAAGGATGTGCTGAAAGATGTAAAAGACTTGTGTTCAAGTAACATTTTCATCCGAATTGATGACACCGTACTGCTGCAGAGATCAACAATTCAGCTTTTAGAGATCGCTGTAGCTAACAAGGTAAGTCACAGGGTGCGACGATTTTCATCATATGGGCCTATAGTAGCAAAGGCCAGTCTCCATAATCGGCTGTTACGAAAAAAGTAACTTTACAGAAGATTGTGTTGGAAATAAATTTCTTCTTTATTGTAGTTGTTATGATGTCCTACATGCAAAAAGGAAAGGGGGGGGGGGTAGAAGCCCCTTAAATCTTGGAAGGTTTTCTCGTTGTACATTATTCTCTGATAATGCAAAAGAGCTTCTTCAGACTGTACAAATCTCATCAATTTGGTTTTTGATTTTTTTCTCAAAATCGTAGTGTTGAAGGAATAAATAAAAAGCACCTTGCAACAAAATTACCTATTGAATTTGATTGTTTTATAAGAAACAACACTCTTTCGTTTGGAATATGGGTTATTGCTTGGGGGGGGGGGGGGTAGAGAATGTACGGACTGCATGTGTGCCTTGACAGTAGCCCACATAGCTGCGGAGCGAATGACTTAAGTAAATCCGTACAAAAAATTTTTCAGACTGCTCAGGGTACTTTATTTGGAGATTATAAACTGCTTTTGCAAGTGGGATGTTATTAGACGTCCCTGGTTTTACTTTTACTTTTCTTTGCATTCCTTCCTAAAATATAATTTCTAAACTCTGATTACTTTTTTCTGTTTCGAAAAAAGAGTATTCAAGCATGCTGCTTTCTAACGTTTGTAACGGAGCACAAATACTCCTTCAGTCTAGGCATATGAAAGTCTGCTTGTATACTGTTTTACAATGATACATTTGATAATTGAAGATAAAATAATTGAAAAGGACATTAACCCAGTAACAAAATGTAAAGTGAATAAATAATTTTTCACCATCTTTGCAACTCCTTCAACTCAATCAGGTCGGTGATGAAGAAGAAATAGGATTGGGAGGTATTAAATGTAACAGGGAAGCCTTGGGTCAATTATTTTTAATTTCCCTTACTGTTTATTTTCTATAATTTGAAAGTGGTCTATTGAACCACTCGCTGTGTTTAAATTGTTGGAATGATATTGAGATACGATAAATTGTGCCAGTTAAGTAGAAAATCATTTAGTCTTAACAAATTCGATCTCATCATTGTAAGCACTCGCCATTACAGCTGTTGACTCCAGAAAGAAAAAACAAATCATAATTTCGCTGGAAACGTTAAATGTAAGAGCTCGGAATATATCTGGCTAAGAAATTCCGAGCGACAAGATACATAACTTCTGCTTCTTCGCTAGTGCATCTTAAATTAAGATTTAACCCTTATTGCTAGGTGCATATCGGCAATATGCATCATTTACTTTGCGCTTAATCGTGGTCGTTACAAGACATCTGATTTTTAGTATTGACTGGTTAAGTACTTATCTTCGTAATACAATTATATTGAGGTTCGCCGTTTTAGAATGAACCGCAATTTTTAAATAAAACCATATTTGGCAACCAAATATACTTTATAAAATATGACCAAATGTATTCATGGCAAAATTTATACAACTTTTAGTAACATTACAGAGTGGTTGCCTTATTGCAACTATTGTACAAAATAAGGTTTTTAATTTTTATTTTTTATATTTTCATTACTACATATCAAGTAACGGTCGCTTAGCTGCTGTTATTCCCTTTTAGTTCAGTGGAAAGGACCAGGGAATTCCGCCAAAACAGAATAGATTCTCGGACCCGTGCTCAAGTCACATTCGGTTATGTTCCTTGGTTTATAGGTTCGATCCGATGCCATACTTGCCAAAGACATGCATAGAGTGTGTCTGGTGTAGTGGCAGGCCTACACGTTTTGTGTTGTTGTTAACAGTGCTAACGTTAGTCTGACGTTATCTAGCGTTAGGGCCTAGCCTCGGTCTGCCACTAAAACCAGCCTCATCGATCAAGAAACGGTTTCAATCTGTAAATAGGTACCGCAATTATGAAGAGGATCTTTCATTTGCATAATGTAGGTTACAAGAAGCAGAGCTTGTAGTAAAGTAAGATAAACTGAAGGTTTATCAATGGATCAAGGTCAGAATTACCTTGTAGTGACGTGCCTCAAAATGTGCTAAGAATTACCCTGTCTACATTTCATTCACTTTAAACTTTATAGCTACAACATATATACATCGTTAAGCTGTTACATGTCTTTTATAAAAGATTGTTTTAACATCAATTCAAACTTTCGGTAAAGATACATTTGAAGAATTAAAAAAATTACAAATTAAAGATTGCCAAAAGAAACCCGAAATAAAAATGGTTGTTCCTACTGCAATTCATAAGTTTACTCAAAATCTAAGAAGTTGAAACTTATTTGATTGAGTTGCTTCCTCACCTACATTCTTGACTTCTACAAAAATACAATTTGCCACAAGTTTACACATCACGGCAAATAGGCCTTGAGTGTTAGGACTGTTTGAGTTCTAATTAGCTTGAACTTTCCAACTCACCTTAGTGTTTACTTTGTTAAAAAAAAATATCCTGAGACCGGGATACCATGACACGACCAAAAAAGGAAAGAAGTAAAAATTTTAACCGCGACCATTGCAAAAAATATAAGGTCAATGGGAAGTTACATAGGACAAAAATAACAAAAGGCAGGTATCAACTCCGAGTGGTTTAGCTCTATCGAAAAAAATAAATAAAAAAATAAAAAAATAACGAAATAGGTGCGATGTAACGGAATAATATCCTCCCGACGTAGTAAACAATATCTACAGACATAAAAATGAAATGCTAAGTTTATGCAATATGAACAATAGTAGTTGTTCTATTTAGCTTTAGAGTACAAACCCAATCAAGGGCCGTAGCCTGGGCAAAACCTCTAGGGGGCAGTTCAAAAAATAATTAAAGCGTCACCTCCCTTAGCACGTGGTGTATTTTCCGAGGTAATTTTTTACCAAATGTTTCCAACTGATGGGGGAATAACTATTTCCAATCCCAAAAATTTGCTGTTTTCAAAACAAGGATAGGGGAGTTAGAAAACTATTCTGTTAAAAGAAGGGCTTAAGGTCATTACAGGATTTGGAATGTCAGAGGGGTACTTTTTCTAAGCATTTTGGTGAAATTTGCATTGAAATCCGATGTGTAGTTCTCAAGATATGAGCACGTAAAGTTTTCACATTTTCAACTAAAAGTAAACTTGAAGCAAGCACATATGACGTCATATCCCCACATTAGTGCATAGTCTTATGTTTTTTCTTAAAACTTTACAGTTGGTTTTCTCCTCAAAAAAAAAAAAAAAAAAAAAAACACACATTTTAAAAATATGATTACCTAAGTGGCATGAGAACTACAAACTTTGCATCCCGCACAGGGAGGTCTTATTCCAGTTAACTCCAAGGTCAACACAACAGTCTAATAAAACAAAGGGAAACAAAGCATTCCTTGTCAATGTGAGAAAGTGATATAAGTTCTGCTGCCCTCAAACTCACTTTGGAACACAAATCACTTCATTTACTGATATCTCGAGAACTACATGTCAGAGTTGAATGGAACTTTCACCACACTATGTAGTTTTGGTTCCTCTTTCACATATGAAAATTAAATTTTAGCTTAAACCTTCCATTTAAATCCCTGAGGAGAAAGCAGAACTTTCTTTATTGTTTAAACTTTTAAAAAGGTACTGTAATCACGAAAAATGGAAGCATTTAATGTTAATTGCTTCATGCATTGACGTTATCGTATCTTTTCCATGCCAAAAATTAAAAATTGATACGGATTCTCATAAAAATGCATTAGAACGTATGCCGGATTTTGGATAACGTTACAGCAAGCAATTTAATGCCTGACCTTCGACTGCGAATCTACTCGAAACACCGTCGAAATGCGAAAGGATTCAATACACTTTCGACAATTTTATAAAATCGATATAGTGATCGAATCGTTTCGCAATCGAAGACATGACAGGGGTATGCTGTGAAGTCATCCAAAGGTCGGCATACGGTTTGATTGCCATATCATCTTTGAATTGTTTACACCTCCGGAAGCCGAATGAAATGGGCTAGCACTGTGTTTGGGGACTTACATAGTTCGATTGTAAAACGGCTGTTGGGAACAATCACAGAGATTTATCAGTATTCCTAGAAAAATACTTGGAGCAAACTAGGCCTATTAATCAGGGAACATGAAAAAGGGTAGTCTTATAAATATGGGCTATTTAATGAAACGTAGCTTAGTGTCTTATGTTATTCCAGCAGTGCCCTATAGTTAAACAAAATACTTTCTATGCAGCCAGCTGCCGCCAGTTACTTTTTTGTCGTAAATAACTTCAGGACTAGGAATTTGAATTAAGTCACTATTACGATGGATTAAGAGCAGCGCAAGGCCACTTTATCTATCCTGTGCCATGCTTGTTCTTGTCCAAAGTTTCAAACGGCGGAGCGAGGAGAATGATCGTTCAGAGGAAACACTCCCTACAGGTGTGGTCAGGGAAATTGTTAGTATGCGAGCAATCGCAGGAAAATACTCGAAACTTACTTTCTTCAGAGCTTCTGATGCAGTGCTTGGTTTTTCCTCCATATCTTGGTGAAGAATGATCCATCTTTCAATGTCCAAATTTTGTATTTCGTTAACAGGAACAAACTTTCCATAGTAACTTTTAATGTCTGCAATATGATCAGATTTAATGTCCTCCAGATTGTTGAACACATTGTTTTTTGGTGAGCGGTTCTTCGGCTGAAGTGCTACTGTTACTCGCCATTGTAACCGGTACGGTACAGGACAGGAAAACTCGGCTAATGACTTAAATTCAGGTAGGTGTGTACATACCGCACGCGTGCATTCCTTCCATTTACCGCCCTTAAAGGTATCCATAGCGCTGCGGCAACTGTATTGTGCACTTGCTAGGCGAATCTGATCGGTTACGTACGCACAGTATTAAACGTGTGGTCTGAACGCTATTTCTATCAAACAAGCCAGCATTTGTTTACACTTTACAGTCAACGCGGTGATCTAGGAAATCAGAAGAAATAATTCGGGCAAATTTAAAAAAAAATGCACTGGAAAGAGAGCATATAATTTAATTTGTGTGCCTTTTAGTTACGATATGGAAATCTCAGGGAGGTGGAGGGCAGTTCTCCGCCTGCCGACGGGCGGGCTACGGCCCTGCAATAACGTAGAAACCTAAAGTACCTCCACAACCAAAGAAGAGCTTCGGAAAATTTCCCCAATTCCCACTGAAAGAAGGATTACCTCGGGAAATTCAGTATTCTTTAGAAATAGGCCATGAACTATAAATCTCAACTGGTCCCAAACTGGAACCATGTAGCAATGTGGTATGACCAAATTGTACTCAGAAGTTGGTTCAAGTACACACGACGGATATGTGTGCAATCAATCTACGTGATTTGGATCCCACGAAATGGTCATGGAACAAGCACGTGCTTGTACCATTTTCCATTGAAATAGATCCTCATAAGATGATCATGATTGTGACATTAAACACAATGACAATGTAATGACAAAAAAAGGAGACATGGCCCAAGTATCTCACGTACTCCTTCCTTCCATCCACCTTTCATTACAACATGTTCATTATTGTGGTTGGTCGCATTTTCCGATGATCACCTGACCACATTTCTTTCGTTCAGTTTATCGGACGACTCCCATCAAGAAACAAACCGATCTTTTGGGAAAAGATTTGTACAGCGAAGGAGACGAGTATGTGACAAGATTGTGTGAAATATATGGCTAATTACGAAATACGGTACATTTTTCCTCAAATGCTCCACATTTAAACAGTAAGTAGGCTAATTACAACATTAAGTAGGCTAATTACAACATTAAGTAGGCTAAGTACAATATTAACTAGGTTAATACGCCTGGTACTTAACATAAGACGTAGCCATGAACGAGGGATGCTGTCCTACGTGGACAGGGTTTCTTACTCTCTTTCCAGATCGTTGTTGTTTGCTAAATATATTTGCAAAATCAATTTATGTAGAAACAATTGGTAACCCAATTTATTTAATAATCGATGTAGCAAAAGGTTATCAAGACAACTGCATGAATGTGAAAAAATTATATGCTTTCTGGCAGTTTTGTGGAATTTCGGCATAGTGGTATGCTACGATGTCTCCGTTCGTCGTTTGAACTGCATACAGTTCACGAACCTACAATATTTGTACAGTGGTGGAATCTTACAGGCAGGTCACTTTAGTGCAAGTGCCGGGCCACGGTTGCGGAGAAGCGTTCAGTAGAAAGCCAGCATGTATACGGTCTATTGCAATCAGTGTAAAAACGATGTGACCAATTGCACGAAGTTTTCTAACGTGTGTAAGGTAAATGTTCGTAATAGACAGAATGAATTTCTCATAACGTCATACGGAAGGCAAGTGCAATGAAACCTCGAGTCCGAATTTTCGATGCAAATCTCGTGTTTCACCATATGGATATCACTCTAAAAAATGTTGTGTAGAATTTACACAACATTGTGTGACTAGTCCACCAATCAACAAATGTGTAGAAAGTTCACATGGTGGTGTAATAAATTAACACAACATGTGTATGAATTACACGTGTTGTGTGAATTCACACAACATTTTTTAGAGTGTACGTTTGAGCTGAAGTCAAAATCAGAGTGCATTAACTGTAGGTACTTTTGCAGGTTCACTACATTGCAGGCACTTCTATTCTCAATATGAAATCCAACGTCTAATTAAAAAATTGCCGGACTCCTCTCTTGTCGGACAGGGGCGTTGCAATATCCTAGGTGGGGGTGGTCAATTGCCAAACCATTGGAAATACTGGGGGAGGCAAACATACTGTTTTTACCAGGCTCCAATTATTCAGGCAAATTTAAAATAGAAACAACAAGCAGAATAAACAAAATATAGTAACATTTTGGGATACGGAGGGGTTCCAAACAAGTCACTTGGAGTGTATGTGCTCGTCAATGTGAGAGTGTATGTATGGGTGGTTGTGTGTGCGTAAGTGAGCCCTCGCTTTCGTAGGGTGGACTGATCATAGATGATTCGGGTCCTGGAAACGATCATGGGCTCGACAGGATGTTGAATTTTGGAAAATATTTACCCCCCCCCCCCTTCCAGTCCACATACTAGTTCTACGTCCCTGTTGTCGAATTAACCAGGCAGTTCATCCTCAAACTACAAAGGCAACCAGAGACTGGTACATGGTCATGTCTATTGTGGTTACGGTACGTAACCACATTCTCTAGTTTTGCTTCTGTTCCTATTCTTCACGGTGATTACATCGCATTGTGCTGCTATGCAACTTTTCAGATTACCTCTCACTGCACGGTGCTGCAACTTCCACGAGCTACGTAGTGCTGTAACACCTCTTTACAACACTATCTACATACCTAGATGTAAGGTGGTGCCGAGAAATTGAAGCAACAGAGTCGCCATATTGTGTATGGCAAAAGCTTCGTGCGTTTTCACAGAGCATGTGAACTGGCTCAAGAAAATCTGAGGAGTTCTCAGAAGAAAATGAAGGCGTGGTATGATAAGACCACTGTAGAAAAAGAGAATAAGCCTGGTGAGAAGGTGTTGGTGTTTTTGCCTGTGTCTGGTCAGCCACTTCAAGCTCGCTTCCAAGGACCTTATGTCATTGAAAGAAAGGTCAATGACACAGACTATGTCATCTTGACACCTGACAAGCGTAAATCGAAGAGAGTTTGTCACATTAATATGATGAAAAAGTATTATGAAAGAGAGGATTGTGACATTTCTAAGGATGAAAGTGTACATGATGTGAATGTCAATGTTAATAATGCATGTGATCTAGTGTGTATCATCAGTGTTGATCAAGAATTCAATGATAATGATGAGATTAATGCTGATAATGTTCCTGATATGTGTATTAAGTTAAAAAACTCTGATGTATTGAGTAATCTTGATCAGAAGTTTAGTCATCTAGATGACAAAGAAAGGTCAGAAATGATATCATTAATCAATGAATATGTATGCTTGTTCTCAGATGACCCTACTAGGACAGATTTGATTGAACATGATGTTGATGTGGGAGAGGCTGCACCAATCAAGCAGCATCCTTATCGAGTTAACCCTTGAAAACGACAACATCTCAGGGATGAGGTTCGCTACATGTTAGACCATGATATTATAGAACCCAGTAACAGTGAATGGTCTTCCCCATGTATATTGGTCCCAAAGCCAGACGGTGCGTACAGATTTTGTACTGATTACCGGAAGGTGAATGCGGTAACAATAACGGATTTCTATCCGATACCCTGTATCGATGATTGTATTGATAGGATTGGGAATGCTACTTACGTATCAAAGTTTGACTTGTTAAAGGGGTACTGGGAGATGCCACTCACTGAGAGGGCTCGAAAAATCTCAGCATTCGTGACGCCAGATGGCTTATTTCAGTATAAGGTTATGCCGTTTGGTATGAAAAATTCACCGATGACCTTTCAACGTTTAGTAAATGACCTTACGTCAGATTTGGAGAATTGTGAAGTGTATGTTGATGACCTTATTGTGTACAATAACTCATGGAATGAACATGTGCAACATGTTAAGGCATTATTTGACAAACTTGCCAAAGCTAATTTGACTGTTAATTTAGTCAAGAGTGAGATTGCTTGTGCCCATGTAATGTTCTTAGGGCATGTAGTTGGTCAGGGTAGAGTTAAACCAATTAAGGCAAAGGTTGAGGGCATCGACAAATTCCCTGCCCCATCTGACAAAAAGCAGCTTATGCGCTTCCTAGGCATGGCTGGTTACTACAGACGTTTTTGTCCAAATTTTTCTGACATTGCTGCACCATTGACAAGATTATTAAGGAAAAATGAAAAGTTTGTTTGGACAGAAAATTGTCAGGCAGCATTTGAATCATTGAAAAGAGCACTAATGAGTTCGCCAGTGTTGATTGCTCCAGATTTTGAAAAATAGTTTAAGCTGGCAGTTGATGCCAGTGACAATGGTATAGGAGCAGTTTTGCTTCAAGCTGATGAGCATGGTGTTGATCACCCTGTGTGTTATTATTCAAAGAAATTTGACAGACATCAGAAAAATTATTCTACAATTGAGAAAGAAACATTGGCTTTGATACATGGCCTTCAGCACTTTGATGTTTATTTGGGGACTACTAGTTTCCCTGTTATTCTATATACTGATCATAGTCCTCTGACATTTCTGTCTAAGATGAAGAACATCAGAGATTGATGAGATGGATTTTATTTCTACAATCATATAATGTAGATATTAGGCACATTAAAGGGAAAGACAATGTTGTGCCTGATGCCTTGTCAAGAACTTAATCTGATGGAGTAGATTAAAAGTCGTACTGTAATTTTGAACTTTTGATGTTGCCTGCAGCACAGTATGTGTTAATGATGTTACTACTCATGTATTATCATATTGTAAGACAAGTTGTATGTTATGATAGCACCTTCCACTTGATATTGGAATGCATACTGTAATACTATAGTTATTACTATAAGGTAATATTGTAGATATTGTAACCTAAGTTTTGTCCTAGACGTCCAAAACTCTTTCAAGGGGGGAGTGTTACGAGACGACATCAACCAGATTGAATCCACGGACGAGCAAGTGGAAAGTTCTAGAAAGTGCTAGCTTCGGCGTTGTCTCTCGAGCATATTCAACGGGTAACCCCAGAGAACATTCGCACAGTTACGAGAATGTACGATCACCTACTGGAAACCACTGTATGATGTAATGGCCTAATAATAGCCAACTTGAGGTTATGGGTTACTGAGCCCAGAACGTTCGCTGTTTGTTTTGTACGAGATCAAACGAGACGTTTCCATAAGAGTAAGTTCCAGACTTTTCTGGAAGAACTACCAGACATATAAAAGGTCATGCAAGGAGTGTGACGGAGAGGGAAGAGAACAGAAGATACACAGATAATACAGAGACCAGACGCCTGCTTCGCCGCTTAACGCTGTAATTGTGTCGCCATTTACCGATCACGATAGTCTTCATCCTGCCTTCGCGGAACCGATTCCTACGCTGTGCTGCTGTACAATCGACGTTAACAACACTACCCCTTGGACAAAGAGTGACACCTGAAGCTGTAAAAGATTGTAAGTAGATTTAAGATTAATTGTCGTAAATTAAAGGAAGTAAGAGGTGAATAATAATTAAGTTGTTGATTTTAATCTTGCTCTTCTGTGGTCTTTCGCTGTTATTGGTTTGAATTGCGACCAAGCCGTAACAACAGGTACTTACCTGCAATGATTTGTATCCAGGCTGCATGTGCTATGCCTTACAGTAGTTACAATTACCTCATCTGTGATGACTGGATTGTTGCTAATCCGAAGTGATCACCCAGACACATGTCAGAATGATGATCAGTTACAGATGGTAATGTATAAAGTGTCTTTCCACTTGTCACTGTTGTGCTGTTGTGCAACAATTGCCAGATTCTTTTCCATCATCTTCAATCCCCACAAACACACAAAAAATCCAAGTACACGAAAATATTGGAGGGGCTAGTAGTGGTAAGGACATGCTGTATATACATACATTTATACAAGGGTGCTGAGAAAATACCCCATAATTTGCAATTAGCTCCCCCTATACTTTGTCCCCCAACCCTCCCCAATTTCAGACTGTTCTTTAATTCAACACCATAAATGTACCAACTGTTTGTACTGGTATCCAAGATGCTTGCCAAGTGCAGCCTATCTCTCTTTTCAAAAATTGCAATGAAATATTTTCCAGGCCAAACTAAGACTTTATTTACATAGTCCTGTTACCACTCATTCCATGCCCAGCATATACTCCATATACTGTGCTAAGCTTGGTGTTAAATGTTTTATGTATTGCATAGCTTGGTTGCCTGATGACTCTGACAAAGGTGGTGGCTTAGCAGTATAGTCCCACTTTCTCCAATTGCTCAAGTTCTGTGTAAAAGAAAAATTAAGGAGAATTAAGTACACTTTTAAAATGTTTGTACCATTCACTTTTGAGGCAAATATTCCATCAAGGAGACTTGACAGGAACACGTACTAGCACGATGAAACATGCAGTGCTACAGCGCTAGCCCGCTAGCAGTGTAGTCTGATGACTTATTGTCACCGGCCAGTAATAATTTTCTACTCAGATTACAAGAAAACAACACACATTTTGCCTGGGCTACCTCAGATTTATGTCAAAATCTTGTATAGTCTCCAAGTTTTACCATGTAAAAACACAACCAGTGCAATTTACTCTATAGCTGTTCCTTAAGTTACAAAATAGGCAGTATACATGAGCATTCATTTATTGGGCTCAAAATTAGCAGTTGTACATTTCATGAAACTTGTCTAGTGATCTTTCAATGCCTAATTAATTTCCTGGTTTTCTGCAGGGTTGACAATCCCTTGTACTGTAGCACAGTTACACCTAGCAATTATTTTGTTAGGAAGCAAAACGTTGTCCCTTCAGCAGGTTTCCTTTAAAATGTATGCATGCAACTCTCTGACTAAGTAAAAGCCTGATTAAAGTTGTAAGCAAGTTTGTAGAATTGTATAATGAATCTCTGTTATAACAAAACCTCTGGGTAGAAGTGGGGCCACCTGAATTTGGAAGGACTACAAAATGCCTTTAACGGGTAGATGCTCACTGTTTAACAAGGTATTTCTTGATTGGCTCTTGACATTGTATTGTATCGATTGTATTCTTTGTTAGGGTTGGGGATTAGGTTAGGGATCAGAGCTATCGTTAGCCAGTAAGGAAATTTCTTGTTAAACAGTGGGCATCGCCCCCCTTTAACCTTATTCATGCGGGTCTGGGACAATTGATTTTGACCTATGCAACTACCAATGTCCCAAGTCCTGTATATTGTGGTGCCTATACTTGTCAACTAAAAGGGCCTGGCTGCAATAATCTTGAAATGCCACGAAGATTTATGCACTTATCAATTGCAACCCTGACACCTCCTAGACCCGAGGATGGTCGGTTCTTACCCAAGAAATTCATTTTTGAAATAGTGATGAATCCCCGGGCAGTGCCTTGCCATATCCATGCTGGGTGGGGCATTGATCGAGGGTACATCAACTGCCAAGTCCCCACAGTCAGCTAGGCACTATGCATATCACCAGGAAACGACCTGCCCGGCGATTACCCCGGCCTTCGATCCAGATCGATGGAGTGAAATCCTAGCACACTTAAGTCCCGGTGGGGACAAAATGACTGTGAAATCCTTCTCAGGCCAAATCCCATCCCTGTGTCTTGGCCGCGGTGAGGTTGTAATTGGTAGGTATCTATAGCCTCACTACCTAAGTGCATTAGTTTATTTACCACACTTATAGTATACCAGCATACTGGGTATGTCTTCTTCTTTGCAGACTCCCAGTAGTTCCACTTGCCCTCCTCTGTGCCGAACAGTGGCTCATCATATTCATTATTCATAAGGTATAAAGTTGTGAAGTTCCTCTCTGCTACACTTATGAGCTAGGCCTATAGGTTCAACACGGTCAAACTTCATTGTTACTGCACTAACGTAACACACATCCACCTACTTGATAGAAAAAATCTTTCTTCTTCTTCTTTAATTAACTCACACATTGTCTTTTTTCTAAAAGTCCCCTCGACTCTCTGGCGAAGAGCCAAGGGGCGAAAACCAAACATTTAACTCACACATTGTCTATGCAGTGTTTACGAGATAAAGTTGTTGTTAGATCTCGTAGTATATATACTGTAAGCGTCATTGCCTTCTCTGCGCTTCATGTACAGTAACTCAACCGCTAAAGGTGGCCGATCGATAAATTTACTTCTTAAATCCTGCCGATGATCAAACTCCGACGTCTTCTTGGTGGCCCAAACAATAAAAATGACACTTTTTTCAATCCCTGCGAATGTCTTTGGGAATAATTTCAGATGTTATTGCAAAGAAAATAGCCGCTTCATCGGTACGATTAGGGCTCTACATTTGTCGACTGCTTGCACTGCTTGCTGAGAGTTATGAATGACAAAGGTCATGTGACCTAATGTATGTTTATTCATATCACGATTTACTGACTGCCAACTTTGATTGGACTAGATATTGAGAAACTACTACATATTATTCATCCTTAATGAGGGATGAATAAAATAAAGGAATAACATAAAAATTATGACGTCATGGAAACCAATTGTCCCAAGTCTCTCGTCGGCGTATTAGATAAAAAGGCAAATACGGTATGCTGTACTAGTACTGTGATGAAGTACTGGATTTGTGTAGTGTTGTTGGCTCACCGGGGAACACTCACGAGAGACTTGGCCAAGTCTATCTTGCGTATAGATTTAAATCTTCCTCTTTAATTTAATGGGGTTTGAAAGTATTGTGAGTCAATATTTGTTACCGTTTCATAAGACGGAAAATAACGCCTCGTGGATTCACAAACAAAGGTGCACGCGGAAGTGACAATTTGACTTGCGCGTTGTTCTATTCGGCAATGTGCATATACCAAAAAGGCACTACCTAAAATGTTGTTAATAGCTGAAATTCATAAATTCATCGTCGTCCATGATATCAGTTCAATTACCACTGCAATTGCTTCACGAACTCGATGGTTTTCCACTCTCGAACTTAGGCCTACATAATCAGTTAGTTTGACTTACACGTTTCCGCTAAATACTGCTACCATTAACAGCTCGGTTTGGGCGTCTGCTACTCAAACGAAGTTCGAATATCATCACGCGACTTTCATGCCGCGTCGTAGAAATCTAAAGCGCAATATTTTCAGGGCGCGGACGTCAGCTTGAAGACGTGAACTGTTGGCTTAAACGCCGCGTCGCCCTGGCCACGTCGTGTAATCTACAGCTCCCTAATGACGCGTGTGGCCGCACGCAGTAGACTTCGTAATGCGCGTGTGGTAGGCTAAGCGCGCGTATCTGATTGATTAATCAGCTGTCCGAATTTTTTTGGTGTATCATGCAATGACACGCGTTTTGTTCGTCTCGGCCTTACTATATACGGAGCTTACACGCGTGTAAAAGCCAACTAACGCAACCACCTTCTGGAGGACAAATTACACACACGGAAGCTAAGTGAAGAAATGTGGTGCGTGGCGAGATGTCTTTTAAAACAACTAGTGCGTCCGCTGAATTTGACCTTTGGCGCGTTTCTTTATTTTTTCATCCAGACGTACATTGTGCAACAATTGTTGCTAAGAGTGTTCATATATAACAACAATCGAACGTTTTCAGACATTCTTTTTAGACAGTTACAATAAAACAATATGACCTAACTCTAAAAATGTGTTTAGCAATTAAACATTTATTTTTCCTCCACTTTGTGAACAATTGTAAATGCGAAGCATGTTTAGCTTATACACAAAATGTTTCCTATTTCAACATGTTTAAAAAGGCGTTTTTAAGTTACTGAACAAGCATGTTCAGCACGTATTTTGAAAGCTCAGACAAAAATGTAAAGGAAATCATTCAATTCTCAAACTTCTTTTTAGATGGTACGGAGTTTTTTTTTTTTCTTCGTTAAGAAACGATTGATATTAGACACATTGGAATTGATTTGAAATAAAAAAAAAATATAGAAAATTCAGTGGAAAACTTTAACAATTTTGCTTGTATTTATTATTAAAAGTATTCATCTTAAAATTATGACAATATTTGCTTCAAATATCATGTTATAAGAGATATTTTTCATATTTCTTAATGTTTGCAAGCTCACCTAGTGCTGTACATTTATTGTATCACACTGTACATTCCTCGGCAAAATCTAAATTGGTTTCTGTTTTTACTCACTTTTATCATTTCTTGGCGTAAATATTTGTAAACTATTATCGTTCTAAATGTCTCTCCCATCTACACGCCCAGCACGTTATCTTGTCTCATCATTTTCTCTAAATTCTTTCCTCAAATTCACTGACGATGTCTGGTATATTTCTCCTTTCAATCCAATCCTCTGTTTTATTTTTACTTTCCAGATTTCCATTTCATCCGTGTATCTGCATAACTGCTACAGTACAGTGGACCTGAGTGGCGGGAATCATCTCCAGTTAAAGTCCAATCTCTCTATACCAGTCCTTACTACACTCAACATGCTAGTGATAAACACTAGAGATGAAGGCAGAGAAATAACATCAGAAGAATTTACAGGCATCTTCCAGTATTCATCAAAGTGTCTGGCGTTGAAGGAACTGGCGTAAGTATTGTAATTAAAATGTTAGTAATGTAAATGAGACTATATAAATGAATTGGTGTAATGGTTAAATACGTCATCAATCGTTATTTTAGCGGGATCGACGGTTCGGCAGAAAAGTTGTAGACAGTGTACAAAAATGATATTTTATGCTAGGAAATCCTACCGTAAAACCTATATAGGTAGTTTGTTTCAGACAGGCCTGTATAAATAATTACAAATTAAAATGCTGGATGCAGCTTTATGTAAAACGTAAACATGATAAAAATATGAACATCGAGACGTTTAATTTTTAAATGAAATCAATTTAGTTTAAAAGTAGGGTAGGAAAAAGATGATTCATTATACACCTTTGTAAAAAATGTAAATTTGTCTCTGAAATTAAAATTAAATGTAAATTACTTTAACAATCTGAGATTCTTCTAAGTCAAAAAGCAAAGCCTGTTTAGGGTTTATAACATTGAAAAAGTCAATGAAATTATTACATAATTGCTTAAATCAGTTTATCAGGATGGCTTATATAAAAAATTATATGATTAAGGGACAACTTACAATTAAAAAAAAAACTGCCGTTTGAAAGTACAGCATTTACTGAAACAAATAAACAATTACATTAAAATGGTGCATCACTGAAATAAATCATTACACTGGATAAAAACTTTTTTCAGGCTGAATTTTACAAAATAGATAAATGTCAGATAAATAAAGATTAACAGAAACCAAAGTTTTAAATCCTTGGCTGTGATAAACAGAAGGACATAAAATTTATTTAAATGGAAAAACATTTTTCTTTTATTTTTCAGATATAACTAACAGTTGCTACCAGTTTATCGAAAACATTGTTTTTACCTTTCCTTAGACAGTTTACAAAAATAATAGTTGTTGCTAAAACATCCAGTACCGGAGTTTATACATATAGTTTGCTTCGGCATGATGTATGCCGTATAAATAATCATTATTAAACTGTTAAACTAGAATGTAGTTTTTGTGAAACAGATATTACATTTTGATAAAGCAACGTTTAATTTTCTATTTTTCGAATTAATAAAAAACTAGGAGAGGTGTAGTATTATGAATTCTACACTTTTGTAAAAGGGTAAATTAATATCTGAATTTTCATTTAATATAGCGTTCGTTAACTAACTTGAATAAATACTTAACGGGCAAACAGAACGGCTAGTATAGAGTATCTCATGACAAAAAAGAGACGAACTTCAAACATGCAATAAATGTATACAATGACAAATGACAAAACAGGTCAAAATATATCCTTACATATAAAAATATTGCAAAGAAATAATCCGAGATAACTGTAATCGTAATATATGTCATCCATTTTATAGTGAAATCGTAGTTTTACTTAAGCTTACTGTAATATACAATTGTGTTGATATTAATTTAATATTAAACTTGATTATTGTTTGTCATAGTTATTCTTGTATGATTATGATCTTCTCGTTATTAATGAGTGAGGCGAATTAAATTTTAATATGGAGATCGAACTATCATTACTACAAATGTTGAGGATTTAAGTAAGTTAAATACTGTAAGTCTTCCGAGTTCTGAAAAGTAAGCCTTAATTTCAATTATATTTGTCGAAGCTATTTAAAAATATCCCCCATAGTTTCACATATTTGCCTAGCAAAAAAATTGTCTTTTTCCAAGTTTACCAACAACGCAGGTCAAATTATCTCTACTTTTCAAAATACTGTACAGAAAATTTTTAGTAATTCTAATTATGCCTGTCAGGTGCTAGATTACTGCAGTACATGTAGTAACACATATACTATAGTAAATACACACTGTTTACAGAACAAGACACCAAACTTTAAATGACCTTTATAAAAGAAACACCTGTCAATATATACAACTAATAAGGAAGAGAAAGTATTTACATAACAATAAATCAACAGCCAGGTGTATGAACAAAATCTGTGACATGACATTAATGTAAAAGTTTGATAATAAGGAACACGTCGTTGGCGTTTCCATTGGTAAGTTATGATATACAACAGCGTGGATTCTTTAATATTCTCGCTTACTGTATAAATAAAGCGAAAAAATGTCGTTATAACTACACTAGTCGTAAAGGCAAAGAGTAATACAATTTAAATAATCTTTTAACTTAGATGATAAAAAATTTTATACAGAGACGACAAGATTAAATATATTTTCTAGCAATGCTAACGTTTAATTCCATGTAGGGTAGTATGAAGTTAAGGGCAAAACTATATTTTCTTTTATGTTATAAATATTCCTGTATAAATGCATAATGTACTGTACCTTTCACTGTTTCATCTTCCTTCTATCAGGTTCTATTACTGTCTGCTGCCACCATCCGTCCAGGCTGAGTCTGTTTCTGTTCTTAGATCAAGAAACGTTAAAGGTAACATATAGTCTATTATACTGTGTAATGAAAATAAATGAAATGTACGTTATATTATCACAGGAATGGTCACTACTGTGTCGTGAATAACAAATGAATTCTAAACATTACATATAAAAGTATTTTAGATGAAAGTAAAAGGATTAAAAATTTGCAGTGATTTTCGTTTCAGGTTCGAAATTTGATCAAAGAATACTAGATGAGAAAATGTAAGCAGCTAAAACAAATAAAACCAATACGATTTAGTTAGACTGAGTTGAGTGGGCTAAATTGAATTGAATATTTTAATCCGATATCCAACACTGGATATTAAAACAATCGTTTCCATGGAGATGTCATTATCTTTGTATCTATATATCAACTTAGTAGAATGGATAATAAGATAGGTCATTACAATTCAAAAGTATATTGAAGGCATTTTCAGTTTAGGGTGAATAACTTTATCAAAATTTAAAAGAAATTGTACTTATGTGATTTAAATAAGACATTTAGATGTAATGCACGTATTTAATATAACCTGACTTCAATGTTGAAAATCTATTCAGAATAATTTAATATTACTTACTGTCTTGATTAATAATGAATTCATGCTCATAATGAATTATTTATTAAACAGTGCATATTTGTTTGTTCATAACAGGGGTGACGGGTTTACAGCATTATTAAATGACATCACAGTCATCACAAACAATCTGTTTAAAATGTTACTATACGACGCATTAAATACTAAGTCAAACGAGGGTTGGAATTGAATAGAGTGTAGAATTTAAGTAAATGCTGTGTTAGTTATATATACATGACACTGTGTATGTCTAAAGATTTATAATAGTTGACCCGCATTTTTATTTTTCATACATTACAACCCAACATATTTTACTCAAAAAACAGGTTAGGTCAATCTTAATAAAGAATGTAATACGGTAGGCAATAATAAATCGTGTTAGTCTTTAAATAATTATTTCGCCTACTTTACAAACAGGTTGAAATTCTAAACATGTTTCGATTACAACTAAATAGTTAGCAACTAAACATGTTTTAAAGCGAAATGTTTAGGGAATCAGACACTTGTACAGACGCGTTTAAAAAGAGGGGAAAAACAGTGTTTAGGAAAACGTTTACGTCCTAAACACCTTTTTGGAGTGTGTTGTCTGTATTCTTCAATAGTGTTTTTTATTTAATTATCTACACTTTTAACCTATTTTTCACACTCGATATGGTCTCTTTCCGTGTCTATCCAAGTTTAAATGTGATAGCTAAGCAGGGAAAGTGTTTTTGTATGTGTGTCGGTTTTGTTTCAATATCACATGTGATCACATTTAATTTTAATTTATTTGACATGGCTTCGGTCAATGTGAGCAAGAATGCTTTACATGAGTGTTGTATTTGTTTCATGCATAATGTTGAGATATTTTAAATAACTTACCACACGAAACAAAAGGTTCGGTATACTGGTATACAGAATAATATAACCCAACAGGTTATTTAACCGATGGCTAAAATGGGACGTTTAATATTTTGTAATACTAGATATGGGGGGGGTTACAAGTAAAAAGAGGGCAGTGATTCTTTATGCAAGTGAATCATAACTGAACACAAACAAATCTTTCAGTTGTGTTGATATTGCAATGTACATGTATTGGTCATAATATTTTATGATAAACTTAGTCTCTGACCTAGATGACATTTATTCTGTCACATGACATCCCCATCCCCGGAGTCACCTCGCCATTTTATGTTTCACTTCTTGATCAAAACTCGAAATAACAAACTCCCCGTGTAGAGTCGCAATGGAAGTATACTTGATTGTAAATTTGGGACATTTCCAAGGCTTGTTATTCATTACTTGTCTTTAGGTGAAAGTAATTAGCTTCAACTGAAAAAGCTATCCCTGCGTTTATAACCCTGTACTTATTTAAAATGAATAATTTTGTCTTGTTTCTTGTTTATTACAGTCACCTGGTATCCTACCTATGGACTTACTAATTATCAGCTGAATGTACAGTCCTGTCGCTGGGAGGTTAGTGACATTACTTTACAAACCCTCTATCTAGCAATACCAGTATATGTGAAGTTGACGTTTAAACATGATCATGTAAATATGAGTCTCACAAGAAGTGACGTACGAAGGATTTCTCTGTTTAGGGGGCTATGTAGTATGCTGAGAGAACCCAAGCTTAGGAAAGGGGTATCTCCCTCCTCTTTGAATTTTTGAAAAAGCAGATGTCCTAGTATGCCATCTGGTGCTATGTATGCATCCTTTTAAAAGTAAAATTTGGAGTGTTAAAAATGTTGATATTTTTCTGAACTGAAAAAAATTCAAAGACCAAAAACAATGGCATCACTAAGGGGCCTTAAAGACACAATCCCGTTCCATGAAAAAATTTGGAGAAATTGGGGGTCCCTACATGCAATCTGGTGCCACATGTGTCACCTTTTAAAGTGAATTTTACGTTGCTTCATTACGCCTAAAGCATAAAAACAAACAAGGGGCATCCGTGAGGAGGGAGGGGACCACCAATTATGCCACTTCCCATAGGAAATATCTTTAAGATTATAATTTATGTAAGCGCTATAACAATATGAATGGATAAAGACAGAATTATTTTTCAGAGACTTAGAAACAAGTTTTTGAATAAAACAAAAACGCATTCAGAGAATCTTTCTCCAGCATGATTTTAACAGTAGTCTGATAACCACGAAGTTCTTAATATTTTGATTTGACTTAAAACCTGGCAGAAAGTTGAAAGAGAAGATAATATTGCACTTCATTGTCATTCCACTATGGTACCGGTACGAAGACAGTGTAAACATTAGAAGTGGTATGGTATGGTACACTGGAATATAGGGCTGTAACTCAATTGGTGACTGTCGGCCTATATCCTGACACCCCTCTGTTCCGACACTAGTATGTTTTGACACCCATACCTGTATTTGATGTCGAGAAATAGGAAGGCAGGGATATTGGGTGTAACCATGTAAACTAATTAGCTATTAAAATTGACATTCCATGTGACGTAATTACCAATAACCAGTAATTAATTAGGTAAATATGGGCAATAAGTTACACTTGTTTAATAGCTTACAAAGAAAGATAAATTTCCCTAAAAGGGCACATACTCATCTAGGAATGATTCTTACATTTTTGGCCTTAACAAAAACGTTAAGTATCCCTTTTTATTTGTAACATTAAAAATGAAAACATTTTTTAATCGGCCTCAAGTTCAGCACTCTGTTATAAGTTCAATACTCCTCTGGTATCATTGTTCAAAGGCGCAGTTCTCTCACCCCAAACAGTACCAATTCTCCTAACCTTCTTACTTAAGCCCCTCCCACAATTGTCTGAAATTCATCCTCATCCAGATACAATCTCAGTTTATTGCTTCAAGGCGAGTATAGAAAAACTCAATTTATACAATCAAAACACTCTCAGTACCGTTCATGCTGTGTAATATAAGCTTTGGTACTCTGCGTTGTTTGAATTAGCTGTCAATCAAAGAGCTGAGCCAATTGAGAATTCCGGTACCCCCGTACCAAAACTGTAGTGTGGGGTGAGAGGTTTGGCTCTTTAATAGAGTGTGCTATGATTATAAAATTGTGAAAAATACGCTACTTACACTAAAATTTCAACCCTGAGACTCCCTCCTGTACCCCAGCAAATGTATTTCATGTAATATTTGTTAAGTCACCCATCTTCTACACATCACAATGTAATTATTGTTAACTTGAACTGTAATTAAACTACCGGTACGCTGTATCTGCTGGCATTTTATTTTCATTTTCTGAAAATTGTCAGAGGTTGTTTTAAAAAACCAAATACAGGTATTACTAGCTACTACTATTACTACCAAACACTGAGTAGTGCTCGCTTTGTTTCCTTTTGTTTTTAAGCAAAAAAATATCTTTTTCTGGACCCCGTCGATGTTTGGAACATTAATACATCCTTATAAACAAAATGGTAGGAGTAGGTGATACTGTTCTGAGATCACGTTCCATGTCGTCTGCACATTAGAATACATATAGCCGACCTCTTCTGTATGAATGTCGCCAGCCAACCCGTATTCAGCTTTAGTGCGTCTGGCTAAAAAGTCCATAAAATTACACTGTAGGGGCGAACTGAACAATGTATTCGAATAATAAATTTTGAAATAATATTTGATTATATCTCGTTCAAATTAAGGCTTTGACCCGACGAAAAAAAAAAAAAAAAACACGCGTATGCAGTGGGAAAAGTACGGCTCAATCCTGGTAAGGAATTCATGAAAAAGTACATGATTATCTTATTTTTCGGGGGGGGGGGGGGGGGCCAAAAAGCCATAATGTTTGAAGTATGCACAAAGTCAGCCTGATCCTCCGTGAACAGCACGGAATTTCCCCTTCCCCAAAGATCAACGCCATCAGCGTCCGTTCGACGCGGAATTCCCGCGACAGAACGCGTGCTTTCTCGTTGGAAACTGTTTGGCAATTTCCCGACGCACCCTGCAACTCTTCCTAGGTACCTCGGGATGATGTCATAAAATATGTGGGAAATGAAAGGATTAAACGCACGACATTATTTATATTTATTGGAAGTGTTGTCTTACACGTGCATTGACGGTGTCACGTGACTGATTTGTGTGTGGATTTGCTTGTCAGGTGCCTGAATAGCATATAGGGAGTTGTGATTTGGCCAAATAACAACTCCCTGGATGTAGATGGAGTCCCTCAGGTTTTTTAACCTTTTAAAACGCCAAGTTTTAAAGATGTTTCTTAGGAAAAAACTCAACCACTTAATAACTTAAGAAACATCACGTCACAAATAGTGTGCACCTTCCTCTACGAGGGTTAAAAAGTGGGGGGGGGGAGGGGGGAGGGGTGCAGGGGGAAAGCTGTTGTCCGAATTCATAATTTCGGCAGAATATATTTTCGTCTGATTCATATTGCCGAAAAGAATGCTCTGCTTTTGCAGTATTGTGAGAGCATGCCCTCGTTAGGCTCGTTTCTCTCTCATACGGTTCAGAGTAGGTATTAAAATTATAAAAGTGCTTTTCAAGCCCTCTTGTTATTAAAATTAATTCCTCTGTTTTACGTTTTAAACTTATATCATTTAATAAAGTGAACAGTCAATTTTGTATCTTAACCTATCACAATCCTCCTTCATTTTGTTTCTATGTCCGATTTGAGACTTTCGATTGACAATAAAGAAGCATGCTTCCCAGCATGCATTACACGGCTGATGTTCAATCAAAAGTAGAACATACCCCTGATATTGCGTAAATATTTTAAATATGATCAATCTTAAACGATGAACTCGTTAAACACGAACCATTACAATGAAATTCGACTCCTTTCAATTACGGCCTACAAATAAAGGCATCCTACTGGCGCATCACCAGAGAGCGAGCAACCCCAGTGACGATCTTGATGGTCGGACCCAAATATGGGCCTTTCGAATTTAATTTGTATTGAAAGTGTCTTTATTTGATGGTTACTATCAACTATCATCCTTTGACTCTTGCAACAGACAGATAGTATGTTTATCATACAAATTTCTTTTGGACTCTCTTCCGATGAAACTGATGCATGTCTGCATATATCTGCGGTAGGTTAGGTTGTGATAGAACTGCAATAGTGGCAGTAGGAGAGACCATACGACCCTGGTTCCTTCCCGACTGAGGAACCATAATATAAGCGATAATTCATTGATATGTAATCCAGGACGACAAACTCAGATTAATATTTTGCTTAACACGTCTCTACGTTTGTATTCTACCCGAAATCACAGAACTCAATCTGTTTTTTCCATGTGGCAAGTATTAGGCGTCACCAAATATTTCGAGTGGATTAAGTGTTTGTCAGTGTTAGAGATTGACTTTGTGAAAAAGGGAAAATGGGGCCGACCCGCACCCTCCCAGGAAAAAAAATTGAAAGCCAGGGAAAGGGAAGAAAAGAACAAAAAGCAACAGAAACGGGAGAAGAAAAGGGGAGAGGGAAGGGGCAGTTGAAGCACCCCTGTGTTAGTGTCATTTGCATCCAACCCACCACCAATAAGCCAAAAGTTGTGCAACGGGCGTTCAAAAGGTCAAAAGAGTGATCACAAACCTGGGGAGAGGTTTGGGGGAAGTTAGCGGGGCTCCACTATTGGAAAACGTGCATTTTTAAAGGTCTCTTGTGATGGCATTTGATGCACTCTAGCATACAATAAGACACAATTTTCTGCATTAAAAATTGATGGAGAATGTGCAAAATTTAATCCCGTGAAACATTTTTTGTCTTCTTTAATTTAACGTCAGTACTGGATGACTAAACGAAACACCGTCCCTCATACATGTCATACTTTTCACTGGGTAATGGAGCCACAAAAAGCATCAAGGAAAATTCGGCTAGTTAACTGCTCCACCTGCGAGTGCTTCATTTCGAAGCGCAATCTACTTGGTCAGCTGGGCAATCGATTTTAGTGGCAAGCATAATGCCAAGTGGGGGGAAAGCTCCCCCCCCAAAAAAAAAAAAAAGAAAAACCACAAAAAAAAAAAAAAATCGAGAGGGATTTGACCCCACGTACATGTGAATCTCACAGGTGCACATGAGCTATAGATATAGGGCACTTTGCCACGACCCACGACCCAGTAGGTCTTGGTTGTTAGCCTTCAAGGTCAAAGGTGGAATTTTGTCAACTTAGTATAGGCAACCTCCACTCGGGGGCCTTAATCAGCAACTATCAAATGATGGCGCTATACACCCTGTGTAGCTTTGAATATTATGCATACATGGTAACTTGGTTCAAACTTACAAATTAAGATATATAATCTTTTTTGAAGTCACGTGTACACTATTGAATAAAAAGACACCTGACTTGTAAGGATGCCTGCCCTTATGATGCACATAATTAAAACTGTCGTTTCTAAAAACTTTTGTGATCAAAAGCAGGGGTTCGTCCCCCTGGACCAACCCACAACCTTGCTTCATGAAGAATTTTCTTTTTCCTCTCATGGTAAACAAAATACTTTCCACACCTAAAGGATTTATCGTAGCAATTATAACAGTCCATGAATTGTTATAACCACTGTACCGTTGTAAAAAAAATCAACGTTTGTCTGTTTACACATTTCCATTTTCTGAACTCTTAATTCAGTCATTTAGACGCGACGCAGATGTACAGGTGAAATTTAAAAAAAAAAAAAAAAACCTGAGTTGGTTAGTTAGTTAGGTAAAATTTAACGACACACCAACACGAATGCGTTATATAGTGTCATACTGTTCCAATTCTGTTCAAGTCCTCCCGTTTAGTCGCCTCTTACGACAGGCGGGGAATGCCGTGGGAATATTCTACAACCCCCAGTCCACAGAGGGACAACCAATTCGGGAATCACTTGGTTTTGTGGCGCCGACATCCCGCCAGTCATGGGATGATTAATCACGGGCTTAGGTGGGCATTTTTAGGCGATGGTCGGGGAGAAACTTCTCGCCACACACGACCTCCTCAGCCCACCTGGATGCAGTTTTTCCTCACACCCCGGACCCCCATGAGGAATTGGAATGATTGAAGCAACATATAGAAGTACAAGTAGTATTCCAGCAGTTAAATTAGGGACGGATGTAACCTTCAGACTGAATATTTACTTCAAAAGGCCAAAAGTGGCTCCTTTCGGTTGCATTTTATTCACTCGAAATATATGTTGGTCCTTATTGCATTCCATTTAAAGGGATGCCTTTCACTATTAAATCCTTAGAGAGTGTTTAATGAAATTTTAAGTTATTTTCCGTTAAAAATCCATCCTTTGCTATCACATTGCTTTCAGACATGCTTTCAAACGCCACTTCAAAAAAAAAAGTAGTTTACAATTGAGAGACATTAGTACCAAAATAAAATATTAACTAACACTCCTTTACACCAACATCATTGGCGGTGCATAACCTTTATGAATACTGCCGGCATTTGCCAAAAGAAATACTCTGGAGATTAAACGGTATAGATTATTTTTGACATAACTCCAGCATTTGCCTGGACATTAAGTATATAAAATCTTACCCAGTATTTTACTTTTTAATTAATTTCACTGGACCTTTGTCTTTTCTATAGGTGACATTAAAGAATGCATTGTGTTGTTGTGACGTAAAATCCCAATTAACTAATTACCCTGCTTTCTCAGTAGCAGTGATATGCGGATCAAATATACTTCGTTCATTAAGTGTTTAAATGAGACTAGTTTGTTTTAAAGGAATTGTGACAAGCAAAACGTTTATGGTTCCTTGATAAACCTCTTTAAAGTTTTTTTTTTTTTTCTGCAGAAAGTTGTTGCTTATAGGAGTGTAACGGATCTGGAATTTTAAGATCCGGCCGGACTGGATTTTTTCAATTGAAATTTTATGAATAAAATCAGGATCCAAGTAGTGTAGACGCACCAATGGCATAGGGTTTAGGGTCCGGGTTGAGATGTTGACCGTTGGATGTTACTGTATGCATTTGTGTCTCGTTATATGCTTTGGTAAATTTTAGTGATAAATACTGTACACATATACCTCATCTACAAATACTGGATAGAATAACAGTACCTTTGATATGAAGGATAGTGTATTGGTTTCCCCATACCTTGCAGATGGCATGAGTGAAAATTCCTGTAGATTTTAAATTGCATAGGCAGGAATTGTGGGGTGGGGGTGGGGGCAATGATGAGTTCACCTGACCTCCATTGGTAGGGTTGTAGAGACACTAAAAAGTGGGGCCTCCTGATGATCGTACTAGTATGAAGGAAGGTGGTGCAGTGATGTCAGGAACTTCTATTTGTTTATTGATTATTCAATTACTTAAAAGAAAAGTATCTGAGAGAAATTAACGGATTTTTCAGAACACTTGATTTTCAATTTTCTAGGGGAGTGTGCTGAGGGGAGGAAATCCCCCTCCAATTTCAAGAATTTTTACTCTTTTAGAGCCTGAACTGATACACAAAGTGGTATTAATTTTGGAACTTTTCCTATCATATTTTTTTCCAATAAAACTCAGTATGGGTGTATCTCACCTGTTGCTTGGTCACACTACTTCAGAGTGACTTCCTCCAATAACCTGATTTTACCCCGACTACTTTCAGAGATGGGGTGCTATGCCTCCTCCCCCCCCCAATTATGCATGCTACTGTTGAGAAGTTCAGTAATAATTCAAATACGTCTTGCAGTAGGTGCTGTAAATAGATCAGTCAAAGACCAGTAAAAATTTAGAGTTTTAAGCCTTCCAACTTGCAATGAGTAGTGCCTGACTGTTTTGAAAGGGGTAACCTCTTACAACTTTTGAAAAGTACTGTATATTAGAAAACTTGAAAATGGTGATCAATTTCAATTTTTCATTGGAGCTCACTGATACTGTTTGCTTTATAACGTTTAAACGTTTCATTTTGGTCTGACCTATTCTTTGAAAGAAACAAATCTTATGTGCAGTAGTCATCTGCCTGTTCCAGTCTTTGGTAGGAACTTTGTTCCATTCATGTTCATTCCCAAGCAATTTAAAAAAGCTTCATTACATTCACATACTTTACTTTACAATTTAGAGGGGAAAGGTCAACGAAGTTTAAACTTTTTGGTTGTGTACATTTAGTGGGATCAAATCCAAATCATACAGCATCTTTTATACATAATTGGCTTCTTTTCCAGACCTACTTCCCAAAGATTACCAGGGCTGGAAAATATGTTTATTTCCATCATGTTTAACACAATGTTCTGTGTAGAACATGTCAATTTCTCTCCAAATACCACAATATGAGCATTGCCCCCTATGGGCTGGGGGTTGTAGAACATGCCCACCGTATTTCCCACCTGTTGTAAGAGATGACTGAAGGGAAACCAGACTTGAACTTGGTCCATACTTGAAAATTACACTTTAAACTCTTTGTAAAGTTGACTGACACTTTATAAAACATTTGTATTGGTGTGTCAGGTGTGACATTAAATCTTAAATCAACCAGCCACTTAAGCATCTCCCTGAAAAAAGCTTCCAAATATGGTGCTTTTCACTCATGAGACATACAAGCATAAAAATCACTGAGATGTATGTACTTTTAGTATTAACAGGAGTTGGTAATAAGTTTTAATATTGTGGCAAGCCCCTCAATGAAAAGTTGGTCTCTAATAGGATTTAGTCACAGTGAAAGTACAACTTTTTGTGAATGGAATGCCCTCCCTTCTTTGAGAGAGTCTCATTATACTGAGAGACAATCTCTTGAATCAATACTCCTTTCACTCCCTTGTTTTAACACTGGTTTTAATTATTTAAGCCATTTTCATCATGCTATTTAATATTGTGGCTAGCCCCTCGATGAAAAGTTGGTCTCTAATAAGATTTAGTCATAGTGAAAGTACAACTTTTTTGTGAATGGAATGCCCTCCCTTCGTTGAGAGAGTCTCATTATATAGAGAGATAATCTCTTGAATCCATCCTCCTGTCACCCCCTTGTTTTAACACTGCTTTTAATTACTCTAGCAATTTTCATCATGCTTATCACTTAAATATTCTTGTAGCATAGTGTCTTTAACTAGTATGCACTAAAAAGTCTCTTAAAAAAGATTGGCCGGACCGGAACCGGATAATTTTTTATTATCCGGCCGGACCGGATATCTGGTACCCCCTAGTTGCTTATGCTAAAATAATGATGTCGTACAGGGTTGACATTTTTCTTTTGTTATGCTCATATTATTTTTCTCCAAACTACTCATCGGACAATTTACATTTCTTAGTTTATGGATGCTCTCCCACCCTTTTAAGAAGAATTTAAGCAGTTGCGTTTTTGAGCTTTTGCACTCTAAAATCAAAACAGTGAACTTAGTCACTCTTTAATAAAGTGAAAAGTGTGAATTCACTCTATTAGAGTAATAATTCACTCCAAGGAGATTGAAATTCACTCCAAAAAGCGTGAAATTAACTAGAGGAAGAGGGAAAATTTTACTAATGACATTTTCTTCACGTTTGTAAGAAACCAAGGTGCTCAACAAGTTTGAGTTTCATCTAATAATTACTTCAAAAAAATGGTAGAACAACTTCGATGGTCTAACATTGTTTTTCCACGAAAAACACGGTGAAGTTCGACTACATTTCGGGTTAGTATATCACCCACACAATCCTTAAACTCCACAAAGTCTCATTGAAACTGACGATAAGACTGATTGAGTTCCTAGAACAATGCCAGGTCAGGTATTTCGAAAGATAAATCAATTGTGTTGGTTAAATCCAGAAATGGATTATGTAACTTGCACCAAAAAAGGAACTTAACAGAAAAAACATCAAACAATAATAAATTACAAAGGTATTCGTCAGGTTTTCTTGTTATGTGAAAATAGATGTATTTGATGTGCAGTTAAATTTCATCTAAAAGACGAGCTACATTAATTTTTTTTTTTGTGTTGACTCACAAAAACTTCAGAGCAACTGTTCTGTTTGTAGGTCGACAGTAGTTCGCACAGCCGTTGTTGACGCAGTTTACAAGAACCCACTAACCTGGAATGACTGTGTATTCTACTAACACATTGAGAGTAAAAAATTGCCACTAATCAGTATTATCGTACACTCAGTCTGTTTTCGTTGTCGTTAGGGTGCCACGTATTTTACGATCACTTTTCATTTTATTTTATCCTCTCTCACTCCATTTTAAAAACATCAGGTCTACGAGTCCGAAATATTGTTAACATTTTGTTGTTCCTATTTTCCCAATTAACAGCGTGCTCCTTTTGATGGAACCGGGGTGTTATCAGATGAAGAATACCAGACTGAGGTAAGGTCAACTAAGTACACGTTTAATCAAATAATATAAATAAAACTTGGGGCAGTGATGGCCATATTTGAAAAAAAAAAAATTGGATTAGTGTTTACAAGTTATTTATTCTATGTTTGGTCAGGCAACTGGAAGCTCCCTGTTTTGGCATATGACCATAACCAAAACAGGCTCTTTTTCCTAAGGGGGTGACCTTTTGCACTTTTCCAGATCCTCAAGTAGCATTATTTCTGCCCCACTGAAGCACTATAGGGTGCTTTTACACTTGATCTGGATCTGATCGCCCGATGTTATCAGCGTATCGAATTACGTGTATGGCTTGATCCTGGTGCATTTACACTTGTCTCGTACTCTGATCCTCCTCTGTGCTTAAGCGGAAGTCGCATTACGAAATACAGGCACACGCGCGTGCGCACCAAAGTGTAAACAAAAATAGACCCTGTACAATCATGTACCATGCATACCGTACCTTGCCTCACCGTTGATCCGGCGAGCATTTACACTACAGATTTGATCGCCTGCGCGGGGTCTGATCCTCCCCGCTTACTAGGATCAAAATCGGGCGATCAGATCCCGATCTGATCTGCGTTCACACTACAAATTTGATCTCGAGCAGTGGATCAGACCCCGCGCAGGCGATCAGATCCGGATCAAGTGTAAACGCACCCATAGTCTGCCCGATTCATCAAACAAGGTCTTGGCCAATTCGGGGTCATCGCTCTGGCCTCCTGTTGCGTACAGTTAGGCATATGACAAAACATGTACAAAATCAATGATGATGCACTTGCTCCTACATTTCATTTTAGAGCATAAAGTAACAAAGGTTATAACAGGTAAAAAGGTATTCAAAATTTTGGACAGTTTTTTTTCCTATGCAAAATGTGCATTCGGTCTCGGTCTCGGACCTTGTCGCTCTCGGTGTCGGTCTCGAATTTTACCCCTGGTCTCGGTCTCGGTCTCGAACATGCCGGTCTCGACGACAACAACACTGGTATCCCTACCATAAAAGAACATCCAGTGTATTTTTAATTTGTATTAGAGCTACATTTTGTTACGTGTATACTAGATCCCAAACGTAAGATATAAGATTCGCTCTCACCATGTACTTTAAACTTAACGTCAGTGGGGGCACCAGGATCCAAAAAGTGGGGGGGGGGGGAATGGAGAGCAAAAGAAAATGCTGGGGGAAAAAAACATTTCCCGCGGAGCGCGAGCTGTATTGGGTGGAGCCCAGTGGCCCTCCTTATGGCCCCTGGTGGGGTCCAGGGGCAACGCCCCGGTGATGTTCCAGGGAGCGAAGTCCCCGGAAGTTCCGAGGTTTTAGCATATCTGTATAGGGGAAAAATAAGTTTCGGGGTAGATATACTTTGGTTCATCATGCACAATTTAATGCAAAATTTCAAAATTTTTTAATATTTTAGGCACAATGTAGGAACACAATATTAAAATTTGGACACAACTCTTAAAAACAGATGATTAGCAGTCTGTTGACACTTTTTACCTATTTTTTGTTACATAGAAAGTGTGCAATATGTACATAAACAGAATATATCTGTTATACTTAATTTTATAAAAAGGGCAATTTTTTTTTAAAAATCAGGCAATACGTACGGTTTGTTTGGGTCTTCCGAACCGAGCTAGGCACTCTTGTTAGGCCACTATAATTCCGGAGCTGACTAGGGGGAAACTGAGGGGGGAGGGGGGGCAAAGGTTCTGCATAAGGGGAGCAAATGCCCCCGCTTGACGTCACCTCGCACAACCATTCTGTTTTCGAGTCAGTGTTTGCGAGATTTCGTCGAGGTTTTTATTCCAGGTCATGAAATTTCAGTTATCACCCGTTTTACTTCGCAGCACAGATTGTAAAAACATATCCCTAGTCAATCATTATCTTAATTTAACAGGGATGCAGTGGCGGAGCTGCCATATGGTCAGGTGGCGGTCGCCCCCCCCCCCTCCTGACGGACCAAAATCGTCTGTCGGCGCCCTTTTTAGATTTTTAACATACTTTACTCTTGCACCATTATTGGCAAAAGACATTAATTCATAGCGTTGTTTTAAGACCCAGAGAACAAAATTCTCAAACAGCCACCAGTACCTGTACTATTTGCACTTTATTGTAATGAAAAGGGTCTTTTGTAAAATAGGGATAGGTTCTGTCGAAACTTATCTCTATGCGTTATACTGTTATACGCACTAGTGAATATTGTCGCTGTTCTAAGTTAGGCGCAATTGCTTCCACACCAAGCGTGATTATAAGCTTTAAGCTCTAGCAGGTTTAATCTTTATCTTCACAAAGTAGCCCATTATTACATTAAAATCTTAAATCGAGGCCTGACAATAACGTAAAATATAGTGACCGCCTTCATACTAGAATGTGAAAGAGAGGGATATAAACATTGGCGTCCGCAGGTAGGAGCAAGGGGGGAACTTGCCCTCCACTGTAAAATAAAAGACCTGAAAAAACGAAGAAAACATAAAGAAAAAGACTGGGAAAAATTAACTTCAACATTTCTTAACAGTTCACTCAGTGATTTCCCTATTTATATGTGGTAAATAGGCTTAAGAAATGCCATTTCTAGCGATCTGACAGGCATTTTGGGCCAAAATTTTCTTGCGCTCCGCGCCAACTCATTATCCCCCTAAAAGAATTTTGTTCCCCCCTCTCCCCCCCCCCCCCCGAATTTTCTTTCTTCTGCGAAGGTCCATGGATAGCAAAATTTAAACACGTAATAACTTGGTGAGGAGAAATGGCAAGAAGTCTTCTTACAGGTGCGGAAAATCAAATTGAAAGTCTGAAAAGCCGTGGCTTCGATCGTACTGAGGCTCAGGGTATTTACTCTTTCGAAGCGCCCCTGCAGACCATTTTGACCGAAATCTGACCGAAATCCCTAGCTCCGCCACTGCAGGGATGTGTAACTGATTGTGATATATTAACTAAAATGATTGATCTTGCCATTGGCCTCCTTCATCTGAATCTTATTTGATGAAAATATACTTTGTTTAAAATTCTAGTTATATTTGTTCCATCACTAGGGCGTTGTCAATACTAAACCGTCATTCTCGAAATCTTCCGATATAACTGTTCACACTCATCTTTTATTTTAAATATTTTGTAAAATACGATGTAAAGATTAAAGCTTAAACGTGGAAGCCCTGGAAATTTTCATATTTTAAAATCTCTGAAGTATCTAAATGTTTCGATTTATTTTACGATCTTTAATTGTCACAATAATAAATGATGGATAATTAATCACAATAAGCATTTTTAAGTTACGGATGTGTTCGTGTAATTATTGAAGTTGAGTTGGGAAAGCGCCACTCACCATTTCTTAACTTCAAGTAGGGTCACCCGCCCTGTGGCACACAATGACTGTAGATTCAACTGTAAGATGCTTAAAATGTGACCAGCAGCGTCTCCTGGAATCAAATTTTCTGGCAGAAAGTATCATCCCCTTTAGCGTTCATAAAGTTCCCAAAAATTTAAAAAAGACCCTGTCGTCAGTGTCCCTGACCCAATAGGCAATACGCACTCGTTACGAAATACTGTAAGGAAAATGACGTCGTCGTTTACTTAATATGAAAGTAACTAATACGAAAACTTAAAAAAAAACTTAATCTTCTTCTATCAACAGGTGAAAAATTTCAGAAAGTTCAGAAAGCAATTGAAGTTAAACGAGTAAGAGGGTTAAGATGATGAAACCATTCTGCACTGTCGACTTCATATTGTATACATCATAGTACGACGTCATGTACAACAAATGATCTGTAGAAATACAGAAATACTGTACACTGCCTCATCGAAGACGCCAGATTGAATTCTGCAGAAACGAAACATTGAAAACTCCACTAATTTTGTACTTCGAAACGAATCGAGTCTGTTCATAAATATTTATGAGGGTCGTCCTCTGACTTCATAGATTCACTTTGGTTTGTAAGTAGTGTGTTCACAGACTAAAGTTCAGTTCAGCTGTTCAGCAGTGGTGCAGAGCAAGTAATCTCCACCCTACCCAGCCTTTGGGACAGTGGCTAAAGACTGGGGATACTCACGTCCGTCGGATGGGGACGTTAAATGGCGGTCCCGGGAGCAGGATTGGGAGCGATTAGTAACTCTGAGCACTAGTCGAAAAGAGAGGGCGAAGTTCGCCGGTGTTCATCCACGCTTACTCTGGCAAAGGTTCCTTGATGAGCCAAGTGGCTTTCTGACCCTCAAAACGTTAAATTAGATAGGAAGTCCGAGATTGTGTTGCACACATGCCTATGTGCAACATGAGGTTAGGGAGAGAACGTCTTCTAACGTCATATTTTAAGTTCAGTTGCGCATTTGTGGAGCCATTAATTTGAGATAACTCGCTCTAATGAGAAAGTCGTGTTGTACATGCAGCTCTCTCACGACTAACAATTGCGGATGTTCAGTAGCTTAACTTAACGTTACACACAGGGGTGTAGATTTTTGGTGTAGATGGGAAGCAAACATCATTCGAACAGTCGGAACCTCCGTCACATCGCGGACTTGTATTTATAAGCAATCCACGCACACGAACGCGAGCACACACCATATACTCCCACGAACAAACACGAATACACACTCACATTTGCAAGCACATAAACAAAACATATGAATGGCGCATTTAGTCCAGTGCTATTGCTTTAAAATAGGCTCAAACCGCGGTTTCTTGAAGCCCTAACGTCATCTGCACACCAGGCTCAGCGGCATATTTTCCAGTAGGTGGAAGAAGAAGGTGAACACCCAATTTTTCTGATTTTTTTTTAAATGTTTCAAACCCGCATAATAAGGAAGGTAATTTGCCCTTTTTAAGCAATGTTTTGAAAAGATGGAGCTTGCATTACAGAAGAAACTGGATCCAGGATTTCCTGTAAGAAAATTTTGTATATTAGGGGATTACTAAATCTGCATTTCCTTTTGGCAAATCTTGGATTGCACAGCGACCAAGCCTTGTTGTTGCATGCATGAGGCTTACAAATCAGGGCTCTGGCGTCATTTCAAAAGTCAAGACCTTATATTGTAGAAAATTTGACATGGAAGTAGCACTGTAGGTACCTATGTCACTTTATGATCTGGTCATATATGGCAAGTTTTCAATTGAAACCCTGGAATTTGGAAATTTTACCAAACTGATTTATGAGCAAACCCCACATCATTAGGAATTGCAATTTGCAGCGGAAAATTTGTTCTTTTTAAGACAAATAATTACAAATATTTAGCTTCAATTGGAAAGAATTCGCAATCTTATGAAACTGGTTGAGAAAACCACACTATAGTTGACTGTTGTCACAAATGTTTTTTTTTTTTTTTTTTTCCCGTTTTTCTTTTTTTTTTAATCTGTCCGAGTTATTGGTGGCGAAAACGATATGTTTTCCCCCAATTTCCATTGTTGTGGTGATTGCCCCCGAGGATCAATGCCCCAGTTACGGAATGTGCCCAAAATAGAAATTAGGGTAAGGTGACGTCCTCTCCCTAGCCGCAAGTCCTTTGTGCAAAGTATACGGCTGTTCAAACAAGCCTTCAAAATTGTCTGAAAGGAGTTCTTCACAACATCTCATCATCAGACCCATCATATGACCCAAATACAACGAAAAATATTATTAACCCTTGGGAAAAAGTTTCGGCGGGAGCTGGGTGCGCCCCTATAAATCCGCACCTGAGGTTAATAACGGCCTTTTGTCAATCGTCCTTTGCACCCGAAAAAAAAGTTCAACAGGCAGACAGGGGGAAATATGAATACTGTCCTACTAGCAAAGTTGAGTCATATTGTGAACAACATGAGATATCTTTAGCCGGAATGATGATATTTCTGGAAATAATCACTCGTATTTTTTTCCCTTAAGTCGCTCTTATTATGCTTCAGATATTCATCGTCTTATTCTTCAACATTTCACTGACACTTGTTTCAATTCAAAATTTTAAATCGTTAAAAACACTTAATCACTAATGAGCAAGATGAACATTTTACGGCAAGTATCTGGCAATCTGACGAGAAATCGAAGACAAGCACTGGACAACGTAAACAAATAAAAAACAATATAAAATAGTATACTTACAAATTTTTTTCTACATTATAACTTCACCCAGTAGTAGCTTCAACTTTGATCAGTGGTAGCAATTTCTAGTCGAGTAAATTTCTTGGAGAGAACCTGACCTAACAACAGGAGCTCGCCCTCTGGTGAACCTCTGGTGTCTTTGAACATGTTTTAAAATGTTTCAAAAATAGAACCATTTTGTATCTCAGGACTCTTTTAAGGGAAACTTTTTCCTCGGTAGATCCTCGTTCCCCTTAGCCTTCACTGGGACAGGGAATATTCAAACGTTTCCAATCTGTTGAAATTTGGGGGATGAGTTCCTTTCAAAATCGGGAACTACCAAAAATACCCCTAACAAAGTGCACCTTCTATCTTTAATGGTCATTACAGGACACCGTTTTGCATTCAGACGACGACAAAGCTTCCCGGTGCTCCTGTATATCACCATATATTTTCCATGTCAGTTAGAAAATATGCCTTATGTCCGAACCCTCGCTCACTGATACCATAAATTTTATGCACTTCCCAGACTATAACGTTTTAAAAAAATCAAGTTATTGTTTAAGCCAGACTTATATAGACTTAAAACTATAGAAAGCATCACAATGTGATTTCAGGCAAAATGATTGTTACAGAACAACGTTCATATCTTTGTACATCTACTGCTATAAGGGATATTTCTGGGCAAAATTCCTTCTCTAAAGTTTGGTATTTTATCAACGCAGTGCAAAAACACGGCTTCGACATGAATGGCCTTTTTATGTACTATGTTACAGCGGCTAAAGCTGCCAGGGTTATTATGATATCATGAAAGTGTACTTCAAGTCAAAAAATTCAAAAGTAAATATTTGAGATCATGAAAAATGAATTCTATCTGTCCAACTCCCATCTTCATATGACATTCCTGAGCTGAGATATCAAATGTTGAAGTTTATTCACTTAAAACAAATTGGTCGATTGTGCAATAATTTGTGACTTTCTTGTGGTACAACTCACATAACATGCTTTGTTTCCCTTTATAATTAAAAATGTTTTTATGACCTTGAACACTTGTTCGAGGTCATTCCTGTTTGCTTGCATAGCATGTTGCACAAGAAGGGCTTAATTACGTGACCTCATAAGAGTAAGTGTGCTATCACACCTTGTTGCAAAAAGCAGTTATCTTTTACTATTTTGAATTAATGAAGTCACCACCTTGGTTTCACAGTCCCATACAGTGTTCAGACTTTAAGTGTACATAAAGTCAAAACATTCAGAAATATATATTAATGACCATGAAAAATAAATTCTTAGAGTCTAACTCCCATCTTCATAGGACATTCCCGAGATGAGATATCAAATGTTGAAGTTTATTCACTTAAAGGCATATTCTGGAGACAAAATTGGTTAACTTCAAAATAAGCAGAAACATTTTCTTTTTCAGAAGGTGAAAACGCCATCTCGATAGCTTATGGCGTTCAGAAGATACAAATTTTTAAAGAAATGCAAATTTTTGTTATGATTTGATGCATCATGGGAAATCTGTGATGTCATCGTGGCACAATAATTTAACATTGCATTCAATTTATTTATAATTATGATGCCGCTGCAGGCAGTATTAAGCAATTTTGTTGGTTATACTCTATGTATGGTGAAGGGTTATGCTAGATCTACAGGAAAAGATATTCAAACATTCCAACAGTATCAAATTTCAAGGACAAACAGGACCTTCAATTATAAAGAAAAACAAAAGGAATTTGACGCAATGTGCCCACATTACATAACTCTTTGTGTCTTTGTTGAAAGCAGAGGTATTTTTGAACTAAAATAACCAATCTTTAAAGTAAGATATCTTGAGTTAGGAAAATGGTATTGTGATAGGGTTTGGAGGACATGGTGTGGAATATTTTTGTTTTTCTTACAAGACAGAGGAGAAAACCCACCAGAACATGCCTTTAATATAAAATGGTACATTGCGCAATAATTTGTGATGTCATTCTTTTACTACTCAAATTACAATCTTTGTATTTCTTTGTTTTTTGTGAAAAGTTTCGGGGACGTAGTAGTTCCGTAATTCGACCGAATACTATGCAAGGATTTCGTCCGCTACCTCAAACGAAAACGTAAACAAATCAATCTATTACAGTTGGAACTCCTTGGAAAATAAGGTTCACAAGAATATTGGGTCAGGAAAGATTAATGGAGGTGTCGCCCTCTATTTTCCCCTTGTCCCTGCAACATGAGCGAACATGACTTTTTTTGGCGGCAATTTAGAATTTCAAAATTATTGCCATAGAATCATGGTCCAGTTATGACTTGGTTGCTCCTAAAGGAACGGTGACATACCAGAAAAGTGTCCGGGGTTTAATAAAGTATTAAAGAGTTAAGTTTCTAAAGAAAAAGAAAGTGTCAATATCGTTTACCGGTTTCGAAATATCTCTTCAAAGTTTTCAAACCACCTGTTGCTAATGTTGCACACACATACAAAAAAAGAATTGAGTGTAATGAATCTCAGTGATGACAATTCTTGTATTAAACCTTTGTTAATTATCTCATAGTAGCTCTTCATGTAGTGTAAGGTTCGGCAATTCATACCGATAGTCTTTAAGGACGATACTGAAACTTCTAAAATAAAACCCTTAGTGTATACTGATTTTTGCAATTGTCCTTAAAGTTAAAGTTTTGAAAAAGGAGATAATGAAGCATGAAGGCCTATGGCCTGTCCTTCCTTCGGCTTCACAAAGTTAACATATTCAGCTCATTTTTATGCATGAATAAATGCAGTTGAATTATTTCTTATCCTAGATTTTCATGGAAATTGCTGTCAAGAATTGCCCCTTACAGATTTTGGCATAAATTGAGCAGTCATTCATTTATTTTAATTTCCTATCTGCAGTTTTTACCTCTATTAAACCAATAATCTTTCTCTGCAAAGACTATCTCTACACAGATAAGCAGTGCATGTCCACATAGTTTGTTTACACAAGCATTCTACGCATCTTTGAAACTGTTCAGGAGGTCCAGACTCCTGTGTAAAAACCATGCCAAGATGATTCCACAGAACTGACGGTGGTCAGAATTGGCAATTAATTTGGAAAGTGTGGAAACAAATTGGGGAATTTGTCCCTCACTGCCAGTTTAATCCCTCTTCTTCTTCTTCTTCTTCTTCTTCTTCTTCTTCTTCTTCTTCTTCTTCTTCTTCTTCTTCTTCTTCTTCTTCTTCTTCTTCTTCTTCTTCTTCTTCTTCTTCTTCTTCTTCTTCTTCTTCTTCTTCTTCTTCTTCTTCTTCTTCTTCTTCTTCTTCTTCTTCTTCTTCTTCTTCTTCTTCTTCTTCTTCTTCTTCTTCTTCTTCTTCTTCTTCTTCTTCTTCTTCTTCTTCTTCTTCTTCTTCTTCTTCTTCTTCTTCTTCTTCTTCTTCTTCTTCTTCTTCTTCTTCTTCTTCTTCTTCTTCTTCTTCTTCTTCTTCTTCTTCTTCTTCTTCTTCTTCTTCTTCTTCTTCTTCTTCTTCTTCTTCTTCTTCTTCTTCTTCTTCTTCTTCTTCTTCTTCTTCTTCTTCTTCTTCTTCTTCTTCTTCTTCTTCTTCTTCTTCTTCTTCTTCTTCTTCTTCTTCTTCTTCTTCTTCTTCTTCTTCTTCTTCTTCTTCTTCTTCTTCTTCTTCTTCTTCTTCTTCTTCTTCTTCTTCTTCTTCTTCTTCTTCTTCTTCTTCTTCTTCTTCTTCTTCTTCTTCTTCTTCTTCTTCTTCTTCTTCTTCTTCTTCTTCTTCTTCTTCTTCTTCTTCTTCTTCTTCTTCTTCTTCTTCTTCTTCTTCTTCTTCTTCTTCTTCTTCTTCTTCTTCTTCTTCTTCTTCTTCTTCTTCTTCTTCTTCTTCTTCTTCTTCTTCTTCTTCTTCTTCTTCTTCTTCTTCTTCTTCTTCTTCTTCTTCTTCTTCTTCTTCTTCTTCTTCTTCTTCTTCTTCTTCTTCTTCTTCTTCTTCTTCTTCTTCTTCTTCTTCTTCTTCTTCTTCTTCTTCTTCTTCTTCTTCTTCTTCTTCTTCTTCTTCTTCTTCTTCTTCTTCTTCTTCTTCTTCTTCTTCTTCTTCTTCTTCTTCTTCTTCTTCTTCTTCTTCTTCTTCTTCTTCTTCTTCTTCTTCTTCTTCTTCTTCTTCTTCTTCTTCTTCTTCTTCTTCTTCTTCTTCTTCTTCTTCTTCTTCTTCTTCTTCTTCTTCTTCTTCTTCTTCTTCTTCTCGGTACACTCCGTTGACAGGAATCGAGGGTCGAGAGTTGAACTAGCATATGGAGTCTCTAATTTGCTTCGGCTTTTTATTGCCATTGTATTCTGTGGATGGTCGAGGTCAGACCGAAAATTTAAAAATATATACTGGAGTAATATGGAAAAAAATGAGTGTCTTTATTCTTTCTGTCTTCCTCACGGTGAACTTAAGATTCGGTATGACTACAACTTACAAGGTATCAAAACCTATTTCAGAGAGGACTCTATCTGAGGTAAACCAGATTCTTTGGAATTCAAACTCATGTGAATTGGGATGCATTTCTGCATTAAAAGAGGATGAAGGTGTCGTCATGACGTAATATTTATCTTAAATGTTTCCGTATATACTTTTTTAAAAGTACTGATATTTGATGAATCATTTCGTCATGTTGTGCGAATGACGAGTTAATTACAATATGCCTTAAAAACTTCGCTGGATTTCCAATACTCCTTAGTTACCCTTTCTTTATGAATCGATTGTAATTTAGCAGGAACGGACTGAAGAACATCAATCTTACCTCCATAATGATAAGATTAAAACATCAAATTTCTTTCAAATCTTAAATATTTCCTAATTGTCTGGTGAAGCTTTTATATTTAAAGCTATACTCTAAAAGCAGTCTGTTTAAATTTAACCAGGATTGTTGTCTCCAATTTTCCATACATATCCTGTTTAACTGGTTGACATCTAGGAAATCTGGCTATTTGTAACCAGGATTTGTATGGAAGTCATTGTTATCATTCACTTCAGGGTGAAAGGACAAGGATTTCCTTGTCATTTTAACGAGAATACATATGAAAAATTGGTGACAACGATCCTGGTTAAAATTTGACCAGGATGTTTTGACAGTGTGTCAGCAAAGACTCGTTTCTACGGTTTGAAGGACAAAGTCAGACCTAACCCTATCCCCTCTTCCTATCCCAAGAAAGAAAAAAATCTGAATACACCAGTTTTCAAATCCATATTTTAATCACTCACATATATCTACGCTCCTTACTGCTTTGCTTCAAATAATAGAAATTTGCGATTGGATTAACCATTTTCCTTAATTTAAAACGGTCATGTTATTTCTGCTTTGCCATTTCAGGTTTTTGCATAGATAATAATTTGTGTAAACAACAGTATTACCGCATCGCTCTAGAGTCTGTAGTAAATAACCGTAATTCCAGGTGGAATAGCACACAAAATATTGGTGTTGTTACTTAAAGGCCCAATTTTCTCATCCCAAACAGTATCGATTCTCCTGACCTTCTTAATTAAGCCCCTCCCACAATTGTCTGAAATTCACCCTCATCCAGGCACAGTCTCATTTTATTGCTCCAGGGTGAATATTGAAAGCTCAATGTGTATAATCAAAATGCTGTCAGAACAGTTCGTGCTGTGTAATACAAGTTTTGGTACTCTGCATTGTTTGAATTAGCAGTCAATCAAAAAGCTGGGCCAATTGAGATTTCTATTACCCTATACTAGAAGTATGAGAAGATTGTCCCTTTAACTTATAGTAGAGCTGAGAGTTCTGCTCCAAGAATATTCCGTTCTTGCGGATGTCGCCAGACTACCGAGAAGATCCCTATGAAAACAGCCTCAAGGTGACTTGATTAGTATAAGAGTATTTTCTCCCATGAATAACAGGATTAACTATTTACATCCAGTGAACCCTCTTTTTTCTGAGCCTGGAAGGAAACACGTTAACAGAGGATGCTCTGAAGAGTGTTGAAGTAACAAACTGCTTTTACAAGCAACTTGACTAATTATTTTGCTAGGAGAAGTTCTGACGAATATTATAGGGAAACACGCAACGTTTTTGCCACTCTTTCCCAAATCAGTGAGGGTTTTTGTAATTAATGTTTAACTTAACTAATAATATTAGGCATATATCAACCTCACTGGAAATAACTAGAAGCAATTCAGCATTTCCCAAAGTTGGAATTAAGATATAATTTCCAAAAGAGAACTCCACTAGAGATGAAAAAAATAAAAATAAAAAATAGAACAAACATGATCATGTACTCTCGTTTGTGCATCACGTGATTTCAATTGATTTTTATCAATTGTGAACCATCAAAGTATGGTACCGTTAAAGGATACTTCTTTGATTCATCACAACCTGAAAATTAAACATGCTACAATTAAAAGGTCAATGACTGGTCACATGGATGAAATATGTCTTCTTTTGTCTTTTCCATTTTGTACCTGTCCATGAACCTTGAAAAAAAGTGAAGCACTCTATTATTTATTCCCGTGGACCATTGAGCCACACAAAATCTAACCTAACTGCCTAGAAAGCAAGAAATAAAACCACATTGAACCCTTCAAGTAACTGGATCACTCCATTACACAAACCCTCCAGTTAGGTGTTTAACTCCCTATAATTACAACTTGGGAACAGCTGGGTGATTTTTCTCTTTCTAAAGAATTTAATTGTTTCCACTTGGGTGAAAAGGTTGGCAGTAGGGAAGACACGCTCCAAAGAAATTGGTCAAATTGTCAAACGACGAGGCGAACTATGCATCAAACCAAAAATAGTCAAGTAGTTGAACTAAACACCTCTATGAGCCAAATGTAACCAATACGTAGGTGAGATTCGGCGATAGTTTAGTCACGCAACATGACTAATTTTGAATTGGTGCATAAATTCTTGGTCCAGTCCTTAGTCAATTCGACCAACGTGTTGTTTAACCCTTTACCGTTGTTTGGGTCCTTTTGGACCCATGCGGAGAGCTCGGCTGCCACCCATCTTTACTGTTTCACGCGGAGCTCGAAATTGCGAGTAGCTACCCGAAACTTCGGCCACAACAACGAGAGAGACAATAGTTTAAGGTCACGGGGTCAATGGCCTACGGAAGCCGATGCGGGGCGGGCTACGTCCGCTTTTCCGCCCTCTCCCGAGGCGCGCAGATATCCCCCGATCGGAGCACAACGTTAAAGGGTTAAAGTGCAATATGACCAATAATTGCCAGGATTTCCACAAGCAATGGTTTCCATGTACTCCTCCGAGGACGTGCCTAAGAGAAAAGCATCGGACAAATCACAGGAACAAGCCCAAGATCTTATCACATCATTCCAATCAATGTCACGTAAATGCGTCACTTAGCTGTGAATCTTATTCTCTTTCTTTTAAACGGACCGTCCCAATCAACGTCCAGTCTGCATCCCTCGCTCACTTTCGACGACGAGATTATATCGTTCCAACCGTGCAGAACATGGGATTAGTCTCTCTATTGTAGATGTTAAGATAGCTTCCTCCCCAGGACTAATTCTCCACCTTGTGACTTTTCTCGTAAAGTCGAGCGTAAATAAATCTACTATTGTCGCCATGGGCGTCCGGGAGGGGAAGGGGGAAAGGGGGCGCACTGCCCCCCTGGAAAATCAAACTTGTGAAAAATTAATTAAAAATTGAAATAAACAAATTAAAAATAAATCATCAAAATGTCTTCACCCACACCGTCAGTTTCTACTCGTGTGATATGCAGACACTGTGACCAGGAATAGCAATAGAGAAGATGGTATGCTGAATAGTGAAATGGTAATTAGGGACCGTCATTTGTGATATCTATTGGAAATTTGTAATTGCAAAAACTATGCCAAAATTGTACTAGCTCAGGTATGTGGTTTTGCATATGGCATCCGACTATTGATGAATGCGTTGGTCTTGGTTTGGTCCAGTGCTGATCGCGCGGATGTAACTGGGATATACAAGGTGAATATGGGGGGGGGGGGGGTATGATTCATAATTAGGTAACGGATATAGGCCTATATAAGCTGTTTGACAGTTGTAAGTTTTATCGTGTATAGACGTGTGAGGCCGTGACCGAGAGGCAGATTTCCCTTCAACAATTTTTTACATTGAAAATTCTAAAAAATTAAAAATTACAGACATGAAATTCCTGTTTCAGGGCAGGGTACATGCAGCTTAAAACAATCGCCAAGTGTCGTTTCCGGTCATCTGAAGGGTTTGTAAAGCCGAAAATTTTCTTTAAGCTCCCCGCCAAAGGATGGTGGCAATCCGCTTAGATAGTGTACACAATTCAATCATCCATGAATGGCCTTTCCCCCCCCCCCCCCTTGTAAAAATTTCTGCTGACGCCCATGGTTGACATGGTTAAATTGGGTCTGGGCATCGTGCGTTGATAATAGAGACGCAAATACTAAATAGCAGGTTGATGAACATTATTCTGAGACTTTTGAAAACTGAAAACGCGGAAATAAGAGAGTGGGAAATATCGTAAAAGCTGCATGCTAAACATTAGTAATACATGATGCGTATTACAGTAAAATAAAAAGAAAAATAAATAAATAAAAAACAATTAAAAAAAAAAAGGCCGGTGATTTGGAAAAATTGCAAAAGGTGAAAGATAACACTGAGGTGTGAACAATGTTAAAAACCGTCCAGTAACTGCAACTGCAGTTACGTAAATAGAAGAAATCATATAATTAAACATGAACGTAATTTATGCCTGCCGAAAACGAAATTTATTGGATTGTTGGTGGGTCTAGCTTATACCCCCATCACACGGAGGCTACGTCAATGGATTTGCCGCTGCGTCAATCAAAAAATGCTAAAACGCCGCAGAAACTTTTAGAAATCTCCAAGGACGTGATGAGAACTTCCATGAACGCGATGTGATCTCCGTGGGGTCAAGAGGCAAATTTTCTGCTACGCGGACTTTGAACATGTTCAAAACCCACGTAGCATTGACGTAGCTCATAAAAAGACGCAGTAAAGACCTACTAACAACGCCATGTACGTAACATAACCGTAGTGGACACTTAATTTTGTCGGTTGGAACGTAGCAACAACCCAACGGCCACTTCGCCAAAGTTTCCTGCCCTCCTAGTAGCGTTGTCAGTTGGTAGTACGTCCTGCCTATCGACGGAGTTTTGCCTTCGTTACAGAAGACTTCCTTAGGTAAGTTCTGCGCTGTGAAAGTTCATTTAAAATTCCAGCAACGTCAATGAAGTTCAAACAAAGACATAGTTACATTCTCATCACTCTATGCAAAAGCTATATTCGTCAAACCGCTGGTATCAGTGCTCTTCAAATTTGAAAGTAAATCAGTGGTGTAACCACGGGGGTGGTTTTGGGAGTTAGGACCCCCATGACCCAATCTTGCAATGCAAATAATACATTAAAAAGCGGTTTTTCCTCTATATCATTACACTTTTCACTCATGTTGTTCGCCCCAACCCCCTTCCCACGACACAAGCCTCAACCCCAGCCTCCCCCCATGACACAATCCTGGCTACGCTACTGAAATACAAAATAATTTGATTTTTCAGCAGTTTGCTGCGCACTTGAATCAGCAGATTCTAAATTGACAATTTGGACTGCTAATTATGAGAAAAAGAAAAAGAGAAGGGAATCATTGTCGTGTTGGGTGCGCTCCTGGCTGCATGCCATTATGACCGACTGCTTGCTGAATTAAGAATGGAGATTCAACAGTCATTTTTTAATTTTCTGAGAATGTCTCCTGACATGTTTGATGAATTGTTGAATAGAGTTGGTCCTAGGATATCCAAACAAGATACTTACTGTAGGAAGGCTTTGTAATCCGGTCTAAAAGTTGCTGCGACTATACGTCACTTGGCATCTGGGGATAAGTACCCGACCCTTCAATATGATTTCAGAGTTGCACGCAACATTTGCTCCATTTTTGGTTTCCCGAAAGGGAAAACCTATGGACTCACGCAGACAAGTCTTTTGCAAAACGTGTAGGATCGTGCATTTTAGTGTTGGCGTATACTATGTCTCATCGACTTCCTTAACATTGGTGCACAATTACTTCGCGGTTACATAATTGTTCACTGTCTGAAGCAAATGCGGACCGGCTTTATCAAAAATTGGTTTTGATGTCTCAGCCAGACGAGGGCAAACGTGGGCAATTGTGTGCTTTGTTTCTACAAAAAAGTATTGTTTGCAATTGAAGAAAAAACCCGAACACTTTTTATTCTGTTTGTTTCGTTTCATACATTTTATCATAACATATTTTTACTTCATAGTTCAAACTTTGAGGAACAGCAGCTTTTGACGAAAGAAATATTTTTACCTCCTTTAAAATGTTTCTAACCTTTGTTGGGCACTAAGTTATGTAACAGGTATCGATCGTGTTCAAATAAGATTTAGAAGGTATGGAATCCAAGAGAAAGCATAAAGAAGAATCCATATGCGTTAGCACTTTGGGGGGAAGGCATCATACTGTCAGCAGTCACTTATAAAGGGCGGCCTTCTGGTGGTTTTTCACTAAGAATTTGTTTAAAAAAATCCACACACACACACACACATACACACACACACAATAAAAAAATCCACACCGTGTCCTTCAAACCCTCTGGCGATTCCTTTTCCTAACTCAAGATATCTCATTTTAAAGATTGGTTATTTTCATTAAAAAGCCGCTGCTTTTCAACAAAGCCACAAAAGTTGTGTAATGTGGGCACATTGTCTCGGATTCCTTTTGTTTTTCTTAATAAGTTTAATTCCTTTTGTCCTTGAAATTTTATACTGTGGGAATGTGTTAACATCTTTGCCTTTAGATCAAGCATTACCTTTCACCTTAAGTAGAGTACAACTACCACCGTTGGTTAATACTTTCTGCAGCGTAATCAAAATTATGAATAAAAATGAATGCAATGTGAAATTAACGGGTCACGAAGACATCACAGATTTACATAATGCACCAAATCAAAAGAAAAAAGTTGCATTTCTTTATAAATTTGTATCTTCCGAACGCTGTATATTGCTATATTGTGATGAATTTTTCACCTCCTAAAAATTTCTTTTCTGCATATCTTGAAGTTAATGAATTTTGTCTCCGGAATATGCCTTTAATTATCCTTTCGGGAAACGTTTCACGATTCAGTTTTGATTATACCAGAAGTGTGCCGTGCGATATTGATGTATCGAAAGAAGACGTAATCTCCTGTCCAATAACACCAGTTGGATGACGTTTCATTGCTGATGAATTTTCGAAAAAAATGGAATGTCCCGCATGCTTGTTCTGCAATTGATGGAAAACATATTGCTCTTAGAAAACTATATTGGCCGTGTATTTCATTTATAAGGTTTTCTTTTCCGTAGTTCTGATGGCTTCAGTTGATGCGGATTACAAATTTGTGTGGCTAGACTTTGGTGGATATGGATCGATGTCTGATGCGCAGATTTACAACGCGTCCGAACTGAGAGAGTGCTTAGAAATGGAACAATTGGATCCCCGGCGAAGCCATGCCCAATGATGATCGAGACATGCCATTGACGACGCCTTTGGACCCAGAACCTACCTAATGAAGCCATTTTCCAACAGAGGCCTGGCTGAAGAAGAATTAATAGCCAAGTACAGAATATCCAGGGGTAGAAGAGTGGTAAAAAATGGATTCGGAATACTTCCTCAACGATGACAGGTACTTCTCATCACTTTGCAGCAAAGTCCAAATATAGTCAGACTTATCGATGAAACTTGTTTGTGTCTTCACAGCCTCATGAAGATAAGATATCCTACATTGCAGAGTGTTCAACTTGACATAGAAGATTATGACCATAATGTTATCCCAAGGGTGTGGAGAAAACATGTCAACCTGCAGGACCTAAAAGTAGTTGCGGTGCAAAATAGGGAAACCATTGCAAAAAAAAAAAAAAAAAAAAGAGATAGAGACAGTATTTGAAGTTAAACTTCAATAGTGCAGCAGGATCTGTGCCTTGGCTAGATATAATGATAAGATTCTCTCAACAAGCTCAAACATGAATACTGAACAAAAAGTTTAAAGAGGAAATTTAGGCTATCGAAATCGATTTTTATCAAGATATAGGCGAGTTATATCTCTAGGCCCATCTTGGGCGTGGACCATTGGTATTGATTGTTTTGTTCCTGATGCATGTCTTGATTCTTTAATCTCATTTAAATTTATGAACATTACAATGAAAATAACGTGAGATAGAAACCATGTTTCAAAAAGCTTTATTTTAATTATATAAGTATGTGGATTTAAATCAGCTTTGTTCATGCTCAATAAAACGTGTAATTGTTATCACAAGAGAGTGAAAAAGCTATAGTGGCATGTGCCAAATAGGAATACCACTGTAGTGAAGAGGCAGGCTCATTATTTGAAGTTCAAAAGCTCCATTGGATATGTGCCTTGGCATGATAAAATGATAACATTCTCTCAAACATTAGTTCTGAACTAAAAGTTACACAAGTGCGGTTTACAGTATCTGTGACTCTCTAATTCTCCACGATTTTGTTCATTATAAGTGCCAAATATATGTAAAAAGGAATTAAGCTTTTCGAATTCGATATTTATGAAGATATGAACGAGTTATTCTTATAGGTCCGTCTTGGGCCGGGACTATTAGTAGCTGTTGATTTTTTTGTTTCTGATCTTTATTTTGATCATTTCATCTCATTGAATTTTATAAAAATAACAATGAAAATATCGTCAAATGAATAAATTTCACGTTAACTTTTGAAAAGATCTCTTTGAATCATATATATGTATGGGTTAAATAAAATCAGCTTTACGTTTGTTTAACAGAAAAAAGGTGATATTGGTGTGGTCGACATACTGTTGACGTAGGAACAAGCAGTCTCGAGCAGCGGGAACGCCCTGGAGATGTACGGGAAACGAACCAGGCGTCGCGTGTGCGGCATCCTGCGCGTAGATAGAACCGATTGGTAACCCCGAAAACGCCATGGGAAATCCATGAATGCAACAGCAACGTAGAAAGTGCTTGGCAAGAACGTGGCGTAAATGGAGCAATTTTCAAATTTTCTTGGATTTCCTCGGAGACCAAGAAGTTGTTGCGACGTTTTGTTGATTTTTCCGAAAATCCGAGAGCGTAGCGTGATCTTCCTCCAGTGTGATGGGGGTTTATATATATCGGGTTAGACATGTCAACCATTCATGTAGCTCCTAGGATAGAGAATTGTAAGAGACTTGAAATGATGGGGGGTTTGTTAGGCAGATAGTACACGATTCATATAATGGGGGCAATAACGGTGGAAAATTAATCCATTTATGTTTGGGGCCGGCAAATCCAAATTTTGCAATGGGAACTGTTACACGATTTTATACATCGAGGTTACATAAATTGTAGTACTCAACTTTTTATGTCTGTTTCGTTTTCGCTTTGAAATCTACTTCAGTTTGCGCTTTGTGATCAAAGCCTAAGTGTATTAGGGTAATTTTTTAGAAAAAGCCTTCAGCAAACAAATAGAATACAAACAAAGAAACAAAAACAAAAAATCAGAGAGCGTTGAAGATGTATGATTTAAATATGTTTCATTTCCAAAAAGGATCTACTAACTGCAGTGGACATGGCGACAGACGGTTTTTTTTTTCAATAACGAAGACTTTTTTCTTTCGTTCCTCTGTAATCCTCGTTTCATTTTTCTCTGATGAATATGTAAATGAAAGCAATTTGAATCGTATGTCTGACTTTCACATTAACATTATTATTCAAATGGGAAACAGAACGTTTTAAATGAAGTTTACAATTAGTCTTTATAAAGTATGCGTTTTAAATACCTCACGTGTGATTTCTTATTTCTGTTGATATGTAATATATCCATATGTGTCTCTCTTTCGTCGGAGTTGTTTTATGAAACTAGTAACATGCAATCATAAATAACAGTACACAATATAAACTAATTTTAAAGATTTGAATGAATTTTTTGAGAACTTTTTTGTGCTTGTTTAGAAGAAAAACAAAAACATCCATTAGCATGTTAGTCTAGATGCAGGAAATGAAAAATAAGTACTCTCTTTAACGGAGGTTTCTATATGACTGAATATGCAAGAGCTGGTTTGTAAGTAAACTGAATGAAAAGGTTTTTTTTTTTTTCAATTAACAAGGCATATTATGTGCGAATGGGTTATTTACCATAGCATTCAAACATTGACTGATACCTCTTAACATGATAATTACGTCGAGTTGGACTCTTGACTGGCGCAGGGAGGGGGGGGGGGGCTTATTAGTGTGATGAAAAGGATTTTGAGACAAAAGTATATCCCACGGCTAAATGTGATACCATGTGATGAAAAGACATCTGCCTGAAGGTTTCAGCACACTTTCAGCTGGAGTTAACTATCTAAGCGTAGAGCCACCATCGGTTGGCGCTGAGCGTAAAAAGATTTTAACACCTCCCAGATGGCTGGAAATGGCATTTGCCGGGTTTAATTGTATTTAATTCTGGTGGGAAAAATTGTGAATTTTCTCAGATTCAAACACAATTTTGAGATACTGATTAGCTCAGTTCATTACTTCACTGGACTATGTATCCAAGGATTCCAAATCCAGAATCCTGCTGTATGTTGAAAGCAGCTGTTCCAGTGCATGCCTGAGGAAGGTGTTTCCATAGGCGTAGGGAAGCATTTCAGTTTGGAGGCAGAAGACTTTTGCACGGAAAATATAATTCTGCCTGTAAGACAGTCAAAGCGAAGCGCCACAACTGGTTGGCACGAGGCGTACAGAAAATTTGAAAATTCGTACCTCTCAGACCGTCGAAAATGACATTTTTCAGGCTTATAAATGGGATACCAGCAGTAGCTATTTTAAGTTTCAATCGCAGATAAACGTTTACCCCAAACTAAAACACAGCAAGAAAGAGTAAGTGGAGCGCCACCATTGTTGGCGCGAAGGGTACAGAAAATTTTCAAATATCCGACCCCTCAGACATTTGAAAATGGCATTTCCGGGGCTTAGAGGGGGATCTAAGCAGAAGCTGATTTCTTTTTGCATGTTCACTTGAAACTAAATATCTGCTTGGAAAACTATCTACGCGGAGCTCCAGCACTGGTTGGCGTGGAGCGGACGATAAGTTTGAAAAATCGGATCCCTGAGACAGTCGTAAATGACATCTCCCAGGCTTACTGGGGGATCTTAGCAGTCGCTATTTGTTCAGAAAATAACCAGATAGAATGCATCACTGCCAATCGATGAAATGGTTCTGAAAACGGAAAGCGGAATTGAAAACATACTAACGGATTTTACTCTATTGCGACTGTTGGCTAAATTCAATATTTATTGATACAATTGTGTGACTGCCCGAACTTCCCACTATATATGACTTTACTTTTGAAAAAAAAAACATGTCAAGGTGTGTTTAAATGAATTTTCAAACAGACTTTTTAGAAGACATTCTCACACTGCATCAATGAAGTATCGAAAAACAAACAGCCCAATTTTTATAACCATTGCCCGTATTTGGCTCTAGAGTAGGATAGATGGCAAACTCTCAGGCACCTGAACACCCTCGTGTCTGTGCGTTGGTTTAATTTGGCAATTGAAAACGTCCCAGTATTTTTTTTTTTAACCTTTGCCCGAAGCGTTAACTTTTATAACATTAACGGTTGGTATAACATTTAGTGTTAATTGTTATTACAGTTACGGTAGGTGTAACATTTCGCGTTGTTTTAACATTTAAGGGTGGTACAACTGCAATTGTAGACGTAAAATATTGATATTCTGTCAGTCCAACATCCGGGCATTTGCGTTACCTGGGTCATGAAATCTTCAACTGGAGTGAAAACAAGGACAGCCTGGCAGTGAGTACAGTACGCTTATGCTATTGACAGAGCCTCGGGATAGCGGGGAAACACGATTGTGGGCCCAACTGGCAATCTTTGTTGAGATTGAATAGCAATCTCAGAATGTCAATAATGTCAGGCGAATGCGAAAAAATTGGGTGCCTGTGCACAAAACATTCGCTTACGAACGGCGAGAAACCCATTCCCATCGGGGTAGGCCTATCGTGCGAGACTGGCCATTGCGTTAACAGGCCATCTCGTAAAGAAAACGGTAAATTCCCGTCGCGAAAAGTTCTCGTAAGACCATCTGATCACGAAAGTTGGATATTTCAATAAAAATTGGCCATTATTCACAAGCTAAAAAAGACTGCACGTTGTTTATAAGGAAGAGTTACACAGTAAACCTATATGTTTGCACTGATGCTGTACTGTGCTACAACAACTGTTTCACTCCAACACGTCACGTGATTGACTCTTCGCACCGGATGTGACGTTCCTTGAACGGACAGAATAGGACACAATCTTGGTCTATTTCTCCATTGCAAGAGCTTTATATGCTTCTCAAGCAGATGTTGTGGTGAATGGCTTTGGAGTTTGAGGATCAATCAATAGTAATTTGAAAGGAAGAAACTATGAATCAATTTGGTATTTTTGCTTGTAATGAAATACACTAATACCTAAATGACCTTTAATACATTCTCTAATACCGTGTAGTTGTTCAACAATAGAAAGCAATGTAAAATCATTCGAACAAGATCCATGTTTTAGTTCTGTTATGAGTACCACCTGATGCGTTTATGGTCGAGTCACCAGTTTGTACAGTCCAAATTGGATTTTTTTTCTAGTCCAGAGTACTCCCTCTTAGTACTCATATAAAGCGAAAAGTTTGGAAGTTAAAGATGTGTTTTGAATACATTAAGAGAAATCTGGATTTGCATGTCTGAAGTAATGTTTAAAAGGAAAAAGATATTTAATAAACATAATGAATTCTTTTTGATTTATACTTACTTTTTCCATGACTAAATTAAATAATGTTTTGGGAAGGACAGTAGATTGTTGTGTTTACGTATGTTTCCTACAGTTAAGGCCGGAATAGGTACCGTAACCTTCCCCGACCGGTGGGAAGGCTTGTCCAATGTAAGGCTAGACACGTTGTTATCCGCTGGCGCCACCTTTCCACCAGTCTCTGAATGCCCGGCGCAAATACTTTCATAAAATTAACAACTTGGTCGAATGCTATTTCGACTTCTTTTTCAGTACATTTTAGCACCCCATGGGAACCCTCAAGCCATTTTTGATCCATGGATAGTCCCCCTGAAAATGTTTGTAAATTTGAGTTTCACCCATAACCATTACATTAATATTAACTTACTTAATTATCGTAGGGAAACGAACTTCATCTGCTGATGATTTTTTAATTGTAGATCAATCAATCTAGGTAACACTGATTTAGGTTTGATGCGGTATATGTTTACCCAACTTTTTATTACAACTATGCACAGGAGTCATTAACGTCACCAGGTCATTGTGTTCACAGACTCCCTGCGAGACGTTTTTACACTGCAAGGCAACGAGCAAAAACACAAGGCTGTATGCTCTCCGTGAAGTTTTCTCCAATCTGGTGCAATTGCAAAAATCAGTTGGCCTAGCATAGGTCCCTAGTCACGTGGGCAAACATGGCTATGAAAAACTCGATGCACTTGCCAGGGAAACCCTACAAATGGACGTCACCAATCTTAACTTGCCCCACACTGATTACCGATCTAACATCAATGGGTTTGTCAAATCGAAATAGAGAGAACTTTGGAATTCCTATCCCGAAAGCAAATTGTACCGGATCAGGGCTCGCATCGGCCACTATTACCTTACGCATGCCTATCTACTTCACGGGGATGGAATACCGCACAGTATGCCATGTGACTGCGCTGTCGCAGTCAGTCACATTTTCACTGACTGTTATGGACACGCCGGTATTCGCAAGAAATACTACATCGTGCTCGACATAAAGTCGCTATTTTCGGCTTTCTCAAGGAATACCCTTTATAAAAATTGCTGTCATGACTCCCGCAATTACGATTTTTATAGTGGAAAATGACCAAAGTTTTTTTTAGGAAGTTGTACCTCAATATTGGAGATTTTTCTTTTCTTGGTGACACTTCATAGCACATGAGTGTTGGTGTGTCGTCAATTCCTATCTAACTTACTAGTAACTAACTAACCAACAAACTAACGAAGTTACCAACCGACCCGCAGACCGACATTAACTTACACTATTAAAAATTTCTGTAAATTTACACACTTTTTTTAACTTAAACTTTTCGTATTTTACTTTTAATAGAGATTTTCTGTATCTTTACAGACACTTTGTATTGCTACAATAAAAAAGGTTGTTTAACATGTATTTTCTGTTTATTTGAAAACCATTTCTGTCTGCTTTTTTAACCAAATTTTACTGCTTTGTAAAACCTTTTCTGTAAATTTACAGAAATTTTAACAGTATTTTGTGTCTATCTGATTTCACATAAATATACTGTCATTTAACAAACATTCATTTTGTTTTTAAGCTGAAAAAGAAACAAAAATAAGCCCAAACAAACAAATAAGAAATAGCCAGAAAATTTTCAATATATAACATGCATCGTTCTGCGAAGTTTCAGTTAAAAAAAACATTTTTGGCAAATTTATGGCCCTTTTCGAAAATTAACTTACATTTATTATAAAAGCATACTTAGCTCTTACGTTCTTAGTTATAAATATCGTACAACTGGTGTTTTGTCACAGATTTTTAAGTAAAAAAAAAATTGTAAGGCCCTAATTTCAGAGCACTGACGATTGGTATACTGATGTCAACTAATCGCCACAGGCGCTCATGCACTTGATCGGAGCAAATTAAAAACGTTTCACAAATTTACTTGAAAGAGTCTGTAAATTTACCACTTTATGACGTAAATCTCATTTTGCATAAATGGGTGGAGCTTATTTTGTAGGCATTTTCCTAACAAAAGGATTGCTGTTGCTTTGAATAATATCTTCTTTGGCGTTTTTTTAATCAGGAAGTGACAAACTTATTGTTTACCTTGTCTGGAAATGTTTGCAACCAATATATTTGCATTTTTTGTCATATTTATTTTAAAAACAATTATTATATTGTACAAAAAATGTGACCTTCCAATTACAAAGTTCCTAGAGATAGCAGTCTATTTGACAACAATATGACAACAAAGCATCCTCAATGTGTTTTGATTGGTTCAGTTCTGGTCTTCGTCGAGAGCGGACGTGTTTCACGGAGCTCTCGCTGATCGTGCTGAATTTTGGCATTGTGTTGTACTGTGCTGCTTGTTATACTAACATAAACTACTATTGTCGTTTTACCGAAGTGTTGGATATTGGGTGTGGTCTCTCGCTTGGGGACGTGGTTTGGCCGTGCTCGTTTTAAAGCACGCCTGGTTTATAGTTTTTTGTTGGGTTCCCTTTTTTTTCCCCTGCCTGGGTTTGATCTGCTGTGCTGAAGTTTTCTCTAGTTGCTGCGTGGCCTTGTGCCACAACCTTGCTGCTATGCCCGGAGGTCGGGATAGCAGTATCGTTAAGTTACAGTTTGAGTCGAGGGGGAATGTTACACCCCAGCATGTTTTTTCTGTGTTGAAGAACAATAAGGTAGATGTTAAGGATATAGAGATGCTGCAGGCCCTTGCATCCCGAAATACGTATGATTTGAAGTTCCGGGCTGATGCTGCCCGATTGAAAGGGGTTTCCTCCCTTAAGGGTGTGGAGGGTCTCACTGTCACCCCATATGATCGCTCTGTGGTGGTGACTGTGTTGTACCTCAATTTTGAGGTATATCAGGCCTGGTGGCGAGGGTTCTAGGACAATACGAAACTGTCTCTGACTGGCGTTGGGTAAAGTATAATGAAGGTGAACTGGCCGGTATTCTCAACGGAAAGAGACAGTTCCGTATGGAGCTAAAACGAGACATCCCCTCCGTCTTGTTCATAGGGGGTTCTAAGGCCCACATCAGGTATTTTGGCCAGCCCCGCACCTGTTTCCAGTGTAGGGAGGAGGGGCATGAGGCCAGGTCATGCCCAAACAAACGTTGTGGCAGATGCCTGCAGTTGGGGCATGAGAGGGCAACATGTCCCAATCAGGTGCGGTGTAACCTGTGTGGGGAGGAGGGATATGTCTCTGGTGCCTGCCCCACATTGTACTCTGCGCGTGCAAGTGCAGATGTCGAGCCGGCAAGTGAACCCTTGTCTTCAGACCCTGAACCAATGGTGGAGGAACCCAGGTCCCCTACGCCTGATGAGGTGGCACATCAGGTGGAACAAGAGTTCCTAGCTTCTAAGGGATGTGAAGTGGTCTGTGGGAACCCTGAGGTAGGCCCTTCCCAACCCTCCACATCGGTACCTGAGTCACACTCTCTTCAACAGCTCCCGGGGAGGCTGGAATACAAACAGTGGAGCACGACCTCAGAATGTCCTCGGACTCGGAATCTGACTCTGCCATGTCAGATGTGGGAGGACCTGCCTCAGAGCCTCCACCAAAGGACCCACCATCTGGGGAGGGCTGGTTTGATTTGTGTGAGGCCGTTGAACTTGAGCCCAAGTTGAAAAGGTCGGCCTCAGGGGAGGTGTCCGACCGGGGAGGGGGAGCTAGTCCTTCTGTGCCACCAGAACCAGATCCATGTAATAAAAAGGCCAGGTCAGAGACAGTTTTGTAATTTCACACTCCACATTTCATGAATGGTCCCCTGTCCCTCATGACCCTGAATGTTAACGGCATGAGGGACAGTCGGAAGCGGTCCAGAATATTCCAGTTTTGTAAGTCATTGAGTGTGGACTTCGTTTTCCTCCAAGAAACTCACATTGTTAATGAGGACGATGTCTACACCTGGTCCTACGAATGGGGTGGGGGTTTGTACGCTTCCTTTGGTTCCGCATCTTCCTGTGGATGTCCTTTTAGTTTCTCCAAGATGGACTTCCCTGGTCGGAAAGGTTGATCATGATCATGAGGCCGGTTGGTTATGCATCACCATCAAACATCCTTGCGGGAACTTCTTCTTATGTAACGTTTATGCCCCTAACCAACCTACAGACAGAAGGAATTTTTTGCTACCCTGCCATCCTTCGTTCCTGGCTGTGCCCCTTGTATCCTATCTGGAGACTTCAACTGTGTCCCTGACACACGGTTTGATCGAATGTCCACCTTCACATCTTCAAGCTGTAGTGTCGGTATGGTGGAGTTGGACATGTTCACAAAGAATCACGATATGGTTGACGTTTGGAGAGTGCAGCATCCTGGCTTGTCCGTGTTCACTTGGCACCGCCCTGATGGCACGGACGCCTCAAGGTTGGACAGGGTGTACGCTCTAACGGCTCTGTCACCAAGTGATTGCGAAGTTGTGGCATGTCCAATTTCGGACCATGATGCAGTTACTGTCTCATTCAGACCCCCAGAGTCATGGCCAGTAGGGGAGGGGGTTCTGGAAAATGAACACAGATATTCTAACGGAGGCTGAATATAGCAAAGATTTTAAGGCCAGATACGAAGGGTGGCGAACTTTGAGGCCGGCCTTTTCAACAGATTTAGAGTGGTGGGATGATGTAAAGACCCGCATCAAACAGTTTACAGTGGAATATTGTGTAGCAAGAGCTCGTCGAAGAAGGGAGGAGTTCCTTTCACTTTGCTCTAGGGAGAGGAACGGGGACCACTCCGCACTTCATGCAATCCAACAGTACCTTGATGGAAAACTACACGGGGCCCGGGTTCGTGCTCGTGTGCATTGTGTGAGGCGGAGGAGAAACCAACCATTAAGTTCTACCGGGACGTCACAAAGAATGCCATCGATCGCAGTATAAGAGCTGTCCGTGACGCCCACGGTGTGGTACATAAGGACCCTCTCGACATTGTAGAAGTGTATAAAAACTTTTATGAGCAGCTGTATACCCAGGCAGATGTCGATGAAGACCTTCAAAAGTCCCTATTAGATAATATTGACAAAACCCCTCTAAAGATCAGAATGATGAACTTGGCTCCCTTTGACTGTTGACGAGCTCTGGAAGGCAGTGGCGAAGATGAAAGGCGGAAAGGCACCTGGGTCCGACGGTATTCCAGTAGAATTCTGTAAACGCTTCTGGGGGTACCGTAGCACATGATCTCCGTGACGTATTCGTCTCTGGCTTCCTTGCTGGCTCATTGAGCCACTCGCAGCGCACAGGCATAATAACTTTGCTGCCGAAGTCAGGGGACCCCCTCGAACCGAAAAACAAACGGCCAATCACCTTGTTAAATGTAGATTACAAGATTCTGGCGAAAGCCCTTTGCAACAGGCTAGGCACAGTTATGCCAGATCTTGTAGGGTCCTTTCAGACTTGTGCGGTGCGGGGACACAGTATTCAGCAGAACCTCTGGGTGGTGCGGGACTTAGTTGAATACGTGATGGACCGTGATCTTCCATGTGCCCTTGTCTCCCTCGATCAGGAGAAGGCCTTCGACATGGTTGATCATGGATTCCTCTTTAAAATTTTAAAGAAGTTTTGTTTGAATCCAGTTTTTGTTAAATGGACCTCCTTATTGCACAATAGTGTAAATAGTCGGGTTATCGTTAATGGCCTACCGTCAGACCCCTTCAGTGTCCAACGTGGCGTACGGCAGGGGTGCCCCCTATCACCTTTACTCTACGTATTGTTTAGTGAATCAATAGCAAGAGCCTTTCAAGTAGAGCCTTTGTTTCAACCATTTCACATTCCCGGTGGTGTTGAAGTTAAGTGCCTTCAGTATGCCGATGACGTCACATGCGTAGTCTCCGACCTAGCTTCCTTCAAGGCCCTTAGTGGCACGTTGTCTAAGTTTCAAAGAGCCACAGGTGCCAGACTGAATCCCAATAAGACCAAAGGACTTCGCCTAGGTAAGTGGCGGTCAAGAAGACTGCCCTTCGCTGCATCATGGGTAGACGACGCCATAAGGATAAACGGCATATGGTTTGGTTATGGGCAAACCGAGTTACTTACCTGGAATGAGAAAGTGGACCTGGTGGAAGCTAGGTTGAAGGACTTCGGCGAGCGCCACATTAGCCTGTTCGGAAAGGTGACAGTTATCAATCGTTTTATTTATCCCCTTTTGTGGTATCCAGGCACCGTTCTGGCTGCTCCAAAGGGTGTCCTGTTGCGTCTCGAGAGGGCTGTGTTTAGGTTTTTATGGGAAGACGGAGCTCGTAAGAAGAGGGATGGTATATCAGGATGTTAGGCGAGGTGGGTTGGGCCTTGTGCATTTTCCTTCCAAACTCCGTTTTCTCCTGACCAAGTGTGTTTATAGTGCTGTAGACAGCAAAATGCCTTTGCCTATTTTGTACGTTATTGGGGGATTATCATTCCGTCGGTTCTTTCCTCCCTGTTTAGTTACAGTGAACCCCACAGCTGGAGGCCCTCGGAAGCATACAGTCAAATGAGAGAAACGCTCCTAATTATATCTAGAGTTGGGGACGTTTCGCAGTTAAGTGCAAGAGACCTATACCAGGCTGTTTTTGAAGAATTGGTTGACCAGGTCCAATCCAATCACAATGCTTCAGGGTCGGAAGTGTGGCGTGTGGTCCACAGCACATCATTAGATTACCGCAGGCGAGACCTGTTGTGGCGAATCGCACATGATGCGATTGTTACTAATCTCAAGCGTCTTCGGTGGCGTCTTGGAGATGGAATTTGCCCACGCACTGGATGCACAAAGTGGGAAAGTGTGTCACATGTGTTTTGGCAGTGTGAATTTGTGGCCCTCCTTTGGGAATGGTTCCAAGTCCTGACTGATCGCTTGACGATGGGTAACACATGGGCGGTCGGCCGGGACTAAGTATTCTGGGCATACTTACCTTTGCTTCGGACTCCATAAAGCTGTCCTTATGGAGAGACCGATGTAACGTTGTTTTTAGGGGGATGGGGAAGCCTGCGGACGTCGTCCTGGCATCGGTGAAGGCGGAGGTGAGGCTGAGGGTTGAGTCCGACTTCGTTCGTTTCCCAAGGTCGGTGTTCGGTAGGCGATTGGGTCCACTCGTTTCGGTGAGGGGGGGGGGGCGTGTGGTGGTCAATTTGTAATAGGGTGGGTATGCAAAGGGCTTCTAAATAGTATGTAAATATCTGTGTGTATAATTTTCTGTACATAGTTTTGTAAATATCTGTATATATAGCTTATTACTGTAATGAACATAATTTTCTGTTTGATTTAGCAGTCTGTAAATAGTTTTGCGTTTATGTTTTTGCCCGATCCGGTTTCAGTTTTTGTTTTTGTTTTGTATGTGCCGTTTCAATGCACTTAAAAAGCACTTCTAACGACACATTACGTTGGTAAGCAAATACCTGATCTACGTAATGGTGAAGTGTATGTTACGTAGTAACATATGAATGGTATTAAAGCGATATTATACTAAATATTAAAACGTCGGGAATGAAAACAGTAGGCTGTAAATTCACATAAAATTAAGGTAAACAAAACAGAACAATTCTGTAATTCGATTTTACAGTAGACTTTTGTAAACTAATTTACATGCAAAAACTGTAAAGAAAAAACAAACCCTTAACGTTTTTTTCAGGATTACAGTCTGGCTGTTAAAAAAACATTATTTGGTTGGAAAAAAATTTGCCATAAAAATTATGTAAATTTACAGAGAAATTTTTTAACAGTGTACAGTCAGTGTGATAATAACAGCAATGTCATCACTTACGGTAAGTAAAGCGATTACTTGCTAAAGAAATCCCAGTTCCTCATCTATCCAAAAAATGAGTAAAACCAACAACCGACCAACCGACCCATCGACCGACCGACATTACCTTAAAGTCAGTGTGATTACAACAGCAATATAATGACTTACTGTAAGTAAAGCGATTACATGCCAAATAAGTCTGAGTTCCTAAACTATCCAAAAATCATTTGAATCAACGACACCCATCAAATATCTACCTTTTCCTTTATGCGGATGCAGTTTTTAACTCGAACAATCAAGGCAGCAACAATTGCAAAAAAGAAAAAAAAAAAAAAAAAAAAGAAGAAAGCAATGGCGGGACAAACTTAAATCAATCGGTTAAAAACTGGGCCGTAAAACTCTATAGGCTTAGGGAATTTGTGATAACTGAACACATATCCGACCCTACAGTGCAAATTTCCACATTTTTGCCCATACTAAACGTACATTAGGCTACAGATACGAATTTTACAAAAAAGGGAGAGACTATGAACCGTAAAAACTTGACTTGTTTGGAGTCCGTAGCAACTAAAGGTTAAGTAGGTCGAATTAGTTTTGCATTAAAATTGTTCTAAAACTCCATACCGTTGAACAACAGGGAATGCGATTGAAACGGTCACGGTGCCAGGTCAAGGAATGAAAAATATTTAACCAAAGATTACACGGGAAAAGAGCAACTTGTTTTGAAATCGAGCACTAAATCTCACTTATTTCTTCCTATTCCATCAAGTATTTTGTACGTATTTCAGGGATTAAAAACTGCATGTCCCAGTGTAAATCAACAGATCAATGCGATTCTCATGAATTTCCAACCTCGATGAGGAAAGCATTGTTACATGATTCTCGTGAGCCATTCACGAAGTGGTATAGGCAAACTTTTAAAATGGTAATGGTAGGCCTACAGTTGCCAGACAATGATCACCGGGCCAACGGGGTCGTCTTGCAGTGACGTTGCTACCGGGGGGGGGGGCAGGGGGCAAGTTGCCCCCTTGGAAAATAATTTGGGGAAATTTGAGAATTTTCTTATCCTAACAAAAATTTCCCCAATTTTTGTTAGAATAAGAAATTGTTAGACATTTCATATACATAATTCGTATTTTCATGCAACAAATTAACCCAGATTTCGTCAGTGTCGCATGAACCGGCCCTACTCGCGTTCCACAGAAATGACCTCGCCGCGTAGCAGATTGAATGTTCTCTTGTATACGCGCGGATGTTATGATCAGTGCATTTCAGTGCGCAGGAAGCTGTGATTCAGGAATTTAACAGCAGATGATACAGTACAACTTACACTGAAATGCCGTAAACCCGAACTTATCCCTTTGTACCCAGTCTCTGCTTTGTACACTTCGGGACTATTCAGTAAAAGGATGTGAAAACTGACAAGTCACTTACGTAGACCCCGGAGGTTATTATATTGTCTTACAAGCTAGAAGTAGCTATACCTACTTTACTCTATGTACACAACGATGAATGGGGCTGAAACAATCCATGGCCAACGATAAACTTAAAGTTAGTCTAGAAATAAGAATGAACGGGATCCATTGGCTACTTAGATTTTGTTACTTAGCCTTATCCTAGGAGGCTTACAGGCTAATTCGGGGAAATAGCTTTCTGCTCACTTAGGGTGTAACAATAAACGGGTCCATGAGTACCTTGTAGCCTTCTACAATTAAACAAACTGCTGTTCTTACAAGATATCCCGTGTGATCGAGCCGCTATTAGGCCTCCTTTTAGTGGCGTACGAAGGGGGGACCATTGGGCCATGCCCCCTTACAGATGCCATTTTTTATTTGTTCTTAAAAGTCAAACTTTAGTAACGCAGATTTTACTTCAAAAGATAGCATATGTGGCACCAGATTGCATATAATGGCACCCAATTTTTCAAAAAATTTCAAAGACGAAGGATTGTCTCTGAAAGGTCCTTCAGTGCTGCCAATTTTTTTAATTCCTACAAATAGGCAAATTCTGTCAAATTCCAACTTTTACTTAAAAAGGTAGACTGTATCCCACTGATGGCATCGATAAAAAAGACTTAATGTTTAGATTCTCTTTACGAGCATGAATACGTCTTTTTGGACCGTCTGAGGGTTCTGATTTTTCGAAATTTTCTTTACGCTCCGCGCCAACCAAAGGGGGCGCTGCGCTCATTTTGGGGGCATAATTATATTTTTGGGATCAAATAAGCTCTTAACTCTCTGATCACTTTGCGACAAAAGAAGAAAGCGACTGGTTAGACTTCGTATAAGTCTGCAAAATGCTACTTCCGGCCATCTGAGCGGTCTGATTTTTCGATATTTTCTCTACGCTCCGCGCCAACCAATGGTGGCGCCTCGCTTAGATAATCTTAGTAAAAGTAAACGTTTTGTGGCCAAGAAAAACCACAATCCAATTGCTCTATGCAATTCTTTAAGATTAAAGTGCAGGTAATATTACATAATGACATGGTAATGTTGTTATACTTGTAAATTTGCATATTTCGTAGGAAATACATACACATTGACCGGGAAACGTTTTGGGGAAATTTCATACCTTTGCCCCCTCTGGAAAAAATCATAGCGACGCCACTGTCGTCTTGTGTAGTAGTTTCGCTGTTTTGACAATTTCAGGAATAACAGCGGTTAACTCAGGAGTGCTATATGGACGGTGAATGCACTCTTATTCCCAAAATTTTAGTAGTGCAAAATGGATAAGAAATGTGATGAGCACCTTCATTGGTTCTTTTTTTTAAAGTAATGGAATGCACTACGGAACTTTTCTATACACAAGCCCTCCTCGTGGCGAAAAGCATTCTCCAATCTTAGCGATTAAAAAAGGTACGCTTCCTTACATCTGAAGAGAAATTCTTGATCATCGAGACTTTTGCTATGATATTGTACTTAAACATGATGTCCGAATATGAATATGTTCTCTCACCCGAAGAGAAAAATTAAAATAAACTATATTTAGTATCCACACCTTACTAAAACTTTAAACATTTCAAATTGTAAGAAAAAGTAATAATAAAAGGAAACGTGCCATAGCGAACTGGTAAAAAACTCAAACAACTTTTGCAAAATTTGTGAGGCAGTGCTGTCACACATATTTTATTCTGGAATATAAATCGTACAGGTAAAAATTGTGGCACCAGAAATATTTTAATGGTCGTCTGGAGATGATCAACCTTTCATTTGTACTGTTTAGATCAGTGTGTAATGTGTCTTGTAGGCTGACAGTGGGAATTTGGTGTGTGTATTTAGACATCATATTAAAACAAGAGATCAGGGGATTTATAAGGATTGCAGGGTACAGTGCCCATGCATAAAGATATGGTATATCCCATATTAGGACTTAAAGTATGTCGAAAAAAGAGATGGAGGGAGAGGGAACAGGCTAAACAGCCGTAGAGGTTCTGTATCCTTTTTTCACGACCAAGAAGTCTACACTTGATTTTATCCCTTCCAGTCAGCGCTGAGAATCGCCCACACAGAAATGCAACTGAGGTTGTTTTAGTACTCATCTAATTTTGCTTCCTCTTCCCCATGCTCGAGCTGTTAATGTAGATTGTTGGAAACCTTTATCAGAGTTTAATGAGGGCTGAATGAGATGCAGAGCATTTCTTTTTAACTACCACAACTTGAGAGTAATATCGCTCTAATGTAAGCTCTGCTAATAAAATGTAGGCATAATATACATACAGCCCGTTCGTTTTTAATTCATTTTTAGCATCAACTACATTGATATTCCATAAAATTATGTTTCCCTGACCTCCATCCCCAGAATCTCAAATCCAGGATTGTGTGGACGGCATTTTAATAAGGAATTTGCCGCAGATTTCGCCAGGTGGCTTGTAGAGTGTGACCATGCCCGTTAATTGTTAAACACGGCAGTGAAAGAATGGAAATAGATTCTATTTTTGATGATTGTCCTTTGGTGTCACATATAGAGTCAAAGAGAAGCAAGGGTGTCTGCCTTTTAAAATTCACCGAACAGCCATTTTAGTGTTCAAAAAAAAAAAAGAAAAAGAAATTACAATGGCTTGATATCACAGAAACACATAGGTGAGAAAACTCTTTGTCAAATTTACCGAAAAATTAAAATGTATCAATCATGGAAAGGTTGTTATAACACAATGATACTTCTTGCAGGCAACATACCACACCTATTCTTAACGCGTACGTCATACTTTGAAAAAATGTTACCCGCAATTGTAGAATAGGCCTCTCGCTTAACAAATGTTTGAAAATATTTGAAATGTTTTCAAATCCAGGTTGAACATACCGACAGAAAGCACCCAAGTTTACACATGAAGCGAACATTTAATTGCACTTTTCCGCGTTTTCCGCGTTTTCGAACTGACCATATACCTAATTCGAAAGAGCGGAAAGGCGGAAAGGGTGGAAACGTTATTTTGACTGTAATCGGAATTACCGTTTCCTCGGTTTCCGCGGTTTCTGCGATTCCGCGTTTTCGAACTGAATATATAACTAACTCGAAAACGTGGAAACAGCGGAACTTCATTTTGACGGTAATTGGTATTTGAACATTTCCGCGGTTTCCGCGTTTCCGCGTTTTCGATCTGGGCCTATAGCTAATTTGAAAACGCTGAAAACGCGGAAACGTATTTTCCCATGGAAAACGGTATGAGTGAAAAAGTGGATTTTGATTACAAATCATTACTTTCAATGTAATTTCAAAGTAAAAATTCAAAAGGAAGGGGGGTTTCATGGATGGGACAGGCTCTGACTCATGTGCCCACTTTGCTTAATGCCCCCTTGTCAACACTCTTTGCTGCAGACGGTTCACACATGCTGTTTCTATTGCGGTAAAAAAGTTGATTTTCTAACCTCAGTAATCTATTGTTCAACTGAGGTATATCAAGTTTCCAAACCTACTGCTGGAGGTCTATTATTACCACTTCACCGAGCTCCTAGTCCACTGAGGTTGCAAAAAATTTCACAGTTCTTTGGGCAGGATTGTAATCAAAACCCCCTTTATGTGCTCTGCATACTGTGGCTAGGGTTTCTTGACTTGGATTAAATGTCTTTGGATGGAGTATTAATGTCTGCCAATCATCAAATTGTGCAATTGGGCAAGGAAGGAAATCAATTGCAATTTTTTAACCGCAACCATTACATCATGCAATTTCTTCCTATTTTTGTAAACTTCAAATTCTCATCAGTTATATAAGCATGGGCAAAAAGGTGGAAATTTGCTCTTTGCGTTTGAAATCTGTTTAGTTATCAAAAGTTTCCTGCGCCTAGCATTTTTCCGCGTTTTCGAACTGACCATATAACAAATTCGAAAACGCGGAAACCGCGGAACTTCATTTTGACTGTAATCGGTATTTGAACATTCCCTCGGTTTCCTCGGTTTCCGCGTTTCCAAGTTTTCAACCTGGCCATCCCCTTTGAAAGTATGTTGCTCTTTCCAAAGAGCTTTGCTGAAAAATAATACTGCAATATTTTTTGCTTGACAGAGCTAATCTTCAAAGTGTAGGCTAATAGTAGTGTTTTTAATGTGTAGTCTCCTATATTTTTATTCGTTAGTGTTATGCCTTTGCACTAGAGCCTCACCCCGCCGACGTTATACGTGCGTGCAACAACGACATGCTGACAGTACTTCTCAAAGTCCTTGTTTTGGGCCAATTATGCTTTTCCCCTGCATGTCGCGTTTTAGAATTTCTGTCATTTTCGGCGATCGTAACCCCACCCTGTAGCAGAAAATTTAGGTCCATAAAGGTATTATTTTCTTCTGCCTTTCATATTAAAGTTACTCTGCTCAATTAATAAAGTTTAAAAGGAGAAGCGGCGACAGAAAGTCACAATGGGGGGGGGGGGGGGTGAGGTCAAAGAAAAGTGTTGGGGCAAATATTTTCGGGCTCAGTGCGAGGCCGAGTCCAACTTAGCCCAAGCTCCTGCTACTTCAGAATAAAGCAGAAGTTCGTGTACCAGCTGAGTCCCATTGGACTGCACATGAGCCCAAACTGAGTTGCTTAAGAAACAACGATAACTTTCTGCAAACGTTGAAAAGACCCTAGACAACTGGATTCAAAATGGTCCAAATCTTCTTGAAGATAATTTAGTAGATGATGGTCTCTCAGAAAGTAAAATACACCCTTTGTATCAGTTGAATAGGAACGAAGCTGACACACCAATAATAAACTCAATAATTATCTCAATAATTACTACCCCGAAGTGAGTGGAATGGTAAGTAAAATATTAACACCCCTTGTAACCTTTCGGTACAGGACCTACAAGGCTACTGGTAATAAATTGCAGTTAGTGGCGGCGCTACGTTGGGTGTTAAACGTATTTACCAGATTTTGTCTTTTGCCCGACTTGCCTTCCCCCTCCCACATGACGCTAGAAGCGAATAGCAAGTTTAAGCCATCTCAACCTGACAACTAATAATCCAGAATATATCAGAAAACTTCCTGGTCAGATATCTTGAGATGAATAAGTTAAGGGCGTTGCCCTTGGCTTTTAAAGACTATTTGCTGAATAGAGCAACAAGGCTGGTTTAAACGGAGTTAACTGCCACAATTACAGAGACAAGCGTCACCCGAAAAACGCCCTTTTCTCGGATGACATATGCTGAAACGGCCTATCCAATTCTTGCAGCATGAGTTACTAGGTCAGACAGCAGTTTGATTAACCAAAAATATAAATAGTAAACTTTCCCAGACGCTGAAAGGGCAAATTATCTCACGGAAACAGTTTCCATTGCCCCAAACCTACTTATCTGAATTGCAAGTTTGCATTCGCTATAACTTCAAAACAGCTAGTGTAGTACACTGTCTTATTTTATGGCTGGCTCTTCAGAATAATGTGACAATGTTTTCTTCTCCTGAAATGTGAAATTTACAAAGAGTCTCTGCTAGAATTACCTTAAACACTGCAATCTTAAATTCCTAAAAACATTACGCAAGATACTTTGAAGTGAAATAAAAATATAATTGAGAGACTTTATCTGTTGCTTCAAAATAAGTTTGGGACAAGTGTTATAGTCCTTTGAGCCTTATTCCCGCAAATTTCTAAAATTCATCCTCATACAGACACAATCTCGGTAATATTTCGTTCAGGGTGATTATCAGAGCTGACACTCTATATCCTACTTCCCCTATCACCCATGCGCATATTCACCTGCAATCTCTATCATCCCCCTACCCCCAATTAATGCATTGTCACTTACAAAACAAAATTTACCCCTACAACATTTTTTCTCCACCTACATAATTCGTTTTTCTCGTACGCAATGATTAATTTGCACAGAATTACGAGACAACTTGAAAGATTCTGTACACTAAATGCAATATGACAGTGGAGGATCCAGGATTTCCAAAAAGACAAAAGAGGGACCGAGGTCACTGAGTTGGAAATATATTAGGAGGTTGAGTGTCCGCAGGACTATCTAATCCAAGGACGTCGATTTGTTTTTCAAAGTGGGGGGAGGGGGACATTTGGCCTACTTTTTTCTCCTGTTCTGGTTAGGTGTCCACAGCGGCGTAGCTACAAATTTTTGCGGGGGAGGGCCGGAGGGGGTGTATAAGCATCCAAATTTTACGATTTTTAAGTGTGAACACCACTGTACTATGGACGTAATTCGCGCTGGACCTTTTGCCCTTTTTAGAATATTTGAAAATATGGAGCGTGTATTGCAAAAAAGTTTGAATTCTAAGTTTCCTGTAAGGATATTTAAAAAGTTGGGGGATTACCGAAGAATTTGTATATTCTGTTGGCAAATCTGAGATTCTACATAATGTTATCCAACGCCTACGAAATGAGGCCCTCCGACGAAATTTTTTGAGTCAAGAGCTTGTATTGGAGAAATTGGAATTTTATGAATTTATATTGAAATCATTTATTTTTCTGAAAAAGTTGCATGCAGACTGGGCACGGACACATTTCCCTTAAAATATGTTAAGCCTGCCAGGCTGGTAATTTACTAAAGGTAATTACTTAAGAGTTTCGTTAAAACATAGTAGAGGACGATTCCTCTTCTTCAATTCCTTAATGTTGTACTCCTTCATAGACACATCTGCTGCCCTATTCACTTGAACAATCGACATAATCAGAGCGAGAGATAAATAATTTATGTTTGATATGCAAGTTGGTTGAAAGAGGAACATCAATGAGGCTTCAAGCAAATTTTGGTTGATTTGGAAAGTATAAACGTGTAATAATTGATACAGAAATCGATCGTAAACGGTCGAGCACTTCTTTCACAACATTTATAGTATTTGGCATACCTTTTAAGTTTCATGTCACAAAAAGTGGGGGACTTTTACGTTAGTGTCCCCTCAACTCAAAAAAGTAGGAGGACATGTTCCCCTTTTCCCCATAATTGACTCGCCTGATCTAATCGGAGATCCCCCATTGATAGCGAGGGAAGCTCAAGAAAAAGTTTGGCTGTAAAAACCTTTCCAAATGGTCCGAAACAACCCTTTTTGAATAAAAAAACGTGCAAAACCGGGCGATCAATTATTGCTTTCTGTGTGAAATGACTAAATAAAAAATGTCACTTTTTGAGAGTCTGGTCCTTGCTGCCATTGTCACTTAGCTTCTCTGACGGGAAAATGGAACCCTTCCAGACGTAGAGCCACTATCAAATGGCGAGGAGGGCAGAGGAATTGTTGAAAAAACACGACCCTAAACTTTGCGAAAGTGGCATTGCACGCAAACCTAACCTGTCATAACTTTAATCACTGCATGCAAGACTATCAGTTCAAGTTGAGCGCAGATATCAGTTTGCGTGGCGCGTACAAAATATCTGGAATACTCACAACCAGGGCCCTTACACGGTTAAAAATGGCACTGTCCGAAAAACAGTCTTAGCGGAGCGTTCAGAAAATATTGGAATCGCAATCCCACAGACGGTCACAAATGACATTGTTCAGCAGGACTTGTAAGCAGACAGTATTTTAAGCTGTCGCTTTGCAAAAAATATTTAACGGCGTGATCTTCTCACCCCATCTTCATTTTTTATTAGTACACATATATTATTAATTTGCACAGATCTTTGATTGACAAAAGAAAATGCAGAGTGTTAAGGTTCATATTACATAGCATGTGCTGAACGTGAGAGTTTTTCGATTTTATATTGGATACCTTTCAATTAATAACAAATGAAAAAGTGAAAAATTATCAGAAGTTGGCCTTTCAAGTGTGGGAGGTAGCCGTGAAGAAGGTGTGAAGAAGGGGCATATTCGGCTGATATAGTCCTGTAAGGGGAAGGGTGTCATTGAGCAAATATAACACGTCATAGTCCTTTTAAGTTGTTATAAGGTTATTGTCATTGTTTCATGGGGTAAAAAATCAGCCCTTTTCTCAGGCTCCTCCATATATGCTCCTGCTTTTTCCGATTGCTAAGTGAAACTTTGTGTTTTTTAACGCAGTATTATCTTAAAATTTATGCATTTTTCAAAAATTTCGATCGCAAAATCAAATTTTAGGTAAAGATACATCTATGCAGAGGTAAACATTGTTAAAATCGAGCTTGAATAATGACTGTCGATAACAAGAAAGAAAAAGGAAACATGCTATGAGGAGCATAAGTCAGACCTGCATACAGCAACACACTTTATGGTTCAGTTAATGATCAATGCTCAAATATGCTACTGACCAAATACACCAGGTAGGTGGTATTAGACCACTTTCCTGGAGACAATGAAGAAAAAGTATAGCCTGTACAAAATAACATGTACCTGCCCTTGTCTTTTTTGGCCGTCTAGACTACTAGATGCAGTGGCGTAGTGTGAGTATGAGACCATGAGTACGAGAACGGGTACGGGTACCATGTCATGAGAACTGGTAAGGATACTGGTACAAGGTCATGAGTACAGGTACGGGTACGGGTACCTGGTCATGAGTACGGGCACGGGTACGAGACCCAAGGAAATTAATCACGAGTACGGGTACGGTTACGGGAGCAAGTTATGAGTACGGGTACGGTTACGGGTACCAGGCAATGAGTACGGGTACGGGTACCAGGCTATGAGTATGGGTACGGGTACGGGTACCAGGTCAACAATGGTAGTCCAACTGACCGTATATGTGTTTTGAGTAAGCTACAGGTATGAATTCATCAGTATGAGTATGACATTTGTAACTGGTCTTGCAGTGAAATTCATGCCATTGCAGACCTACTGTATGGGCACTACCAGGTCAGGTCATAGCCTATACACAAAGGGCCTACATGAGGTACTTGGTTACTGGTATGCATGCACAACTTGATGGAAAATGTGATGGAAATCAGGCCTCTCTGGCTAAATGTGTAAATCAGAAAGGCTGATATTCTGGCCTCAAATCAGGACACATTATAGTCTTGGTCAAAACCCTAATACTAGTTATAATACAACATCCGCTACTTTTTTGAGTACGCCCTCTATTGCTTCAGAAATTCTCAGCTCTGTATTAGAACGCTGAAGATTCTGGCAAAGCAGTTTTAACTTTCCTTTATTTTCTGAGCATTTTCCCTTCAAAAGTGAAGGGACCCAACCAGGAATTGAAGTTTAGGGCATGTGACACAAAGATATGAACATGCATGTCTATGTCGACTTGCCTCTGTAACGACCAAATTACTTACTGTGTGTAATATATACAGCGCAGTAATACTGTATACATGATGTACAACACAGTAATATACTGGCACAACAAACGTTGGACTGTTTACAATCTCTGTACAATGTAGCCGCTATAATGGCTATTCAACGTATCAACTGTATTACTGTATAATGTAAAACGAGTGCGATGAATGTGGCCGTGTAGTGAACTGTGAGAAATTTGTCTTCTACCTGGGTTTATTCGCTGGTTAGTTAGATGGTCAAAAAAAGAACCTTTTCCTCCAACGATAGGGAGAGATGAAATGAAAGGGCAAATCCTGTCAGCCTGCAAGAACGAGATTAGCCTTTAGCCTGCAGAGCAATTGCACACGGGAGGATGGGTGCATGGGGGGGGGGGTACATGGCAGTGGTATGGGGAGTTCAATTTCAGTTTCGGAAATTCGGGTCGTGTAACAGACAAGTTCAGCTCGGTAGGCTTCCCCCACTTCAAAATTTGCTTGTAACCCCATATGGAGTCCATTTAATTTTCATTTAAGATTTAATTAGTAAGAGCCCCATTTGGCCCCGCAGTCCACTTGGGGGATATGTCTCGCCCATATCCCCACAAATCAATCCTTTACATGGCCGTGCCCCACAAATATCCCATATGGTTTTCATGTGGCCGGACTAGCTAATATGGGCTTCTTCCTAATCCTGGATTCGGAATTACATGAGCTTTATCATGGGCCCCAAAAATAGGGGACCCATAAGGGTTATATATGTTACTTAGGTTGCAGCAAATATCCATGCACATGAAGAGCCATCACTGCTGTGGGAATGGTACAATTTCTAAGGCTCGAACACTGAACAATGTTAGACATCCTTAAAGTCAAATTAGGTTTAGAAGTTCATCCCATCATCAATTTAACAGGCAGTAGGGTGGCCGGCCCGGGTTCATATGTTCACTAAATGTAGGTCTGCATCAGACTTGCGGTTGAATCCTATGCACATAAAGAACTTACCCCAGGAGGGGGTCACTGTACACCAGGGCTGTAGGACTCGAGTCCGGACTCGAGGCCGAGTCCGGACTTAAGTCCACTTTTTTTGGACTCGGACTTGGACTTGGACTCGGGCTCTCTGGACTTGGACTTGGGCTTGGACTCGAAGTCGAGTCCTTCAAGTCCGGCAGCCATTTTCTCTGATTCTTTATTTCTTTATAATTTCATGATCGATCCACCAAAAACCCCAGCACTCAACATATACTTGGGTTTTTTATCCTTAATGTAGTATACAGGACTATATTGGCCTGCCTATCTTTATGTAACTTGATAATTTTCAAGTGTCACATGCCAGTTGTAAACATGATTCGCATGAAGTTTGTTTCTTGCATAATATTATGTAAACAGTGTTTAACATAAAACGGCTACAACATGGTACTCTTCTTTCAGTGCCATACTCTGGGGAACAACCCTAAAATTTTCCTTGTCCCACAAAAATTAGACAAATGGCATAAAAATGCTAGGGAAGGCATATGAGACTCCTAAAAATAGTTAAATTAGCAACAATGAACATGGTCTGGCTGTGCCTTGCGCTTTGCAGCATTGTCAGTAAATCTTCTGAAATCCTTTTCTTTGTTGTTATGGATTCCAAAGATGGGCCTGTATACTTTTTGCATCCTGTTTCTTTTTTTTTTTTTTTCTTCATACAAATTTTACAAAAAGTTTGCATGGGTTTAACAGCTGCTCATTTTGCTACTTCCACAAAGGAAATTATTTCCTTTGTTTATTATTTTGGGATACTGTAAGATAGGTCTGTAAATAACCTGTCCATTGGCTTCTGCTGAATCTTCATATGAAGTTTGCAATACTAACAATATGTAAGTCAGGTAAATACACAACAATAGAGCTTAAATTTTACAACATATAAGGCACCCCGTCTTGAAGTAGTGTATACTGTCCTGTTTCATGAGATGACTCTTTGGAATTATATGTTATTATATGATACAGGATTTTTTGTACTCAAATGTGAAATTTGGTAAGAGTAACTGCTTAGTTTACCCTGAGTATGCAATATGGAGCGGGTCCTAAAATGTTATAAAAGATGCTTTGAAAAGAAATAAGGGGATTATTGTGACATTTAACCTGTTGCTTCAAAATAATATTTGCGGCAACTGCGCTTGCCCTTTATTTCTGTAACATTGTTTACCATAACAGTTTGATGGGGGTTTATAATCATGGGGTGATGCATTATGTGGGGTCATGGAGTGGCAGAGTGGTCAGGTGGTCTAGCTGTTCCAGAGCTGCTGTGTACCATACTGTGTTGTACATGCATGTGCATATTTACTTCGAAGAGTTAAATGATTAGGGCCTGAACTTCAGGGCATCTTATGGGGCTTTGGCCCTCCTTTGCTCTTCAACCTGTTATGTTATGCTATGTTATGTTACATGGAGACCTCCTGATCAATGTATGTGGGTTTTTCTACGGTGGTCCGGCTTTCCGCCTCCTAGAACTTGGAAATTAACAGGCTTTCTACTAAAATCAGTTGCCCAGCTGCACAAAGTTAGTTGCGCACTGGACTGAAGCACCTTTGGGTAGACCAGTTAACTAGGCAACTTTGGGCTTTTGCATCATGTGGGGATCAACAAGGAGAGTTTGTAGCTAAAGGCCTAGGCCTACAGGAAGGTAGTTGTCAATGTCACAAAATTAACCATCAAACTTCAAAGACATTCTTCACATAGGCCTACATCTAACCCATTTCAAACAAATGTTAGACCTGCATGATCTGAATTAGTAATGGTAACCTTACTAGGCCTTTTGCATCACACAGTTACAGTGCGACTTAGATGCAGGTCACAGTATAGGGGGCACAACCAAAAAAAAAATTAATTACTGTGGTAGGTATAGCAATTAAAGTTATGCCCCAGAGAGTTTGTACAGGTGGCACTAGTTCTGCGAGAAAATTGTGTGAAAGATCTATTGACAAGGCTTCCAAACAATTTACACTATATTTTTAACATACCTTATAATTGACCTGGAAGTTATGCATATTCGACTATAGCCAAGTTGCCTTTGTTCATTGTCTGTTTATTTGGTTAAGTTCTAATGAGACCATCATACCTTCAAGAGCCACTAACACTATTGATCCGGCTGCCAAACCAATGCAATTGTACTTAGGCCTAGGCCTAGGCCTACTATGTAATTTCAGTATCTAAATTACTATGTTATTACGTACATGGGCCTATTTGAATTCCTGCCTAGCCTGTTGACAAGTTGTATGGTTTTCATCATCATACCTCCTCCACCTTGCTGGAACAATTGCTCCACCTTATACTTCCCATGGACTAGACACAGCCAGGTAAAAAACTAGCAAGTAACAGTTAATATGGTGGCCGGTAAAGTTACCTAAATAACTTGTCAGGCCATCTGTGAGTCGGATCATTTACAGGTTGTATGTCAATACTGTATACATACAATGCTTTGAACAGTATAATGTACAGTACAGTATGACAATGTTGTTTTGTTGTTGGTCCTAACAAGTAACATATGTACAACTTTCATTAGCCTCTGTATATATATGTGTGCTGTACTACATGATATTCATGAAGACAAATGGGCAATATGGCAGCTGGTTTTGCATGCATATATGGAATTGTCCAGAGATAGCTTTGTGGGTTTTATGCTAGTAGAGCAGCTACTTAGGGATTGTCCATACAACCAGATGCCTGCAGTATAGTTTTAGACAGGCTCGACTTGAACCAATAGGTTGGAAACTGGGCCGTAAAACTCTGTCTAACAAACTAACTATAGACAGGCTGTATAATTAAAACCCTGCTGATGCCTCTGTTATTTAAAAATATTTGATGTGCCCTCCCAAAATTGGTTTCAGGTTGCTTTGAGCACTGAGTGCATTCCCACTATTGGGAATCCTTCTTGTAATTCCTGCATAATCACCAAAAACCTTTATATTGTACTATATTCTCAGCTTGTCCTTTGGGTTACTAATTTAATACCAGACTGTATTTTCACAATGTTTCTCTAGCTAGCCTGTAGTTCCAGGACAACTTAAAAAATCCATTACCCCAACAAAAAGACTGTCCACTTACAAAATTCCTGAGTATATTTGAGCAAATGTTCCCATCAGGACCCCATGCACTGCTGTAAACATCCCCAGGTTGGGGCATTTCTCCCAGACAATTGGCTGATTTTAAGTGAAAAATATGAGCATATGAGTACTGTTTACTTAGTATGTAAGAGAGGCACAATTTTCATTTAGCCAGATAAGTGGACTCAGCTGCAGTGCATGGGCTCCGCTTTGATTTCAGGTCCAGTTGAAACCCATTCTGGGCCAGTTCCAATTTCAGGACCATTCCAGGCCAATTCCAAGTACAGGAAAACCTAGATTGAATCAGAAACTGAGTCCAAGTTTGTCCCTGTTCATACAGCTATAGCAACCATAGGCCTAGATCTTTACCAGAAAATACCATTGTTGTTTTACTACTTTTGGACTTGGACTCGAGAGCACTGGACTCGGACTTGGACTTGGACTCGAGCCCCTTGGACTTGGACTTGGACTCGGACTTGAGCTTTTGGACCTGGACTCGGACTTGGACTCGAGCTTGTTGGACTCGACTACAGCCCTGCTGTACACTGAATTTACAGAATTTGGACATTAAAATTTGGGGTGCCGATCCAATTGAATTGGGCAGGAGTGTGGAGGTGCCCTTGAAATACCATGGTCCTAGGTTATCAATGCCAGTGTTTCTAAACAGTGGATAACTATTTTACAAGCCAAGACTGATCTAATGATGTCATGGTGGCTTGGTACCCTTCATCATGAGTTCAACCTACGTAGACATGAGCCTTTTTTATCTGTCTTGGCCAGGCCACACTCCCTCGACATAGGCCTACTGTTCAAAGTTGGGGGGGACTTAATTATAGATCTATGGGGCAAAAAAAAAAAAAAAAATCAGAGGTGAAACATTCTGAAGTGTATCATGGTAGTTACCTATATCGTTTGGGTGTGAAATTTTGCAGGGGCTTTAATCCCAATCCTCAAAACATATGACAAAAGTTGCTATGGTTCTAAGGCAGTCTGACTGGTAGCTGGACTGCATTTCTTACCAGTGGTTTTGACTGCCATGAAAACATTATGGATATTGCTGAATTGCCATGAATTGTCGTGATGTTATATACATCTAACACATAAAGAAACGTTTCAGTGGTGCTACATGCCTGCTTTGGACAATTGCTGGTGTTCCTGCAAGCTATAAATTACAACTGGAATCAACCATGTAGTTACGTCTATGCTTATCCTGTAAGCTATGCCTGAAAATGTTATATTAATAGCCCAAAGCTTAAATGGCCCCAGCCACTTTGCACTTGTAACGTAACACGTCACGTACGGCATGGTACACATTTTCTGTTTACTAATTCGCCCTCAAAATGCGGGATTCCTGTAAATGGGAACTGGACGAAGGTTTGCAGAGGCTGCATTCTGCATAGAGACCTGGGTGTATTATGATTGCGAGAGAGCGCCATCTTTCTGCTATTACCAACCGTGCTCCGCAGCCTCATTTAGAAGTGAACAAGCACAGGTCTTCACAATAGGTAACGACATACTTCAGAAATTCACGCTGTTACAATTGAACTTTATTCTTCTGTTGACAACTTGAACATTAATGTCTCCACCATCATTGAGAACGACACTGATTATCACATTATGCACGGAATCTATACTAACTCACGTTCTATGGCTCAAATTATGTTTATGTTCACGGATAGTATGCATGGGGTTGGGCCAGGGGGTATGTCCCCTTCGGTGGTGCATCCCCCCACCCTCCCGTTCGAGGAAACAATTCACTTTCGTTGGGTAACCTTAACCTGCCCGATTAAAGGTGTAATTACTGGTTAAATCTGTCCCCAACTCGACAATGTGCTCGATTTCGCTCAACATGAACGGCAAGTCAACACGAGCTTTTCAAACTTGTGTTTAGTTTTGTGTTGTTTTGGTTATAAAAACACAACATTTTTCCAAAGTCAAGGTTCACAGTTTCAAATATATATTCAAGTTAAAAAAAAAAAAAAAACAAACAAACGAAAAAAAAAAAAACAATGGGCGCCACAACAAGCTACAACCCCTCTCCCCCCCCCTCCGTCTTGAGGCAACTCTGTCGGAGTTTGAAATTCTTTTGCCTCGGTAGTCAAATCAGGGAGGGGATACCAGAATAACACCTTCCTGGTCAAATTGAACCTATGCCAGGCGAATGCTGCATGCTGCTTTAGCTCATGCCTGTTGTGCACTTATTTCTCAGGTTAAAATTTCTATGTACTCTACTCCAACGTAGCGCCGAAGTACATTATTTTCAACAGTTTGATTTGAAACCGACACGCAACTCGCAAAAAACAAACAAATGGTAGGATTTGTTCTTCGTCAGCCCCGTTAAATATGACACGCTCTTCTGGTAACCTCAGCACTTAAATTGCTTTTGATCATAGTGATAAGCCAGCTTAATAAAAAAACAAAAAAACAAAAAACGATTTCATAGTTGAATGTCACGTTTACATAAACATATGTTCATTTGTATGTTAACTTGTCAACTTATACTGGAACTGCTGCTACTAATGCTATGTATATATGCATTACACATATGTGTACATCATATCTTTCAAGAAGATATTTGACCCTAACAAAAGATACTTACATTACAACGTTCTCAATTTACAACATAAAACGCAACCCTCGATCAAAAATTATTGGCGAAGCGAAACCAAAGTCGTTTTGCTGTAGCGGACTGACGCATCTCCCTGGTTTCTCAAAGCCTGGAATGTGAATTTTTAAAGTTAACCTTTAGGCGAAAATGTGTGTCTTTATCTAGGATTTATTTAGCTAATTACCTATACCCAACAGATTTCTACTTTCTGTTCCGACGGTTTCATTACTTTTACAATTGATTGAAACTCATTAAAAGGGCAAGTTTGAAAACTTCATCCCTCGTTTTGTTTAATACTTGATATTCAGGAATACATCACGTGGATTTTGTTGCTTGCGTAGCTGTACTATTAAACATGCACTGTCAGACAAGGAAAATGCTTTCAGTTTGGAATTTATAAGCCTAATAATGTAGACCAGTACTTCCTCAACAAGGTCCCATCTGCACCCCCAGGAGTGAATAAGAATTGCCATGCAATGGGTAAAACTTGCAAAACGGAATAAATGCCGGAAAATATACAAACTAAGTTTTGTGAATAAGAGACATTTTGTATGAATTGAGTTTTGGCTCAGATTTAAAAATTCATATCTTCATTCACCAGGAATATATAGTACTGCTGCATATAATCTGCCGTTAAGGGAGATATTCTGGATATCAACCATGCAGTTATTTTAGTATGCGTTTACATATGGCAATGCCGGCCCGGAGTCAGACATCTGGAAGGCACAGAATGATGGACAAGACCTGTGGGAGGGGGGAGGGGGGTGATTTTTTTTATATTTTATATAATTCTGAATTAAATGGTGGGGATTTTTTCCAGATGCAGAGGTTGAAGGTTAAGAGAAAGTAATGTAGACTTTGAAGAGATAGCAGGAGTCTCCAAATCCTTGAAGCTTCTAGAGAAAAAGTATTCCTTCCATACAAGTTCCTTTCAATTTTATTTTTATTTTTCATGTGTATCATTTTCATATATAAGAAGCATACGGAATAATCTTAGAAGGAACACACACTGGACGGCTGACCCTGGCTGAAGAGATTTGTTAGTGACCTCAACAAATAAGTCAGTACTCATAATCAGGGTTACATTTACACGCTTGGCGGGGCATGCTTGTGACGTAACTTGGACTGTGCTAAATGGGGCACCGATCTTGCATGTTACTCGGTCAATTCGATTTGTAAATTAGTTCAATTTCTTTATTTAACAATTGCATTCTATCCGTCAAATATTATTTCTTATGCATGATCAAACTTGAAATCATTTATTCTTTGATAATTATATAATTCATTCATCTTTTGATATAAAATTCATCTATTAATAGATCTATGCAAATGATATGTACAAGTATAGGTGGAGTCAGTGTTCAGAACTTAAAAGCTTTTGTTCAGGATTCAGGAAATGTTAAAACTTTGTTCATAATTAAACCATTTTAAGAAATATGCCACATTCTAAAAAAAAGTTTGCGTGGTAATGGAATGACGTAAATTCGACTGTTTAGAGATTTATTTTTCTTAACTGTCCAAAATTAATTGCTTTATGTATTGGTAATGCAATTTATTTAATACTTAGGGGAATGAAAAAAGTCAGGAAGGCATCTTTGAATACAGAATGGGTAATCTCTGTGAAAACAGTGTTTAGGAGTTAAACACTTTTCAAAGCAATTTTTTGCAACTATGGAAACACGTGTAGACCTTACTCCCTATATATATTTACACGTTATGTGTAGAAATTTTAAATATGCGTTAAACATTGCAATACGCTAAGTGCGAACAAAACGTGATTAATTCATAAAATTTTTTTTTAGAAGTCTGCCGTAAAGTTTAGTGTCCTTCAATACGTCGCTTCCTTGAAATGCAAAAAATCCTTAGGAACACGCTCGGTTTCGCCTTTTTTGCCTTTGCCAAAGAGTTGGGGGGGGGGGGGGATTTCACAAAGGAACTTACGAAGACTGTAGTTTAATCACGTTTATACCTACAAATTACAAATACGAACTGGACTAATATTGCGACGATGAACAGTTACACCGTAAAAAGTACATAAAAAATTACATAAAATTATATTTGCAGAAGAGCGAAATGGAGAAAGAAATAAGGATTACAGAAAAGTTCAAGAAACTTATTACCAAAACTTTTCTATGATCGGAATGTTTCTTTTTGTATTCTTCTCTGTAAATTTGCCGCAATTTCGAGCCATTTTTTTTTTTACAGTGGTGCTAAATTCCTCGAATTACCTCAAAACTCATCGGATTTTTCCTACAATAGAAAGCACAGCTCCAAAGAGACCAATTACCACAAGAAAAGTTAACAGGGTGAATATCAGCATAACTGTATGAATTGGTCCTGAAAGGAAAAAGGAAAAATAAATACGGTATCACTTCTTTTATCAATTAAAACATTGCCTAGGAAGATAGGTTGGCTTCACTTCCAAAAAGTTTGACACGGAATTTGTAGGTGCTTCATGTCATAAAACGCCACATCCAAGCGTTTGACATAAATTATACCTACCTACCCACTAAAAACGTCCTTTTCAGATTTGAATATAATCTAGCAATTAGGGCACGGACCGGAATATTAACAAACCTTTGACTAGATCCGACTTGTAAAATAAAACAAATAATTTCATTTGTTTAGCCATTTCTAGTCAATTTAAAACCAAATCTTGTCAAATTATTGACAAGATTCCGGTTTTTTCTCTCATTTGACTAAATGTTTTAAGGACGATTATATTTCAACAAAATCTTCTTATTTTGTATTTCCTAACTGCCTAGTACCTAGCCTAAGTTACTCTCTTAATGATAACATGAGATTGTGTCCTTGAGATTGTGGAACAATTGGGAGGATTAGCCTAAACACTTGAAATAGACAGATTTCACATTGATTGAGTAACAGTACAAATAAATATACCAAGTAAAACCAAAGATTATGTACCATTTTGGGTAAACTAACAGGCCAGCCAAGTATGTGTAAAATACTTATCAAGAAGACTTAATTTAAACAAAACGAAAGTACAGATCACTCAAGGTAACATAATCAGATACCAGTTACACCCATGGATGTCTTTGTTTTAATTGGAATGTGGTTTTTGCGTCAAGACTTGTAACCCTAGGGACTTCATATGACCTTTTATTACCCTTTAACAACAAGGAGTTTCTCCCCTTTAAATGTTTAATTAGTACATCCAGTACACGCCTAGAAGTCCTTGTCTGAAAATACAGTGTTTACACGAGGTTTGCTGAACTCATTTGCCTTTAAATGGCCTGTGGCATAATTTTACATAAAAGCATTCTTGATTCATGATTAACGTCCATCACCTACGTCTGGTTTATCATTTCATGAGCCATTTGGAAAGCTTGCATAAGGTAACAAAAACACTGAGCAATTTTCTGTGCTTGATATGATAAAATCCGATATGCACACGAGAGGTCAGGAATTCGATTCCTAGACGGGTCATGCGGAACACCTTAAACATGGAACCCACTGCCATTGTGCTTGATCATCAGCTAAGCGTAATTCAGTAGAAACATCAACTTCTTTGCAACTGGGAAAAATCCCGTGACAGTGACGTAGCTAAGGGGGAAGCACGGGTGGCCAGAGTCCGCCCGGCTCTGAAAATGTAAAATACGGAAATCTGACATTTCTGACAATCGTCAACTACAACGTGGTTTCCTCAACTTTCTTTCATGAAGATCAGAACCCAATAAAATACGAAATTCATATTTGTCCTTTTTTTTTCGCTTTGAAATTTTCCGCGCTCTTCCCTGGCTCTAATTGCAGTTCCTAATGCGGTAGAGCTCGCTCACAAATCATTTTGGAAAACTTTTCCGAGCCCTTTAAATGTGACACCAGACTATCATGTGAAAAAGGCCCTAGTCCCAATTTTTATACTAAAATTCCAAATTTTCTCCAATATCAGCTCTTGATTATGAAATATTTAGAGTAAAAAAGACAAAAAATATCTCTTCGGAGAGCCTTAATTTAAGTGGCTTCAGGTAACATTATGTTTACAACGATCTTCAGTAGTTGCTGCAATCTCAGATTGGCCAATAAGAAGTCCAGTGTCTTAAAAAAATCACACAAACTTTTTGAATTTCCTTCAGGGAAACCCATAACCCAAACTTCCCTGCACCACAAGCTCATTAGTTTCATTTTTTTAAGTGTCACAAGTTTCAGCGCGCTTCACGCGCCCCCAGCAACGTCAAGTTACTAAAACGGTTGTATTTACACGTGAGAAGAATCGCAAAATATGAGCGATTGCTCCCCTTGAGAAATGTCTAACTGCGCCACTGGTGACAGGCTCTACTTGCAGACACTGCAGACACGGGACCTTAATTATCTATAAATCAGACATATTTTTTCGAAGATTTCTCAGTCTGCACTTTCACCCCTCCCTGCACACGCAACGAAAATAAGAAAAGAACAGGGGACAAAAATATAAAGGGTACATCATGGTCCATAATAAATTACTTTCAAAACATTGCACACAACAACTTGCATAATATAACAAGTGCCGTTGTTGTCCTTCTGCACAGAGGAAACAGACAACACTTACCAGTTCGGGAGATAACCTCTTTCGGGGGAAATCAATTTTCACCCGATCGGGGGATTATTTGCAATGAGTGGCGCCATTTTCAAATACCTCTTACGATGCATTGCGATCCTACCGCGAAAATTCAACAGAGATAACGTTCCAAGCAGCCTTGAAATTTTCATCGATTTTAGGAAGAAATTCGGGCATTTAAAAAACTCTGTTGATAGGGAATAAAAAAGCTTCGTCATGTTTGGTTGTTCACCACGCCGATTTTGAGAAATCAAGTGAAAATGATTTTGCTACGTTTTTATAGACTCCACGCAGCCGGAAGTTTTGTACACCATTTTCACTTAAAGGTGTGCACGTGGGTTTCGTGCCAACCAACACATGTTTTGTAAATACGTAGTAGAAGGTCCACAGTAATTTCGTTTAT